>CM026386.1:1200157-1226318 GCA_014843695.1 Archivesica marissinica | reverse complement strand
ATAGTCGCTTACAAAGAGTAGTGTCACCGTGAATTATAGTCGCTTACAAAGAGTAGTGTAACCATGAATTATAGTTGCATGCAAAGAGTTATGTAACCATGAATTATAGTCGCTTACAAAGAGTAGTGTAACCATGCATTATAGTCGCTTACAAAGAGTAATGTAACAATGAATTATAGTCGTCTACAAAGAGTAGTGCAACAATGAATTATATTCCTCTACAAAGAGTAGCTGAGCAATGAATTATAGTCGTCTACAAAGAGTAGTGTAACCATGAATTATAGTCGCATACAAAGAGTAGTGTAACAATGAATTATAGTCGCTTACAAAGAGTAGCGTAACCATGATTTATTGACGCTTACAAAGAGTAGTGTAACAATGAATTATAGTCGCTTACAAAGAGTAGCGTAACCATGAATTATTGACGCTTACAAAGAGTAGTGTAAACATGAATTATTGACGCTTACAAAGAGTAGTGTAACCATGAATTATAGTCGCTTACAAAGAGTAGTGTAACCATGAATTATAGTCTCTTACAAAGAGTAGTGTAGCCATGAATTATAGTTGCTTACAAAGAGTAGTGTAACCATGAATCATAGTCGCCTACAAAGAGTAGTGTAACCATGCATTATAGTCGCTTACAAAGAGTAGTGTCACCGTGAATTATAGTCGCTTACAAAGAGTAGTGTAGCCATGAATTATAGTCTCTTACAAAGAGTAGTGTAACCATGAATTATAGTCGCTTACAAAGAGTAGTGTAACCATGCAATATAGTCGCTTACAAAGAGTAGTGTAGCCATGCATTATAGTCGCTTACAAAGAGTAGTGTAACCATGAGTTATAGTCGTCTACAAATAGTAGTGTAACCATGAATTATAGTCTCTTACAAAGAGTAGTGTAGCCATGAATTATAGTCTCTTACAAAGATTAGTGTAACCATGAATTATAGTCGCTTACAAAGAGTAGTGTAACCATGAATTAGAGTCGCTTACAAAGAGTAGTGTAACAATGAATTATACTCGCTTACAAAGAGTAGTGTAACAATGAATTATAGTCGCTTACAAAGAGTAGTGTAGCCATGGATTATAGTCGTCTACAAAGAGTAGTGTAACCATGAATTATAGTCGCTTACAAAGAGTAGTGTAACCATGAATCATAGTCGCTTACAAAGTAGTGTAACCATGATTATAGTCGCTTACAAGAGTAGTTAACCATGATTTATAGTCGCTTACAAAGAGTAGTGTAACCATGAATTATAGTCGCTTACAAAGAGTAGTGTACACAATGAATTATAGTCGTCTACAATAGTAGTGTTACATGAATTATATCGCTTACAAAGAAAGAGTAGTGTAACCATGAATTATAGTCTCTTACAAAGAGTAGTGTAACCATGAATTATAGTCGCCTACAAAGAGTAGTGCAACAATGAATTATAGTCGCTTACAAAGAGTAGTGTAACAATGAATTATACTCGCTTACAAAGAGTAGTGTAAACATGGATTATTGTCGCTTACAAAGAGTAGTGTAACAATGAATTATACTCGCTTACAAAGAGTAGTGTAAACATGGATTATTGTCGCTTACAAAGAGTAGTGTAACAATGAATTATACTCGCTTACAAAGAATAGTGTAACAATGAATTATAGTCTCTTACAAAGAATAGTGTAACAATGAATTATAGTCGCTTACAAAGAGTAGTGTAACAATGAATTATAGTCGCCTACAAAGAGTAGTGTAACCATGAATTATACTCGCTTACAAAGAGTAGTGTAACCATGAATTATAGTCGCTTACAAAGAGTAGTGTAACGATGAATTATAGTCTCTTACAAAGAGTAGTGTAACAATGAATTATAGTCGCTTACAAAGAGTAGTGTAACAATGAAATATAGTCGCTTACAAAGAGTAGTGTAACGATGATTTATAGTCGCTTACAAAGAGTAGTGTAACCATGAATTATAGTCGCTTACAAAGAGTAGTGTAACCATGAATTATACTCTCTTACAAAGAGTAGTGTAACCATGAATTATAGTCGCTTACAAAGAGTAGTGTAACAATGAATTATAGTCGCTTACAAAGAGTAGTGTAACCATGAATTATAGTCGCTTACAAAGAGTAGTGTAACCATGAATTTAGTCGCTTACAAAGAGTAGTGTAACCATGAATTATAGTTGGGTGTGTTGTTTGGTGGTTTGTGTTGGTGTTGTTTTTTGTGTGTTTTTGTCGCTTACAAAGATAGTGTAACAATGAATTATCTCGCTTACAAAGAGTAGTGTAAACATGGATTATTGTCGCTTACAAAGAGTAGTGTAACAATGAATTATACTCGCTTACAAAGAATAGTGTAACAATGAATTATAGTCTCTTACAAAGAATAGTGTAACAATGAATTATAGTCGCTTACAAAGAGTAGTGTAACAATGAATTATAGTCGCCTACAAAGAGTAGTGTAACCATGAATTATACTCGCTTACAAAGAGTAGTGTAACCATGAATTATAGTCGCTTACAAAGAGTAGTGTAACGATGAATTATAGTCTCTTACAAAGAGTAGTGTAACAATGAATTATAGTCGCTTACAAAGAGTAGTGTAACAATGAAATATAGTCGCTTACAAAGAGTAGTGTAACGATGATTTATAGTCGCTTACAAAGAGTAGTGTAACCATGAATTATAGTCGCTTACAAAGAGTAGTGTAACCATGAATTATACTCGCTTACAAAGAGTAGTGTAACGATGAATTATAGTCGCCTACAAAGAGTAGTGTAACAATGAATTATAGTCGCTTACAAAGAGTAGTGTAACAATGAATTATAGTCGCTTACAAAGAGTAGTGTAACAATGAAGTATATTCGCTTACAAAGAGTAGTGTAACCATGAATTATAGTCTCTTACAAAGTGTAGTGTCACCATGAATTATAGTCGCTTACAAAGAGTAGTGTAACCATGAATTATAGTCTCTTACAAAGAGTAGTGCAACAATGAATTATAGTCGCCTACAAAGAGTAGTGTAACCATGAATTATAGTCTCTTACAAAGAGTAGTGTAACCATGAATTATAGTCTCTTACAAAGAGTAGTGCAACAATGAATTATAGTCGCCTACAAAGAGTAGTGTAACGATGAATTATAGTCTCTTACAAAGAGTAGTGTAACCATGAATTATAGTCGCCTACAACGAGTAGTGTAACCATGAATTATAGTCGCTTACAAAGAGTAGTGCAACAATGAATTATAGTCGCTTACAAAGAGTAGTGTAACAATGAAGTATACTCGCTTACAAAGAGTAGTGTAACCATGAATTATAGTCTCTTACAAAGAGTAGTGTAACAATGAATTATAGTCGCTTACAAAGAGTAGTGTAACCATGAATTATAGTCTCTTACAAAGAGTAGTGTAACCATGAATTATAGTCTCTTACAAAGAGTAGTGTAACCATGAATTACAGTCGCTTACAAAGAGTAGTGTAACCATGAATTATAGTCTCTTACAAAGAATAGTGTAGCCATGAATTATTGTCGTCTACAAATAGTAGTGTAACCATGAATTATAGTCTCTTACAAAGAGTAGTGTAACCATGAATTATAGTCGCTTACAAAGAGTAGTGTAACCATGAATTAGAGTGGCTTACAAAGAGTAGTGTAACAATGAATTATACTCGCTTACAAAGAGTAGTGTAACAATGAATTATAGTCGCTTACAAAGAGTAGTGTAGCCATGGATTATAGTCGTCTACAAAGAGTAGTGTAACCATGAATTATAGTCGCTTACAAAGAGTAGTGTAACCATGAATTATAGTCTCTTACAAAGAGTAGTGTAGCCATGAATTATAGTTGCTTACAAAGAGTAGTGAAACAATGAATCATAGTCGCTTACAAAGTAGTGTAACCATGAATTATAGTCGCCTACAAAGAGTAGTGTAACCATGAATTATAGTCGCATACAAAGAGTAGTGTAACCATGAATTATAGTCTCTTACAAAGAGTAGTGTAACCATGAATTATAGTCGCTTACAAAGAGTAGTGTAACCATGAAGTATAGTCTCTTACAAAGAGTAGTGTAACAATGAATTATAGTCGCTTACAAAGAGTAGTGTAACAATAAATTATAGTCGCTTACAAAGAGTAGTGTAGCCGTGAATTATAGTTGCATACAAATAGTTATGTAACCATGAATTATAGTCGCTTACAAAGAGTAGTGTAACCATGCATTATGGTCGCTTACAAAGAGTAATGTAACAATGAATTATAGTCGTCTACAAAGAGTAGTGCAACAATGAATTATATTCCTCTACAAAGAGTAGCTGAGCAATGAATTATAGTCGTCTACAAAGAGTAGTGTAACCATGAATTATAGTCGCATACAAAGAGTAGTGTAACAATGAATTATAGTCGCTTACAAAGAGTAGCGTAACCATGAATTATTGACGCTTACAAAGAGTAGTGTAACAATGAATTATAGTCGCTTACAAAGAGTAGCGTAACCATGAATTATTGACGCTTACAAAGAGTAGTGTAAACATGAATTATTGACGCTTACAAAGAGTAGTGTAACCATGAATTATAGTCGCTTACAAAGAGTAGTGTAACCATGAATTATAGTCTCTTACAAAGAGTAGTGTAGCCATGAATTATAGTTGCTTACAAAGAGTAGTGTAACCATGAATCATAGTCGCCTACAAAGAGTAGTGTAACCATGAATTATAGTCGCTTACAAAGAGTAGTGTCACCGTGAATTATAGTCGCTTACAAAGAGTAGTGTAGCCATGAATTATAGTCTCTTACAAAGAGTAGTGTAACCATGAATTATAGTCGCTTACAAAGAGTAGTGTAACCATGCATTATAGTCGCTTACAAAGAGTAGTGTAGCCATGCATTATAGTCGCTTACAAAGAGTAGTGTAACCATGAGTTATAGTCGTCTACAAATAGTAGTGTAACCATGAATTATAGTCTCTTACAAAGAGTAGTGTAACCATGAATTATAGTCTCTTACAAAGAGTAGTGTAACCATGAATTATAGTCGCTTACAAAGAGTAGTGTAACCATGAATTAGAGTCGCTTACAAAGAGTAGTGTAACCATGAATTATAGTCGCTTACAAAGAGTAGTGTAACAATGAATTATAGTCGCTTACAAAGAGTAGTGTAGCCATGGATTATAGTCGCTTACAAAGAGTAGTGTAACCATGAATTATAGTCGCTTACAAAGAGTAGTGTAACCATGAATTATAGTCGCTTACAAAGAGTAGTGTAACCATGAATTATAGTCGCCTACAAAGAGTAGTGTAACCATGAATTATAGTCGCTTACAAAGAGTAGTGTAACCGTGAATTATAGTCGCTTACAAAGAGTAGTGTAACCATGAATATAGTTGCATACAAGAGTATGTAACATGAATTATAGTCGCTTACAAAGAGTAGTGTAACCATGCATTATAGTCGCTTACAAAGAGTAGTGTACAATGAATTATAGTCGTCTAAAAGAGTAGTGTAACAATGAAGATACTCTCTTACAAAGTTGTAACCAATTATATCTCTTACAAGTTAGTGTCACCATGAATTATAGTCGCTTACAAGTAGTGTAACCATGTTATAGTCTCTTACAAAGAGTAGTGCAACAAGAATTATAGTCCCTACAAGGTAGTGTAACCATGAATTATAGTCTCTTACAAAAGTAGGTAACCATGAATTATAGTCTCTTACAAAGAGTGTGCAACAATAATTATAGTCGCCTACAAAATAGTGTAACGATAATTTAGTCTCTTACAAAGAGTATGAACCATGAATTATAGTCGCCTACAACGAGTAGTGTAACCATGATTTATAGTCGCTTACAAAGAGTAGTGTAACCATGAAATATAGATGCTTACAAAGAGTAGTGTAGCCATGCATTATAGTCGCATACAAAGAGTAGTGTAGCCGTGAATTATAGTTGCATACAAATAGTTATGTAACCATGAATTATAGTCGCTTACAAAGAGTAGTGTAACCATGCATTATAGTCGCTTACAAAGAGTAATGTAACAATGAATTATAGTCGTCTACAAAGAGTAGTGCAACAATGAATTATATTCCTCTACAAAGAGTAGCTGAGCAATGAATTATAGTCGTCTACAAAGAGTAGTGTAACCATGAATTACAATCGCTTACAAAGAGTAGTGTAACCATGAATTATAGTCTCTTACAAAGAGTAGTGTAACCATGAATTATAGTCGCTTACAAAGAGTAGTGCAACAATGAATTATAGTCGCTTACAAAGAGTAGTGTAACAATGAAGTATACTCGCTTACAAAGAGTAGTGTAACCATGAATTATAGTCTCTTACAAAGAGTAGTGTAACAATGAATTATAGTCGCTTACAAAGAGTAGTGTAACCATGAATTATAGTCTCTTACAAAGAGTAGTGTAACCATGAATTATAGTCTCTTACAAAGAGTAGTGTAACCATGAATTACAGTCGCTTACAAAGAGTAGTGTAACCATGAATATAGTCTCTTACAAAGATAGTGTAGCCATGAATTATTGTCGTCTACAAATAGTAGTGTAACCATGAATTATAGTCTCTTACAAAGTGAGTGTACCATGAATTATAGTCGCTTACAAAGAGTAGTGTAACCATGAATAGAGTGGCTTACAAAGAGTAGTGTAACAATGAATTATACTCGCTTACAAAGAGTAGTGTAACAATGAATTATAGTCGCTTACAAAGAGTAGTGTACCATGAATTATAGTCGTCTACAAAGAGTAGTGTAACCATGAATTATAGTCGCTTACAAAGAGTAGTGTAACCATGAATTATAGTCTCTTACAAAGATAGTGTACCATGATTATAGTTGCTTACAAAGAGTAGTGAAACAATGAATCATAGTCGCTTACAAAGTAGTGTAACCATGAATTATAGTCGCCTACAAAGAGTAGTGTAACCATGAATTATAGTCGCATACAAAGAATAGTGTAACCATGAATTATAGTCTCTTACAAAGAGTAGTGTAACCATGAATTATAGTCGCTTACAAAGAGTAGTGTAACCATGAAGTATAGTCTCTTACAAAGAGTAGTGTAACAATGAATTATAGTCGCTTACAAAGAGTAGTGTAACAATAAATTATAGTCGCTTACAAAGAGTAGTGTAGCCGTGAATTATAGTTGCATACAAATAGTTATGTAACCATGAATTATAGTCGCTTACAAAGAGTAGTGTAACCATGCATTATAGTCGCTTACAAAGAGTAATGTAACAATGAATTATAGTCGTCTACAAAGAGTAGTGCAACAATGAATTATATTCCTCTACAAAGAGTAGCTGAGCATTGAATTATAGTCGTCTACAAAGAGTAGTGTAACCATGAATTATAGTCGAATACAAAGAGTAGTGTAACAATGAATTATAGTCGCTTACAAAGAGTAGCGTAACCATGATTTATTGACGCTTACAAAGAGTAGTGTAACAATGAATTATAGTCGCTTACAAAGAGTAGCGTAACCATGAATTATTGACGCTTACAAAGAGTAGTGTAGCCATGAATTATTGTCTCTTACAAAGATTAGTGTAACCATGAAATATAGTCGCTTACAAAGAGTAGTGTAACCATGAATTAAAGTCGCTTACAAAGAGTAGTGTAACAATGAATTATACTCGCTTACAAAGAGTAGTGTAACAATGAATTATAGTCGCTTACAAAGAGTAGTGTAACCATGAATTATAGTCGCTTACAAAGAGTAGTGTAACCATGAATTATAGTCTCTTACAAAGAGTAGTGTAGCCATGAATTATAGTTGCATACAAAGAGTAGTGTAACCATGAATCACAGTCGCCTACAAAGAGTAGTGTAACCATGAATAATAGTCGCTTACAAAGAGTAGTGTCACCGTGAATTATAGTCGCTTACAAAGAGTAGTGTAGCCATGAATTATAGTCTCTTACAAAGAGTAGTGTAACCATGAATTATAGTCGCTTACAAAGAGTAGTGTAACCATGCATTATAGTCGCTTACAAAGAGTAGTGTAGCCATGCATTATAGTCGCTTACAAAGAGTAGTGTAACCATGAGTTATAGTCGTCTACAAATAGTAGTGTAACCATGAATTATAGTCTCTTACAAAGAGTAGTGTAGCCATGAATTATAGTCTCTTACAAAGAGTAGTGTAACAATGAATTATACTCGCTTACAAAGAGTAGTGTAACAATGAATTATAGTCGCTTACAAAGAGTAGTGTAGCCATGGATTATAGTCGTCTACAAAGAGTAGTGTAACCATGAATTATAGTCGCTTACAAAGAGTAGTGTAACCATGAATCATAGTCGCTTACAAAGTAGTGTAACCATGAATTATAGTCGCCTACAAAGAGTAGTGTAACCATGAATTATAGTCGCTTACAAAGAGTTGTGTCACCGTGAATTATAGTCGCTTACAAAGAGTAGTGTAACCATGAATTATAGTTGCATACAAAGAGTTATGTAACAATGAATTATAGTCGCTTACAAAGAGTAGTGTAACCATGCATTATAGTCGCTTACAAAGAGTAGTGTAACAATGAATTATAGTCGTCTACAAAGAGTAGTGTAACAATGAAGTATACTCTCTTACAAAGAGTAGTGTAACCATGAATTATAGTCTCTTACAAAGTGTAGTGTCACCATGAATTATAGTCGCTTACAAAGAGTAGTGTAACCATGAATTATAGTCTCTTACAAAGAGTAGTGCAACAAAGAATTATAGTCGCCTACAAAGAGTAGTGTAACCATGAATTATAGTCTCTTACAAAGAGTAGGGTAACCATGAATTATAGTCTCTTACAAAGAGTAGTGCAACAATGAATTATAGTCGCCTACAAAGAGTAGTGTAACGATGAATTATAGTCTCTTACAAAGAGTAGTGTAACCATGAATTATAGTCGCCTACAACGAGTAGTGTAACCATGATTTATAGTCGCTTACAAAGAGTAGTGTAACCATGAAATATAGATGCTTACAAAGAGTAGTGTAGCCATGCATTATAGTCGCATACAAAGAGTAGTGTAGCCGTGAATTATAGTTGCATACAAATAGTTATGTAACCATGAATTATAGTCGCTTACAAAGAGTAGTGTAACCATGCATTATAGTCGCTTACAAAGAGTAATGTAACAATGAATTATAGTCGTCTACAAAGAGTAGTGCAACAATGAATTATATTCCTCTACAAAGAGTAGCTGAGCAATGAATTATAGTCGTCTACAAAGAGTAGTGTAACCATGAATTACAATCGCTTACAAAGAGTAGTGTAACCATGAATTATAGTCTCTTACAAAGAGTAGTGTAACCATGAATTATAGTCGCTTACAAAGAGTAGTGCAACAATGAATTATAGTCGCTTACAAAGAGTAGTGTAACAATGAAGTATACTCGCTTACAAAGAGTAGTGTAACCATGAATTATAGTCTCTTACAAAGAGTAGTGTAACAATGAATTATAGTCGCTTACAAAGAGTAGTGTAACCATGAATTATAGTCTCTTACAAAGAGTAGTGTAACCATGAATTATAGTCTCTTACAAAGAGTAGTGTAACCATGAATTACAGTCGCTTACAAAGAGTAGTGTAACCATGAATTATAGTCTCTTACAAAGAGTAGTGTAGCCATGAATTATTGTCGTCTACAAATAGTAGTGTAACCATGAATTATAGTCTCTTACAAAGAGTAGTGTAACCATGAATTATAGTCGCTTACAAAGAGTAGTGTAACCATGAATTAGAGTGGCTTACAAAGAGTAGTGTAACAATGAATTATACTCGCTTACAAAGAGTAGTGTAACAATGAATTATAGTCGCTTACAAAGAGTAGTGTAGCCATGGATTATAGTCGTCTACAAAGAGTAGTGTAACCATGAATTATAGTCGCTTACAAAGAGTAGTGTAACCATGAATTATAGTCTCTTACAAAGAGTAGTGTAGCCATGAATTATAGTTGCTTACAAAGAGTAGTGAAACAATGAATCATAGTCGCTTACAAAGTAGTGTAACCATGAATTATAGTCGCCTACAAAGAGTAGTGTAACCATGAATTATAGTCGCATACAAAGAGTAGTGTAACCATGAATTATAGTCTCTTACAAAGAGTAGTGTAACCATGAATTATAGTCGCTTACAAAGAGTAGTGTAACCATGAAGTATAGTCTCTTACAAAGAGTAGTGTAACAATGAATTATAGTCGCTTACAAAGAGTAGTGTAACAATAAATTATAGTCGCTTACAAAGAGTAGTGTAGCCGTGAATTATAGTTGCATACAAATAGTTATGTAACCATGAATTATAGTCGCTTACAAAGAGTAGTGTAACCATGCATTATAGTCGCTTACAAAGAGTAATGTAACAATGAATTATAGTCGTCTACAAAGAGTAGTGCAACAATGAATTATATTCCTCTACAAAGAGTAGCTGAGCATTGAATTATAGTCGTCTACAAAGAGTAGTGTAACCATGAATTATAGTCGCATACAAAGAGTAGTGTAACAATGAATTATAGTCGCTTACAAAGAGTAGCGTAACCATGATTTATTGACGCTTACAAAGAGTAGTGTAACAATGAATTATAGTCGCTTACAAAGAGTAGCGTAACCATGAATTATTGACGCTTACAAAGAGTAGTGTAGCCATGAATTATTGTCTCTTACAAAGATTAGTGTAACCATGAAATATAGTCGCTTACAAAGAGTAGTGTAACCATGAATTATAGTCGCTTACAAAGAGTAGTGTAACAATGAATTATACTCGCTTACAAAGAGTAGTGTAACAATGAATTATAGTCGCTTACAAAGAGTAGTGTAACCATGAATTATAGTCGTCTACAAAGAGTAGTGTAACCATGAATTATAGTCGCTTACAAAGAGTAGTGTAACCATGAATTATAGTCGCTTACAAAGAGTAGTGTAACCATGAATTATAGTCGCCTACAAAGAGTAGTGTAACCATGAATTATAGTCGCTTACAAAGAGTAGTGTAACCATGAATTATAGTCGCTTACAAAGAGTAGTGTAACCATGAATTATAGTCGCTTACAAAGAGTAGTGTAACCATGAATTATAGTCGCTTACAAAGAGTAGTGTAACCATGAATTATAGTCGCTTACAAAGAGTAGTGTAACAATGAATTATAGTCGCTTACAAAGAGTAGTGTAACCATGAATTATAGTCTCTTACAAAGAGTAGTGTAACCATGAATTATAGTCTCTTACAAAGAGTAGTGTAACCATGAATTATAGTCGCTTACAAAGAGTAGTGTAACATGAATTATAGTCGCTTACAAAGAGTAGTGTAACAATGAATTATAGTCGCTACAAAGAGTAGTGTACCATGAATTATAGTCTCTTACAAAGAGTAGTGTAACCATGAATTATAGTCGCTTACAAAGAGTAGTGTAACAATGAATTATAGTCGCTTACAAAGAGTAGTGTAACCATGAATTATAGTCGCTTACAAAGAGTAGTGTAACCATGAATTATAGTCGCTTACAAAGAGTAGTGTAACCATGAATTATAGTCGCTTACAAAGAGTAGTGTAACCATGAATTATAGTTGCTTACAAAGAGTTATGTAACCATGAATTATAGTCGCTTACAAAGAGTAGTGTAACCATGAATTATAGTCGCTTACAAAGAGTAGTGTAACAATGAATTATAGTCGCTTACAAAGAGTAGTGTAACAATGAAGTATACTCGCTTACAAAGAGTAGTGTAACCATGAATTATAGTCTCTTACAAAGTGTAGTGTCACCATGAATTATAGTCGCTTACAAAGAGTAGTGTAACCATGAATTATAGTCTCTTACAAAGAGTAGTGCAACAATGAATTATAGTCGCCTACAAAGAGTAGTGTAACCATGAATTATAGTCTCTTACAAAGAGTAGTGTAACCATGAATTATAGTCTCTTACAAAGAGTAGTGCAACAATGAATTATAGTCGCCTACAAAGAGTAGTGTAACGATGAATTATAGTCTCTTACAAAGAGTAGTGTAACCATGAATTATAGTCGCCTACAACGAGTAGTGTAACCATGAATTATAGTCGCTTACAAAGAGTAGTGTAACCATGAAATATAGATGCTTACAAAGAGTAGTGTAGCCATGCATTATAGTCGCTTACAAAGAGTAGTGTAACCATGAATTATAGTCGCTTACAAAGAGTAGTGTAACAATGAATTATAGTCGCTTACAAAGAGTAGTGTAACCATGAATTATAGTCGCTTACAAAGAGTAGTGTAACAATGAATTATAGTCGCTTACAAAGAGTAGTGTAACAATGAATTATACTCGCTTACAAAGAGTAGTGTAACCATGAATTATAGTCTCTTACAAAGAGTAGTGTAACCATGAATTATAGTCGCTTACAAAGAGTAGTGTAACCATGAATTATAGTCGCTTACAAAGAGTAGTGTAACCATGAATTATAGTCTCTTACAAAGAGTAGTGTAACAATGAATTATAGTCGCTTACAAAGAGTAGTGTAACAATGAAGTATACTCGCTTACAAAGAGTAGTGTAACCATGAATTATAGTCTCTTACAAAGAGTAGTGTAACAATGAATTATAGTCGCTTACAAAGAGTAGTGTAACCATGAATTATAGTCTCTTACAAAGAGTAGTGTAACCATGAATTATAGTCTCTTACAAAGAGTAGTGTAACCATGAATTACAGTCGCTTACAAAGAGTAGTGTAACCATGAATTATTGTCTCTTACAAAGAATAGTGTAGCCATGAATTATTGTCGTCTACAAATAGTAGTGTAACCATGAATTATAGTCTCTTACAAAGAGTAGTGTAACCATGAATTATAGTCGCTTACAAAGAGTAGTGTAACCATGAAATAGAGTGGCTTACAAAGAGTAGTGTAACAATGAATTATACTCGCTTACAAAGAGTAGTGTAACAATGAATTATAGTCGCTTACAAAGAGTAGTGTAGCCATGGATTATAGTCGTCTACAAAGAGTAGTGTAACCATGAATTATAGTCGCTTACAAAGAGTAGTGTAACCATGAATTATAGTCTCTTACAAAGAGTAGTGTAGCCATGAATTATAGTTGCTTACAAAGAGTAGTGAAACAATGAATCATAGTCGCTTACAAAGTAGTGTAACCATGAATAATAGTCGCCTACAAAGAGTAGTGTAACCATGAATTATAGTCGCATACAAAGAATAGTGTAACCATGAATTATAGTCTCTTACAAAGAGTAGTGTAACCATGAATTATAGTCGCTTACAAAGAGTAGTGTAACCATGAAGTATAGTCTCTTACAAAGAGTAGTGTAACAATGAATTATAGTCGCTTACAAAGAGTAGTGTAACAATAAATTATAGTCGCTTACAAAGAGTAGTGTAGCCGTGAATTATAGTTGCATACAAATAGTTATGTAACCATGAATTATAGTCGCTTACAAAGAGTAGTGTAACCATGCATTATAGTCGCTTACAAAGAGTAATGTAACAATGAATTATAGTCGTCTACAAAGAGTAGTGCAACAATGAATTATATTCCTCTACAAAGAGTAGCTGAGCATTGAATTATAGTCGTCTACAAAGAGTAGTGTAACCATGAATTATAGTCGCATACAAAGAGTAGTGTAACAATGAATTATAGTCGCTTACAAAGAGTAGCGTAACCATGATTTATTGACGCTTACAAAGAGTAGTGTAACAATGAATTATAGTCGCTTACAAAGAGTAGCGTAACCATGAATTATTGACGCTTACAAAGAGTAGTGTAACCATGAATTATTGTCGCTTACAAAGAGTAGTGTAACCATGAATTATAGTCGCTTACAAAGAGTAGTGTAACCATGAATTATAGTCGCTTACAAAGAGTAGTGTAACAATGAATTATAGTCGCTTACAAAGAGTAGTGTAACCATGAATTATAGTCGCTTACAAAGAGTAGTGTAACCATGAATTATAGTCGTCTACAAAGAGTAGTGTAACCATGAATTATAGTCGCTTACAAAGAGTAGTGTAACCATGAATTATAGTCGCTTACAAAGAGTAGTGTAACCATGAATTATAGTCGCTTACAAAGAGTAGTGTAACCATGAATTATAGTCGCTTACAAAGAGTAGTGTAACCATGAATTATAGTCGCTTACAAAGAGTAGTGTAACCATGAATTATAGTCGCTTACAAAGAGTAGTGTAACCATGATTATAGTCGCTTACAAAGAGTAGTGTAACCATGAATTATAGTCGCTTACAAAGAGTAGTGTAACCATGAATTATAGTCGCCTACAAAGAGTAGTGTAACAATGAATTATAGTCGCTTACAAAGAGTAGTGTAACCATGAATTATAGTCTCTTACAAAGAGTAGTGTAACCATGAATTATAGTCGCTTACAAAGAGTAGTGTAACCATGAATTATAGTCGCTTACAAAGAGTAGTGTAACAATGAATTATAGTCGCTTACAAAGAGTAGTGTAACCATGAATTATAGTCGCTTACAAAGAGTAGTGTAACCATGAATTATAGTCTCTTACAAAGAGTAGTGTAACAATGAATTATAGTCGCTTACAAAGAGTAGTGTAACCATGAATTATAGTCGCTTACAAAGAGTAGTGTAACCATGAATTATAGTCGCTTACAAAGAGTAGTGTAACCATGAATTATAGTCGCTTACAAAGAGTAGTGTAACCATGAATTATAGTTGCTTACAAAGAGTAGTGTAACCATGAATTATAGTCGCCTACAAAGAGTAGTGTAACAATGAATTATAGTCGCTTACAAAGAGTAGTGTAACAATGAATTATAGTCGCTTACAAAGAGTAGTGTAACAATGAAGTATACTCGCTTACAAAGAGTAGTGTAACCATGAATTATAGTCTCTTACAAAGTGTAGTGTCACCATGAATTATAGTCGCTTACAAAGAGTAGTGTAACCATGAATTATAGTCTCTTACAAAGAGTAGTGCAACAATGAATTATAGTCGCCTACAAAGAGTAGTGTAACCATGAATTATAGTCTCTTACAAAGAGTAGTGTAACCATGAATTATAGTCTCTTACAAAGAGTAGTGCAACAATGAATTATAGTCGCCTACAAAGAGTAGTGTAACGATGAATTATAGTCTCTTACAAAGAGTAGTGTAACCATGAATTATAGTCGCCTACAAAGAGTAGTGTAACCATGAATTATAGTCGCTTACAAAGAGTAGTGTAACCATGAATTATAGTCGCTTACAAAGAGTAGTGTAACCATGAATTATAGTCGCTTACAAAGAGTAGTGTAACCATGAATTATAGTCGCTTACAAAGAGTAGTGTAACCATGAATTATAGTCGCTTACAAAGAGTAGTGTAACCATGAATTATAGTCGCTTACAAAGAGTAGTGTAACCATGAATTATAGTCGCTTACAAAGAGTAGTGTAACCATGAATTATAGTCGCTTACAAAGAGTAGTGTAACCATGAATTATAGTCTCTTACAAAGAGTAGTGTAACATGAATTATAGTCGCTTACAAAGAGTAGTGTAACCATGAATTATAGTCGCTTACAAAGAGTAGTGTAACCATGAATTATAGTCGCTTACAAAGAGTAGTGTAACCATGAATTATAGTCGCTTACAAAGAGTAGTGTAACCATGAATTATAGTCGCTTACAAAGAGTAGTGTAACAATGAATTATAGTCGCTTACAAAGTAGTGTAACCATGAATTATAGTCGCCTACAAAGAGTAGTGTAACCATGAATTATAGTCGCTTACAAAGAGTAGTGTAACCATGAATTATAGTCTCTTACAAAGAGTAGTGTAGCCATGAATTATAGTTGCTTACAAAGAGTAGTGAAACAATGAATCATAGTCGCTTACAAAGTAGTGTAACCATGAATTATAGTCGCCTACAAAGCGTAGTGTAACCATGAATTATAGTCGCATACAAAGAGTAGTGTAACCATGAATTATAGTCTCTTACAAAGAGTAGTGTAGCCATGAATTATAGTTGCTTACAAAGAGTAGTGTAACAATGAATCATAGTCGCTTACAAAGTAGTGTAACCATGAATTATAGTCGCCTACAAAGAGTAGTGTAACCATGAATTATAGTCGCATACAAAGAGTAGTGTAACCATGAATTATAGTCTCTTACAAAGAGTAGTGTAACCATGAATTATAGTCGCTTACAAAGAGTAGTGTAACAATGAATTATAGTCGCTTACAAAGAGTAGTGTAACAATGAATTATAGTCGCTTACAAAGAGTAGTGTAACAATAAATTATAGTCGCTTACAAAGAGTAGTGTAGCCGTGAATTATAGTTGCATACAAATAGTTATGTAACCATGAATTATAGTCGCTTACAAAGAGTAGTGTAACCATGCATTATAGTCGCTTACAAAGAGTAATGTAACAATGAATTATAGTCGTCTACAAAGAGTAGTGCAACAATGAATTATATTCTTCTACAAAGAGTAGCGGAGCAATGAATTATAGTCGTCTACAAAGAGTAGTGTAACCATGAATTATAGTCGCATACAAAGAGTAGTGTAACAATGAATTATAGTCTCTTACAAAGAGTAGCGTAACCATGATTTATTGACGCTTACAAAGAGTAGTGTAACAATGAATTATAGTCGCTTACAAAGAGTAGCGTAACCATGAATTATTGACGCTTACAAAGAGTAGTGTAAACATGAATTATTGACGCTTACAAAGAGTAGTGTAACCATGAATTATAGTCGCTTACAAAGAGTAGTGTAGCCATGAATTATAGTTGCTTACAAAGAGTAGTGTAACCATGAATGATAGTCGCCTACAAAGAGTAGTGTAACCATGAATTATAGTCGCTTACAAAGAGTAGTGTCACCTTGAATTATAGTCGCTTACAAAGAGTAATGTAACCATGAATTATAGTCTCTTACAAAGAGTAGTGTAACCATGAATTATAGTCGCTTACAAAGAGTAGTGTAACCATGAATTATAGTCTCTTACAAAGAGTAGTGTAACCATGAATTATAGTCTCTTACAAAGAGTAGTGTCACCATGAATTATAGTCGCTTACAAAGAGTAGTGTAACCATGAATTATAGTCTCTTAAAAAGAGTAGTGTAACGATGAATTATAGTTTATTACAAAGAGTAGTGTAACCATGATTTATAGTCGCCTACAAAGAGTAGTGTAACCATGAATTATAGTCGCTTACAAAGAGTAGTGTAACCATGAATTATAGTCGCTTACAAAGAGTAGTGTAGCCATGCATTATAGTCGCTTACAAAGAGTAGTGTAACCATGAATTATAGTCGTCTACAAATAGTAGTGTAACCATGAATTATAGTCTCTTACAAAGAGTAGTGTAGCCATGAATTATAATCTCTTACAAAGATTAGTGTAACCATGAATTATAGTCGCTTACAAAGAGTAGTGTAACCATGAATTAGAGTCGCTTACAAAGAGTAGTGTAACAATGAATTATACTCCCTTACAAAGAGTAGTGTAACAATGAATTATAGTCGCTTACAAAGAGTAGTGTAGCCATGGATTATAGTCGTCTACAAAGAGTAGTGTAACCATGAATTATAGTCTCTTACAAAGAGTAGTGTAGCCATGAATTATAGTTGCTTACAAAGAGTAGTGTAACAATGAATCATAGTCGCTTACAAAGTAGTGTAACCATGAATTATAGTCGCCTACAAAGAGTAGTGTAACCATGAATTATAGTCGCTTACAAAGAGTAGTGTCACCGTGAATTATAGTCGCTTACAAAGAGTAGTGTAACCATGAATTATAGTTGCATACAAAGAGTTATGTAACCATGAATTATAGTCGCTTACAAAGAGTAGTGTAACCATGCATTATAGTCGCTTACAAAGAGTAATGTAACAATGAATTATAGTCGTCTACAAAGAGTAGTGCAACAATGAATTATAGTCGCTTACAAAGAGTAGTGTAACCATGCATTATAGTCGCTTACAAAGAGTAATGTAACAATGAATTATAGTCGTCTACAAAGAGTAGTGCAACAATGAATTATATTCTTCTACAAAGAGTAGCGTAGCAATGAATTATAGTAGTCTACAAAGAGTAGTGTAACCATGAATTATAGTCGCTTACAAAGAGTAGTGTAACAATGAATTATAGTCGCTTACAAAGAGTAGCGTAACCATGAATTATTGATGCTTACAAAGAGTAGTGTAACAATGAATTATAGTCGCTTACAAAGAGTAGCGTAATCATGAATTATTGACGCTTACAAAGAGTAGTGTAAACATGAATGATTGACCCTTACAAAGAGTAGTGTAACCATGAATTATAGTCGCTTACAAAGAGTAGTGTAACCATGAATTATAGTCTCTTATAAAGAGTAGTGTAACCATGAATTATAGTCTCTTACAAAGTGTAGTGTAACCATGAATTATAGTCTCTTACAAAGAGTAGTGTCACCATGAATTATAGTCGCTTACAAAGAGTAGTGTAACCATGAATTATAGTCTCTTAAAAAGAGTAGTGTAACGATGAATTATAGTCGCCTACAAAGAGTAGTGTAACCATGAAGTATAGTCTCTTACAAAGAGTAGTGTAACAATGAATTATAGTCGCTTACAAAGAGTAGTGTAACAATGAATTATAGTCGCTTACAAAGAGTAGTGTAACAATGAATTATAGTCGCTTACAAAGAGTAGTGTAACAATAAATTATAGTCGCTTACAAAGAGTAGTGTAGCCGTGAATTATAGTTGCATACAAATAGTTATGTAACCATGAATTATAGTCGCTTACAAAGAGAAGTGTAACCATGCATTATAGTCGCTTACAAAGAGTAATGTTACAATGAATTATAGTCGTCTACAAAGAGTAGTGCAACAATGAATTATATTCTTCTACAAAGAGTAGCGGAGCAATGAATTATAGTCGTCTACAAAGAGTAGTGTAACCATGAATTATAGTCGCATACAAAGAGTAGTGTAACAATGAATTATAGTCGCTTACAAAGAGTAGCGTAACCATGATTTATTGACGCTTACAAAGAGTAGTGTAACAATGAATTATAGTCGCTTACAAAGAGTAGCGTAACCATGAATTATTGACGCTTACAAAGAGTAGTGTAAACATGAATTATTGACGCTTACAAAGAGTAGTGTAACCATGAATTATAGTCGCTTACAAAGAGTAGTGTAACCATGAATTATAGTCTCTTACAAAGAGTAGTGTAGCCATGAATTATAGTTGCTTACAAAGAGTAGTGTAACCATGAATCATAGTCGCCTACAAAGAGTAGTGTAACCATGAATTATAGTCGCTTACAAAGAGTAGTGTCACCGTGAATTATAGTCGCTTACAAAGAGTAGTGTAGCCATGAATTATAGTCTCTTACAAAGAGTAGTGTAACCATGAATTATAGTCGCTTACAAAGAGTAGTGTAACCATGAATTATAGTCTCTTACAAAGAGTAGTGTAACCATGAATTATAATCTCTTACAAAGAGTAGTGTAACCATGAATTATAGTCTCTTAAAAAGAGTAGTGTAACGATGAATTATAGTTTATTACAAAGAGTAGTGTAACCATGAATTTAAGTCGCCTACAAAGAGTAGTGTAACCATGAATTATAGTCGCTTACAAAGAGTAGTGTAACCATGAATTATAGTCGCTTACAAAGAGTAGTGTAGCCATGCATTATAGTCGCTTACAAAGAGTAGTGTAACCATGAATTATAGTCGTCTACAAATAGTAGTGCAACCATGAAGTATAGTCTCTTACAAAGAGTAGTGTAGCCATGAATTATAATCTCTTACAAAGATTAGTGTAACCATGAATTATAGTCGCTTACAAAGAGTAGTGTAACCATGAATTAGAGTCGCTTACAAAGAGTAGTGTAACAATGAATTATACTCCCTTACAAATAGTAGTGTAACAATGAATTATAGTCGCTTACAAAGAGTAGTGTAGCCATGGATTATAGTCGTCTACAAAGAGTAGTGTAACCATGAATTATAGTCGCTTACAAAGAGTAGTGTAACCATGAATTATAGTCTCTTACAAAGAGTAGTGTAGCCACATGAATTATAGTCCTTACAAAGAGTAGTGTAACAATGAATTATAGTCTCTTACAAAGAGTAGTGTAACCATGAATTATAGTCGCTTACAAAGAGTAGTGTAACCATGAATTATAGTCTCTTACAAAGAGTAGTGCAACAATGAATTATAGTCGCCTACAAAGAGTAGTGTAACCATGAATTATAGTCTCTTACAAAGAGTAGTGTAACCATGAATTATAGTCTCTTACAAAGAGTAGTGTAACAATGAATTATAGTCGCCTACAAAGAGTAGTGTAACATGAATTATAGTCTCTTACAAAGAGTAGTGTAACCATGAATTATAGTCGCTTACAAAGAGTAGTGTAACCATGAATTATAGTCGCTTACAAAGAGTAGTGTAACCATGAATTATAGTCGCTTACAAAGAGTAGTGTAACCATGAATTATAGTCGCTTACAAAGAGTAGTGTAACCATGAATTATAGTCGCTTACAAAGAGTAGTGTAACCATGAATTATAGTCGCTTACAAAGAGTAGTGTAACCATGAATTATAGTCGCTTACAAAGAGTAGTGTAACCATGAATTATAGTCGCTTACAAAGAGTAGTGTAACCATGAATTATAGTCGCTTACAAAGAGTAGTGTAACCATGAATTATAGTCGCTTACAAAGAGTAGTGTAACCATGAATTATAGTCTCTTACAAAGAGTAGTGTAACCATGAATTATAGTCGCTTACAAAGAGTAGTGTAACCATGAATTATAGTCTCTTACAAAGAGTAGTGTAACCATGAATTATAGTCGCTTACAAAGAGTAGTGTAACCATGAATTATAGTCGCTTACAAAGAGTAGTGTAACCATGAATTATAGTCGCTTACAAAGAGTAGTGTAACCATGAATTATAGTCGCTTACAAAGAGTAGTGTAACCATGAATTATAGTCGCTTACAAAGAGTAGTGTAACAATGAATTATAGTCGCTTACAAAGAGTAGTGTAACCATGAATTATAGTCGCCTACAAAGAGTAGTGTAACCATGAATTATAGTCGCTTACAAAGAGTAGTGTAACCATGAATTATAGTCTCTTACAAAGAGTAGTGTAGCCATGAATTATAGTTGCTTACAAAGAGTAGTGAAACAATGAATCATAGTCGCTTACAAAGTAGTGTAACCATGAATTATAGTCGCCTACAAAGCGTAGTGTAACCATGAATTATAGTCGCATACAAAGAGTAGTGTAAGAATGAATTATAGTCTCTTACAAAGAGTAGTGTAACCATGATTTATAGTCGCTTACAAAGAGTAGTGTAACCATGAAGTATAGTCTCTTACAAAGAGTAGTGTAACAATGAATTATAGTCGCTTACAAAGAGTAGTGTAACAATGAATTATAGTCGCTTACAAAGAGTAGTGTAACAATGAATTATAGTCGCTTACAAAGAGTAGTGTAACAATAAATTATAGTCGCTTACAAAGAGTAGTGTAGCCGTGAATTATAGTTGCATACAAATAGTTATGTAACCATGAATTATAGTCGCTTACAAAGAGTAGTGTAACCATGCATTATAGTCGCTTACAAAGAGTAATGTAACAATGAATTATAGTCGTCTACAAAGAGTAGTGCAACAATGAATTATATTCTTCTACAAAGAGTAGCGGAGCAATGAATTATAGTCGTCTACAAAGAGTAGTGTAACCATGAATTATAGTCGCATACAAAGAGTAGTGTAACAATGAATTATAGTCTCTTACAAAGAGTAGCGTAACCATGATTTATTGACGCTTACAAAGAGTAGTGTAACAATGAATTATAGTCGCTTACAATGAGTAGCGTAACCATGAATTATTGACGCTTACAAAGAGTAGTGTAAACATGAATTATTGACGCTTACAAAGAGTAGTGTAACCATGAATTATAGTCGCTTACAAAGAGTAGTGTAGCCATGAATTATAGTTGCTTACAAAGAGTAGTGTAACCATGAATCATAGTCGCCTACAAAGAGTAGTGTAACCATGAATTATAGTCTCTTACAAAGAGTAGTGTCACCTTGAATTATAGTCGCTTACAAAGAGTAGTGTAGCCATGAATTATAGTCTCTTACAAAGAGTAGTGTAACCATGAATTATAGTCGCTTACAAAGAGTAGTGTAACCATGAATTAGAGTGGCTTACAAAGAGTAGTGTAACAATGAATTATACTCGCTTACAAAGAGTAGTGTAACAATTAATTATAGTCGCTTACAAAGAGTAGTGTAGCCATGGATTATAGTCGTCTACAAAGAGTAGTGTAACCATGAATTATAGTCGCTTACAAAGAGTAGTGTAACCATGAATTATAGTCTCTTACAAAGAGTAGTGTAGCCATGAATTATAGTTGCTTACAAAGAGTAGTGAAACAATGAATCATAGTCGCTTACAAAGTAGTGTAACCATGAATTATAGTCGCCTACAAAGCGTAGTGTAACCATGAATTATAGTCGCATACAAAGAGTAGTGTAACCATGAATTATAGTCTCTTACAAAGAGTAGTGTAACCATGAATTATAGTCGCTTACAAAGAGTAGTGTAACCATGAAGTATAGTCTCTTACAAAGAGTAGTGTAACAATGAATTATAGTCGCTTACAAAGAGTAGTGTAACAATGAATTATAGTCTCTTACAAAGAGTAGTGTAACCATGATTTATAGTCGCTTACAAAGAGGAGTGTAACCATGAAGTATAGTCTCTTCCAAAGAGTAGTGTAACAATGAATTATAGTCGCTTACAAAGAGTAGTGTAACAATGAATTATAGTCGCTTACAAAGAGTAGTGTAACAATGAATTATAGTCGCTTACAAAGAGTAGTGTAACAATAAATTATAGTCGCTTACAAAGAGTAGTGTAGCCGTGAATTATAGTTGCATACAAATAGTTATGTAACCATGAATTATAGTCGCTTACAAAGAGTAGTGTAACCATGCATTATTGTCGCTTACAAAGAGTAATGTAACAATGAATTATAGTCGTCTACAAAGAGTAGTGCAACAATGAATTATATTCTTCTACAAAGAGTAGCGGAGCAATGAATTATAGTCGTCTACAAAGAGTAGTGTAGCCATGAATTATAGTCGCCTACAAAGAGTAGTGTAACCATGAATTATAGTCACTTACAAAGAGTAGTGTAACCATGAATTATTGTCGCTTACAAAGAGTAGTGTAGCCATGCATTATAGTCGCTTACAAAGAGTAGTGTAACCATGAATTATAGTCGTCTACAAATAGTAGTGTAACCATGAAGTATAGTCTCTTACAAAGAGTAGTGTAGCCATGAATTATAATCTCTTACAAAGATTAGTGTAACCATGAATTATAGTCGCTTACAAAGAGTAGTGTAACCATGAATTAGAGTCGCTTACAAAGAGTAGTGTAACAATGAATTATACTCCCTTACAAATAGTAGTGTAACAATGAATTATAGTCGCTTACAAAGAGTAGTGTAGCCATGGATTATAGTCGTCTACAAAGAGTAGTGTAACCATGAATTATAGTCGCTTACAAAGAGTAGTGTAACCATGAATTATAGTCGCTTACAAAGAGTAGTGTAACCATGAATTATAGTCGCTTACAAAGAGTAGTGTAACCATGAATTATAGTCGCTTACAAAGAGTAGTGTAACCATGAATTATAGTCTCTTACAAAGTGTAGTGTCACCATGAATTATAGTCGCTTACAAAGAGTAGTGTAACCATGAATTATAGTCTCTTACAAAGAGTAGTGCAACAATGAATTATAGTCGCCTACAAAGAGTAGTGTAACCATGAATTATAGTCTCTTACAAAGAGTAGTGTAACCATGAATTATAGTCTCTTACAAAGAGTAGTGCAACAATGAATTATAGTCGCCTACAAAGAGTAGTGTAACGATGAATTATAGTCTCTTACAAAGAGTAGTGTAACCATGAATTATAGTCGCCTACAACGAGTAGTGTAACCATGAATTATAGTCGCTTACAAAGAGTAGTGTAACCATGAAATATAGATGCTTACAAAGAGTAGTGTAGCCATGCATTATAGTCGCTTACAAAGAGTAGTGTAACCATGAATTATAGTCGCTTACAAAGAGTAGTGCAACAATGAATTATAGTCGCTTACAAAGAGTAGTGTAACAATGAAGTATACTCGCTTACAAAGAGTAGTGTAACCATGAATTATAGTCTCTTACAAAGAGTAGTGTAACAATGAATTATAGTCGCTTACAAAGAGTAGTGTAACCATGAATTATAGTCTCTTACAAAGAGTAGTGTAACCATGAATTATAGTCTCTTACAAAGAGTAGTGTAACCATGAATTACAGTCGCTTACAAAGAGTAGTGTAACCATGAATTATAGTCTCTTACAAAGAGTAGTGTAGCCATGAATTATTGTCGTCTACAAATAGTAGTGTAACCATGAATTATAGTCTCTTACAAAGAGTAGTGTAACCATGAATTATAGTCGCTTACAAAGAGTAGTGTAACCATGAATTAGAGTGGCTTACAAAGAGTAGTGTAACAATGAATTATACTCGCTTACAAAGAGTAGTGTAACAATGAATTATAGTCGCTTACAAAGAGTAGTGTAGCCATGGATTATAGTCGTCTACAAAGAGTAGTGTAACCATGAATTATAGTCGCTTACAAAGAGTAGTGTAACCATGAATTATAGTCTCTTACAAAGAGTAGTGTAGCCATGAATTATAGTTGCTTACAAAGAGTAGTGAAACAATGAATCATAGTCGCTTACAAAGTAGTGTAACCATGAATTATAGTCGCCTACAAAGAGTAGTGTAACCATGAATTATAGTCGCATACAAAGAGTAGTGTAACCATGAATTATAGTCTCTTACAAAGAGTAGTGTAACCATGAATTATAGTCGCTTACAAAGAGTAGTGTAACCATGAAGTATAGTCTCTTACAAAGAGTAGTGTAACAATGAATTATAGTCGCTTACAAAGAGTAGTGTAACAATGAATTATAGTCGCTTACAAAGAGTAGTGTAACCATGAATTATAGTCGCTTACAAAGAGTAGTGTAACAATAAATTATAGTCGCTTACAAAGAGTAGTGTAGCCGTGAATTATAGTTGCATACAAATAGTTATGTAACCATGAATTATAGTCGCTTACAAAGAGTAGTGTAACCATGCATTATAGTCGCTTACAAAGAGTAGTGTAACAATGAATTATAGTCGTCTACAAAGAGTAGTGCAACAATGAATTATATTCTTCTACAAAGAGTAGCTGAGCAATGAATTATAGTCGTCTACAAAGAGTAGTGTAACCATGAATTATAGTCGCATACAAAGAGTAGTGTAACAATGAATTATAGTCGCTTACAAAGAGTAGCGTAACCAGTTTTGGTTGTAGTGTAACATGAATTATTGACGCTTACAAAGAGTAGTGTAACAATGAATTATAGTCGCTTACAAAGAGTAGTGTAACCATGAATTATAGTCGCTTACAAAGAGTAGTGTAGCCATGAATTATAGTCGCTTACAAAGAGTAGTGTAACCATGAATTATAGTCGCTTACAAAGAGTAGTGTAACCATGAATTATAGTCGCTTACAAAGAGTAGTGTAACCATGAATTATAGTCGCTTACAAAGAGTAGTGTAGCCATGAATTATAGTCTCTTACAAAGAGTAGTGTAACCATGAATTATAGTCGCTTACAAAGAGTAGTGTAACCATGAATTATAGTCGCTTACAAAGAGTAGTGTAGCCATGAATTATAGTCGCTTACAAAGAGTAGTGTAACATTATTATAGTCGCTACAAAGAGTAGTGTAGCCATGGATTATAGTCGTCTACAAAGAGTAGTGTAACCATGAATTATAGTCGCTTACAAAGAGTAGTGTAACCATGAATTATAGTCTCTTACAAAGAGTAGTGTAGCCATGAATTATAGTGCTTACAAAGAGTAGTGAAACAATGAATCATAGTCGCTTACAAAGTAGTGTAACCATGAATTATAGTCGCCTACAAAGAGTAGTGTAACCATGAATTATAGTCGCATACAAAGAGTAGTGTAACCATGAATTATAGTCTCTTACAAAGAGTAGTGTAACCATGAATTATAGTCGCTTACAAAGAGTAGTGTAACCATGAAGTATAGTCTCTTACAAAGAGTAGTGTAACAATGAAATATAGTCGCTTACAAAGAGTAGTGTAACAAT
>CM026386.1:1170659-1199157 GCA_014843695.1 Archivesica marissinica | reverse complement strand
GACACAATTATATACAAGTTGCACAGAGAGAACCACGTGCAGTTGTATATTGCACAGACAATTATATATACAAGTTGCACAGAGAGAACCACGTGCAGTTGTATATTACACGAGACAATTATATACAAGTTGCACAGAGAGAACCACGTGCAGTTGTATATTACACGAGACAATTATATACAAGTTGCACAGAGAGAACCACGTGCAGTTGTATATTACACGAGACAATTATATACAAGTTGCACAGAGAGAACCACGTGCAGTTGTATATTACACGAGACAATTATATACAAGTTGCACAGAGTGAACCACGTGCAGTTGTATATTACACGAGACAAGTATATACAAGTTGCACAGAGAGAACCACGTGCAGTTGTATATTACACGAGACAATTATATACAAGTTGCACAGAGAGAACCACGTGCAGTTGTATATTACACGAGTCAATTATATATACAAGTTGCACAGAGAGAGCCACGTGCAGTTGTATATTACACGAGACAATTATATACAAGTTGCACAGAGAGAACAGCGTGCAGTTGTATTTACACGGGACAATTATATACAAGTTGCACAGAGAGAACCACGTGCAGTTGTATATTACAGGAGACAATTATATACAAGTTACACAGAGAGAACAGCGTGCAGTTGTATATTACACGAGACAATTATATACAAGTTGCACAGAGAGAACCACGTGCAGTTGTATATTACACGAGTCAAATATATATACAAGTTGCACAGAGAGAACCACGTGCAGTTGTATATTACACGAGACAATTATATTACAAGTTGCACAGAGAGAACCACGTGCAGTTGTATATTACACGAGACAATTGCATATACAAGTTGCACAGAGAGAACCACGTGCAGTTGTATATTACACGAGACAATTATATACAAGTTGCACACAGAGATCCACGTGCAGTTGTATATTACACAAGACAAATATATACACAAGTTGCACAGAGAGAACCACGTGCAGTTGTATATTACACGAGACAAGTATATACAAGTTGCACATAGAGAACCATGTGCAGTTGTATATTACACGATACAATTATATATGCAAGTTGCACAGAGAGAACCACAGGCAGTTGTATGTTACACGAGACAATTATATACAAGTTGCACATAGAGAACCATGTGCAGTTGTATATTACATGAGACAATTATATATACAAGTTGCACAGTGAGAACCACGTGCAGTTGTATGTTACACGAGACAATGTTATATGCAAGTTGCACATAGAGAACCACGTGCAGTTGTATATTACACGAGACAATTATATATACAAGTTGCACAGAGAGAACCACATGCATTTGTGTATTAAACGAGACAATTATATACAAGTTGCACAGAGAGAACCACGTGCAGTTGTATATTACACGAGACAATTATATACAAGTTGCACAGAGAGAACCACGTGCAGTTGTATATTACACGAGACAAGTATATACAAGTTGCACAGAGAGAACCACGTGCAGTTGTATATTACACGAGACAATTATATACAAGTTGCACAGAGAGAACCACGTGCAGTTGTATATTACACGAGACAAGTATATACAAGTTGCACAGAGAGAACCACGTGCAGTTGTATATTACACGAGACAATTATATATACAAGTTGCACAGAGAGAACCACGTGCAGTTGTATATTACACGAGACAATTATATACAAGTTGCACAGAGAGAACCACGTGCAGTTGTATATTACACGAGACAATTATATACAAGTTGCACAGAGAGAACCACGTGCAGTTGTATATTACACGAGAAATTATATACAAGTTGCACAGAGAGAACCACGTGCAGTTATATTACACGAGACAATTATATACAAGTTGCACAGAGAGAACCACGTGCAGTTGTATATTACACGAGACAATTATATACAAGTTGCACAGAGAGAACCACGTGCAGTTGTATATTACACGAGACAATTATATATACAAGTTGCACAGAGAGAACCACGTGCAGTTGTATATTACACGAGACAATTATATACAAGTTGCACAGAGAGAACCACGTGCAGTTGTATATTACACGAGACAATTATATACAAGTTGCACAGAGAGAACCACGTGCAGTTGTATATTACACGAGACAATTATATATACAAGTTGCACAGAGAGAACCACGTGCAGTTGTATATTACACGAGACAATTATATATACAAGTTGCACAGAGAGAACCACGTGCAGTTGTATATTACACGAGACAATTATATACAAGTTGCACAGAGAGAACCACGTGCAGTTGTATATTACACGAGACAATTATATACAAGTTGCACAGAGAGAACCACGTGCAGTTGTATATTACACGAGACAAATATATACAAGTTGCACAGAGAGAACCACGTGCAGTTGTATATTACATGAGACAAGAATATACAAGTTGCACAGAGAGGACCACATGCAGTTGTATATTACACGAGACAATTATATACAAGTTGCACAGAGAGGACCACATGCAGGTGTATATTGCACGAGACAATTATATGCAAATTGCACAGAGAGACCCACGTGTAGTTGCATATTACACGAGACTATTATATATACAAGTTGCACAGAGAGAACCACGTGCAGTTATATATTACACAAGACAATGTTATATACTAGTTGCACAGAGAGAACCACGTGCAGTTGTATATTACACGAGACAATTGCATATACAAGTTGCACAGAGAGAACCACGTGCAGTTGTATATTACACGAGACAATTATATACAAGTTGCACAGAGAGAACCACGTGCAGTTGTATATTACACAACACAAATATATACACAAATTGCACAGAGAGAGCCATGTGCAGTTGTATATTACACGAGACAATTATATATACATGTTGCACATAGAGAACCACGTGCAGTTGTATATTACACGAGAAAATTATATACAAGTTGCACAGAGAGAACCACGTGCAGTTGTGTATTACACGAGATAATTATATATACAAGTTGCACAGAGAGAATCACGTGCAGTTGTATATTACACGAGACAATTAAATATACAAGTTGCACATAGAGAACCACGTGCAGTTGTATATTACAGGAGACAATTATATACAAGTAGCACAGAGAGAACCACGTGCAGTTTTATATTACACGAGACAATTATATACAAGTTACACAGAGAGAACAGCGTGCAGTTGTATATTACACGGGACAATTATATACAAGTTGCACATAGAGAACCACGTGCAGTTGTGTATTACACAAGACAATTATATATATAAGTTGCACAGAGAGAACCACGTGCAGTTGTATATTACACAAGACAAATATATACACAAGTTGCACAGAGAGAGCCACGTGCAGTTGTATATTACACGAGACAATTATATATACATGTTGCACATAGAGAACCACGTGCAGTTGTATATTACACGAGAAAATTATATACAAGTTGCACAGAGAGAACCACGTGCAGTTGTGTATTACACGAGATAATTATATATACAAGTTGCACAGAGAGAATCACGTGCAGTTGTATATTACACGGGACAATTATATATACAAGTTACACAGAGACAACCACGTGCAGATATATATTACAAGAGACAATTATATACAAGTTGCACATAGAGAACCACGTACAGTTGTATATTACATGAGATAATTATATATACAAGTTGCAAAGAGAGAACCACGTGCAGTTGTATATTACACGAGACAATTAAATATACAAGTTGCACATAGAGAACCACGTGCAGTTGTATATTACAGGAGACAATTATATACAAGTAGCACAGAGAGAACCACGTGCAGTTGTATATTACAAGAGTCAAATATATATACAAGTTGCACAGAGAGAACCAGGTGCAGTTATATATTACACGAGACAATTATATTACAAGTTGCACAGAGATAACCACGTGCAGTTGTATATTACACGAGACAATTGCATATACAAGTTGCACAGAGAGAACCACGTGCAGTTGTATATTACACGAGACAATTATATATACATGTTGCACAGAGAGAACCACGTGCAGTTGTGTATTACACGAGACAATTTTATATACAAGTTGCACAGAGAGAACCACGTGCAGTTGTATACTACACGAGACAATTATATATACAAGTTGCACATAGAGAACCACGTGCAGTTGTATATTACACGAGACAATTATATATACAAGTTGCACATAGAGAACCACGTGCAGTTGTATGCTACACGAGACAATTATATATACAAGTTGCACAGAGAGAACCACATGCATTTGTGTATTAAACGAGACAAGTATATACAAGTTGCACAGAGAGACCCACGTGCAGTTGTATATTACACGAGACAATTATATACAAGTTGCACAGAGAGAACCACGTGCAGTTGTATATTACACGAGACAAATATATACAAGTTGCACACAGAGAACCACGTGCAGTTGTATATATAATTGTCTCGTGTATATGCAAGTTACACAGAGAGAACCACGTGCAGTTGTATATTACACGACACAATTATATACAAGTTGCGCAGAGAGAACCACGTGCAGTTGTATATTACACGAGACAATTATATACAAGTTACACAGAGAGAACCACGTGCAGTTGTATATTACATGAGACAAGAATATACAAGTTGCACAGAGAGGACCACATGCAGTTGTATATTACACGAGACAATTATATATAAGTAGCACAGAGAGAACCACGTGCAGTTGTATATTACACGAGACAGTTATATATACAAGTTGCACAGAGAGAACCACGTGCAGTTGTATATTACACGAGACAATTATATACAAGTTGCACATAGAGAATCACGTGCAGTTGTATATTACACGAGACAATTTTATGCAAGTTGCACAGAGAGAACCACGTGCAGTTGTATATTACACGAGTCAAATATATATTCAAGTTGCAAAGAGAGAACCACGTGCAGTTATATATTACAGGAGACAATTATATTACAAGTTGCACAGAGATAACCACGTGCAGTTGTATATTACACGAGACAATTGCATATACAAGTTGCACAGAGAGAACCACGTGCAGTTGTATATTACACGAGACAATTATATATACATGTTGCACAGAGAGAACCACGTGCAGTTGTATATTACACGAGACAATTATATACAAGTTGCACAGAGAGAACCACGTGCAGTTGTATATTACACGAGACAATTATATACAAGTTGCACAGAGAGAACCACGTGCAGTTGTATATTACACGAGACAATTATATATACAAGTTGCACAGAGAGAACCACGTGCAGTTGTATATTACACGAGACAATTATATATACAAGTTGCACAGAGAGAACCACGTGCAGTTGTATATTACACGAGACAATTATATATACAAGTTGCACATAGAGAACCACGTGCAGTTGTATGTTACACGAGACAATTATATATACAAGTTGCACAGAGAGAACCACATGCATTTGTGTATTAAACGTGACAAGTATATACAAGTTGCACAGAGAGAACCACGTGCAGTTGTATATTACACGAGACAATTATATACAAGTTGCACAGAGAGAACCACGTGCAGTTGTATATTACACGAGACAATTATATACAAGTTACACAGAGAAAACCACGTGCAGTTGTATATTACATGAGACAAGAATATACAAGTTGCACAGAGAGGACCACATGCAGTTGTATATTACACGAGACAATTATATACAAGTAGCACAGAGAGAACCACGTGCAGTTGTATATTACACGAGACAGTTATATATACAAGTTGCACAGAGAGAACCACGTGCAGTTGTATATTACACGAGACAATTATATACAAGTTGCACATAGAGAACCACGTGCAGTTGTATATTACACGAGACAATTATATGCAAGTTGCACAGAGAGAACCACGTGTAGTTGTATATTACACGAGACAATTATATATACAAGTTGCACAGAGAGAACCACGTGCAGTTATATATTACACAAGACAATTATATATACAAGTTGCACATAGAGAACCACGTGCAGTTGTATGTTACACGAGACAATTATATATACAAGTTGCACAGAGAGGACCACATGCAGTTGTATATTACACGAGACAATTATATACATGTTGCACAGAGAGGACCACATGCAGGTGTATATTGCACGAGACAATTATATACACAAGTTGCACAGAGAGAGCCACGTGCAGTTGTATATTACACGAGACTATTATATATACAAGTTGCACAGAGAGAACCACGTGCAGTTGTATATTACACAAAACAATTTATATACAGTTGCACAGAGAGAACCACGTGCAGTTGTATATTACACGAGACAATTATATACAAGTTGCACAGAGAGAACCACGTGCAGTTGTATATTACACGAGACAATTATATACAAGTTGCACAGAGAGAACCACGTGCAGTTGTATATTACACAAGACAAATATATACACAAGTTGCACAGAGAGAGCCACGTGCAGTTGTATATTACACGAGACAATTATATATACATGTTGCACAGAGAGAACCACGTGCAGTTGTATATTACACGAGAAAATTATATACAAGTTGCACAGAGAGAACCACGTGCAGTTGTGTATTACACGAGATAATTATATATACAAGTTGCACAGAGAGAATCACGTGCAGTTGTATATTACACGGGACAATTATATATACAAGTTGCACAGAGACAACCACGTGCAGATATATATTACAAGAGACAATTATATACAAGTTGCACATAGAGAACCACGTGCAGATGTATATTACACGAGACAATTATATATACAAGTTGCAAAGAGAGAATCACGTGCAGTTGTATATTACACGAGACAATTAAATATACAAGTTGCACATAGAGAACCACGTGCAGTTGTATATTACAGGAGACAATTATATACAAGTAGCACAGAGAGAACCACGCGCAGTTGTATATTACACGAGACAATTATATACAAGTTACACAGAGAGAACAGCGTGCAGTTGTATATTACACGGGACAATTATATACAAGTTGCACAGAGAGAACCACGTGCAGTTGTGTATTACACAAGACAATTATATATATAAGTTGCACAGAGAGAACCACGTGCAGTTGTATACTACACGAGACAATTATATATACAAGTTGCACATAGAGAATCACGTGCAGTTGTATGCTACACGAGACAATTATATATACAAGTTGCAAATAGAGTACCACGTGCAGTTGTATATTGCACGAGACAATTATATACAAGTTGCACAGAGAGAAGCACGTGCAGTTGTATATTACACGAGTCAAATATATATACAAGTTGCACAGAGAGAACCACGTGCAGTTATATATTACACGAGACAATTATATTACAAGTTGCACAGAGATAACCACGTGCAGTTGTATATTACACGAGACAATTGCATATACAAGTTGCACAGAGATAACCACGTGCAGTTGTATATTACACGAGACAATTATATACAAGTTGCACAGAGAGAACCACGTGCAGTTGTATATTACACGAGACAATTAATATACAAGTTGCACAGAGAGAACCACGTGCAGTTGTGTATTACACGAGACAATTTTATATACAAGTTGCACAGAGAGAACCACGTGCAGTTGTATACTACACGAGACAATTATATATACAAGTTGCACATAGAGAACCACGTGCAGTTGTATATTACACGAGACAATTATATATACAAGTTGCACATAGAGAACCACGTGCAGTTGTATGTTACACGAGACAATTATATATACAAGTTGCACAGAGAGAACCACATGCATTTGTGTATTAAACGAGACAAGTATATACAAGTTGCACAGAGAGACCCACGTGCAGTTGTATATTACACGAGACAATTATATACAAGTTGCACAGAGAGAACCACGTGCAGTTGTATATTACACGAGACAAGTATATACAAGTTGCACAGAGAGAACCACGTGCAGTTGTATATATAATTGTCTCGTGTATATGCAAGTTACACAGAGAGAACCACGTGCAGTTGTATATTACACGACACAATTATATACAAGTTGCACAGAGAGAACCACGTGCAGTTGTATATTACACGAGACAATTATATACAAGTTGCACAGAGAGAACCACGTGCAGTTGTATATTACACGAGACAATTATATATACAAGTTGCACAGAGAGAACCACGTGCAGTTATATATTACACAAGACAATTATATATACAAGTTGCACATAGAGAACCACGTGCAGTTGTATGTTACACGAGACAATTATATATACAAGTTGCACATAGAGAACCAGGTGCAGTTGTATATTACACGATACAATTATATATACAAGTTGCACAGAGAGAACCACATGTATTTGTGTATTAAACGAACAATTATATACAAGTTACACAGAGAGAACCACGTGCAGTTGTATATTACATGAGACAAGAATATACAAGTTGCACAGAGAGGACCACATGCAGTTGTATATTACACGAGACAATTATATACAAGTTGCACAGAGAGGACCACATGCAGTTATATATTACATAAGACAATTTTATATACTAGTTGCACAGAGAGAACCACGTGCAGTTGTATATTACACGAGACAATTGCATATACAAGTTGCACAGAGAGAACCACGTGCAGTTGTATATTACACGAGACAATTATATACAAGTTGCACATAGAGAACCACGTGCAGTTGTATATTACACGAGACAAATATATACACAAGTTGCACAGAGAGAGCCACGTGCAGTTGTATATTACACGAGACAATTATATATACATGTTGCACAGAGAGAACCACGTGCAGTTGTATATTACACGAGAAAATTATATACAAGTTGCACATAGAGAACCACGTGCAGTTGTATATTACACGAGACAATTATATATACAAGTTGCAAAGACTGAACCACGTGCAGTTGTATATTACACGAGACAATTAAATACACAAGTTGCACATAGAGAACCACGTGCAGTTGTATACTACAGGAGACAATTATATATAAGTAGCACAGAGAGAACCACGTGCAGTTGTATATTACACGAGACAATTATATACAAGTTACACAGAGAGAACAGCGTGCAGTTGTATATTACACGGGACAATTATATACAAGTTGCACAGAGAGAACCACGTGCAGTTGTGTATTACACAAGACAATTATATATATAAGTTGCACAGAGAGAACCACGTGCAGTTTTATACTACACGAGACAATTATATATACAAGTTGCACATAGAGAACCACGTGCAGTTGTATACTACACTAGACAATTATATATACAAGTTGCAAATAGAGTACCACGTGCAGTTGTATATTGCACGAGACAATTATATACAAGTTACACAGAGAGAACCACGTGCAGTTGTATATTACACGAGTCAAATATATATACAAGTTGCACAGAGAGAACCACGTGCAGTTATATATTACACGAGACAATTATATTACAAGTTGCACAGAGATAACCACGTGCAGTTGTATATTACACGAGACAATTGCATATACAAGTTGCACAGAGAGAACCACGTGCAGTTGTATATTACACGAGACAATTATATATACAAGTTGCACAGAGAGAACCACGTGCAGTTGTGTATTACACGAGACAATTTTATATACAAGTTGCACAGAGAGAACCACGTGCAGTTGTATACTACACGAGACAATTATATATACAAGTTGCACATAGAGAACCACGTGCAGTTGTATATTACACGAGACAATTATATATACAAGTTGCACATAGAGAACCACGTGCAGTTGTATATTACACGAGACAATTATATATACAAGTTGCACAGAGAGAACCACATGCATGTGTGTATTAAACGAGACAAGTATATACAAGTTGCACAAGAGAACCACGTGCAGTTGTATATATAATTGTCTCGTGTATATGCAAGTTACACAGAGAGAACCACGTGCAGTTGTATATTACACGACACAATTATATACAAGTTGCGCAGAGAGAACCACGTGCAGTTGTATATTACACGAGACAATTATATACAAGTTACACAGAGAGAACCACGTGCAGTTGTATATTACATGAGACAAGAATATACAAGTTGCACAGAGAGGACCACATGCAGTTGTATATTACACGAGACAATTATATACAAGTAGCACAGAGAGAACCACGTGCAGTTGTATATTACACGAGACAGTTATATATACAAGTTGCACAGAGAGAACCACGTGCAGTTGTATATTACACGAGACAATTATATACAAGTTGCACATAGAGAATCACGTGCAGTTGTATATTACACGAGACAATTTTATGCAAGTTGCACAGAGAGAACCACGTGCAGTTGTATATTAAACGAGTCAAATATATATACAAGTTGCAAAGAGAGAACCACGTGCAGTTATATATTACACGAGACAATTATATTACAAGTTGCACAGAGATAACCACGTGCAGTTGTATATTACACGAGACAATTGCATATACAAGTTGCACAGAGAGAACCACGTGCAGTTGTATATTACACGAGACAATTATATATACAAGTTGCACAGAGAGAACCACGTGCAGTTGTATATTACACGAGACAATTATATACAAGTTGCACAGAGAGAACCACGTGCAGTGTGTATTACACGAGACAATTATATACAAGTTGCACAGAGAGAACCACGTGCAGTTGTGTATTACACGAGACAATTATATATACAAGTTGCACAGAGAGAACCACGTGCAGTTGTATATTACACGAGACAATTATATATACAAGTTGCACAGAGAGAACCACGTGCAGTTGTATATTACACGAGACAATTATATATACAAGTTGCACAGAGAGAACCACGTGCAGTTGTATATTACACGAGACAATTATATACAAGTTGCACAGAGAGAACCACGTGCAGTTGTATATTACACGAGACAATTATATACAAGTTGCACAGAGAGAACCACGTGCAGTTGTATATTACACGAGACAATTATATACAAGTTGCACAGAGAGAACCACGTGCAGTTGTATATTACAGAGACAAATATACAAGTTGCACAGAGAGAACCACGTGCAGTTGTATATTACACGAGACAATTATATACAAGTTGCACAGAGAGAACCACGTGCAGTTGTATATTACACGAGACAATTATATATACAAGTTGCACAGAGAGAACCACGTGCAGTTGTATATTACACGAGACAATTATATATAAGTTGCACAGAGAGAACCACGTGCAGTTGTATATTACACGAGACAATTATATACAAGTTGCACAGAGAGAACCACGTGCAGTTGTATATTACACGAGACAATATATATACAAGTTGCACAGAGAGAACCACGTGCAGTTGTATATTACACGAGACAATTATATACAAGTTGCACAGAGAGAACCACGTGCAGTTGTATATTACACGAGACAATTATATACAAGTTGCACAGAGAGAACCACGTGCAGTTGTATATTACACGAGACAATTATATACAAGTTGCACAGAGAGAACCACGTGCAGTTGTATATTACACGAGACAATTATATATAAAGTTGCACAGAGAGAACCACGTGCAGTTGTATATTACACGAGACAATTATATACAAGTTGCACAGAGAGAACCACGTGCAGTTGTATATTACACGAGACAATTATATATACAAGTTGCACAGAGAGAACCACGTGCAGTTGTATATTACACGAGACAATTATATACAAGTTGCACAGAGAGAACCACGTGCAGTTGTATATTACACGAGACAATTATATACAAGTTGCACAGAGAGAACCACGTGCAGTTGTATATTACACGAGACAATTATATATACAAGTTGCACAGAGAGAACCACGTGCAGTTGTATATTACACGAGACAATTATATACAAGTTGCACAGAGAGAACCACGTGCAGTTGTGTATTACACGAGACAATTATATACAAGTTGCACAGAGAGAACCACGTGCAGTTGTATATTACACGAGACAATTATATATACAAGTTGCACAGAGAGAACCACGTGCAGTTGTATATTACACGAGACAATTATATACAAGTTGCACAGAGAGAACCACGTGCAGTTGTATATTACACGAGACAATTATATACAAGTTGCACAGAGAGAACCACGTGCAGTTGTATATTACACGAGACAATTATATACAAGTTGCACAGAGAGAACCACGTGCAGTTGTATATTACACGAGACAATTATATACAAGTTGCACAGAGAGAACCACGTGCAGTTGTATATTACACGAGACAATTATATACAAGTTGCACAGAGAGAACCACGTGCAGTTGTATATTACACGAGACAATTATATACAAGTTGCACAGAGAGAACCACGTGCAGTTGTATATTACACGAGACAATTATATACAAGTTGCACAGAGAGAACCACGTGCAGTTGTATATTACACGAGACAATTATATACAAGTTGCACAGAGAGAACCACGTGCAGTTGTATATTACACGAGACAATTATATATACAAGTTGCACAGAGAGAACCACGTGCAGTTGTATATTACACGAGACAATTATATACAAGTTGCACAGAGAGAACCACGTGCAGTTGTATATTACACGAGACAATTATATATACAAGTTGCACAGAGAGAACCACGTGCAGTTGTATATTACACGAGACAATTATATACAAGTTGCACAAAGCGAACCACGTGCAGTTGTATATTATACGACAAAATTATATACAAGTTGCACAGAGAGAACCACGTGCAGTTGTATATTGCACGAGACAATTATATATACAAGTTGCACAGAGAGAACCACGTGTAGTTGTATATTACACGAGACAATTATATACAAGTTGCACAGAGAGAACCACGTGCAGTTACATATTACACGTTACAATTATATATACAAGTTGCACAGAGAGAACCACGTGCAGTTGTATATTGCACAAGACAAGTATGTTCAGGTTGCACAGAGAGAACCCGTGCAGTTGTGTATTACACGAGACAATTATATATAAGTTGCACAGAGAGAACCACGTGCAGTTGTGTATTACACGAGACAATTATATATACAAGTTGCACAGAGAGAACCACGTGCAGTTGTATATTACACGAGACAATTATATATACAAGTTGCACAGAGAGAACCACGTGCAGTTGTATATTACACGAGACAATTATATACAAGTTGCACAGAGAGAACCACGTGCAGTTGTATATTACACGAGACAATTATATACAAGTTGCACAGAGAGAACCACGTGCAGTTGTATATTACACGAGACAATTATATACAAGTTGCACAGAGAGAACCACGTGCAGTTGTATATTACACGAGACAATAATATACAAGTTGCACAGAGAGAACCACGTGCAGTTGTATATTACACGAGACAATTATATACAAGTAGCACAGAGAGAACCACGTGCAGTTGTATATTACACGAGACAATTATATATACAAGTTGCACAGAGAGAACCACGTGCAGTTGTATATTACACGAGACAATTATATACAAGTTGCACATAGAGAATCACGTGCAGTTGTATATTACACGAGACAATTTTATGCAAGTTGCACAGAGAGAACCACGTGCAGTTGTATATTACACGAGTCAAATATATATACAAGTTGCACAGAGAGAACCACGTGCAGTTGTATATTACACGAGACAATTATATTACAAGTTGCACAGAGAGAACCACGTGCAGTTGTATATTACACGAGACAATTATATACAAGTTGCACAGAGAGAACAACGTGCAGTTGTATATTACACGAGACAATTATATACAAGTTGCACAGAGAGAACCACGTGCAGTTGTATATTACACGAGACAATTATATATAAAGTTGCACAGAGAGAACCACGTGCAGTTGTATATTACACGAGACAATTATATACAAGTTGCACAGAGAGAACCACGTGCAGTTGTATATTACACGAGACAATTATATATACAAGTTGCACAGAGAGAACCACGTGCAGTTGTATATTACACGAGACAATTATATACAAGTTGCACAGAGAGAACCACGTGCAGTTGTATATTACACGAGACAATATATACAAGTTGCACAGAGAGAACCACGTGCAGTTGTATATTACACGAGACAATTATATATCAAGTTGCACAGAGAGAACCACGTGCAGTTGTATATTACACGAGACAATTATATACAAGTTGCACAGAGAGAACCACGTGCAGTTGTATATTACACGAGACAATTATATACAAGTTGCACAGAGAGAACCACGTGCAGTTGTATATTACACGAGACAATTATATACAAGTTGCACAGAGAGAACCACGTGCAGTTGTATATTACACGAGACAATTATATACAAGTTGCACAGAGAGAACCACGTGCAGTTGTATATTACACGAGACAATTATATACAAGTTGCACAGAGAGAACCACGTGCAGTTGTATATTACACGAGACAATTATATATACAAGTTGCACAGAGAGAACCACGTGCAGTTGTATATTACACGAGACAATTATATACAAGTTGCACAGAGAGAACCACGTGCAGTTGTATATTACACGAGACAATTATATATACAAGTTGCACAGAGAGAACCACGTGCAGTTGTATATTACACGAGACAATTATATATACAAGTTGCACAGAGAGAACCACGTGCAGTTGTATATTACACGAGACAATTATATATACAAGTTGCACAGAGAGAACCACGTGCAGTGTATATTACACGAACAATTATATACAAGTTGCACAGAGAGAACCACGTGCAGTTGTATATTACACGAGACAATTATATATACAAGTTGCACAGAGAGAACCACGTGCAGTTGTATATTACACGAGACAATTATATATACAAGTTGCACAGAGAGAACCACGTGCAGTTGTATATTGCACGAGACAATTATATACAAGTTGCACAGAGAGAACCACGTGCAGTTGTATATTACACGAGACAATTATATATACAAGTTGCACAGAGAGAACCACGTGCAGTTGTATATTACACGAGACAATTATATATACAAGTTGCACAGAGAGAACCACGTGCAGTTGTATATTACACGAGACAATTATATATACAAGTTGCACAGAGAGAACCACGTGCAGTTGTATATTACACGAGACAATTATATACAAGTTGCACAGAGAGAACCACGTGCAGTTGTATATTACACGAGACAATTATATACAAGTTGCACAGAGAGAACCACGTGCAGTTGTATATTACACGAGACAATTATATACAAGTTGCACAGAGAGAACCACGTGCAGTTGTATATTACACGAGACAATATATACAAGTTGCACAGAGAGAACCACGTGCAGTTGTATATTAAATTATTCGAGAGAACCACGTGCAGTTGTATATTACACGAGACAATTATATACAAGTTGCACAGAGAGAACCACGTGCAGTTGTATATTACACGAGACAATTATATATACAAGTTGCACAGAGAGAACCACGTGCAGTTGTATATTACACGAGACAATTATATACAAGTTGCACATAGAGAACCACGTGCAGTTGTATATTACACGAGACAATTTTATACAAGTTGCACAGAGAGAACCACGTGCAGTTGTATATTACACGAGTCAAATATATATACAAGTTGCACAGAGAGAACCACGTGCAGTTATATATTACACGAGACAATTATATTACAAGTTGCACAGAGAGAACCACGTGCAGTTGTATATTACACGAGACAATTATATACAAGTTGCACAGAGAGAACCACGTGCAGTTGTATATTACACGAGACAATTATATATACAAGTTGCACAGAGAGAACCACGTGCAGTTGTATATTACACGAGACAATTATATACAAGTTGCACAGAGAGAACCACGTGCAGTTGTGTATTACACGAGACAATTATATATACAAGTTGCACATAGAGAACCACGTGCAGTTGTATATTACACGAGACAATTATATATACAAGTTGCACATAGAGAACCACGTGCAGTTGTATATTACACGAGACAATTATATATACAAGTTGCACAGAGAGAACCACATGCATTTGTGTATTAAACGAGACAAGTATATACAAGTTGCACAGAGAGACCCACGTGCAGTTGTATATTACACGAGACAATTATATACAAGTTGCACAGAGAGAACCACGTGCAGTTGTATATTACACGAGACAAATATATACAAGTTGCACAGAGAGAACAACGTGCAGTTGTATATATAATTGTCTCGTGTATATGCAAGTTACACAGAGAGAACCACGTGCAGTTGTATTTTACACGACACAATTATATACAAGTTGCACAGAGAGAACCACGTGCAGTTGTATATTACACGAGACAATTATATACAAGTTACACAGAGAGAACCACGTGCAGTTGTATATTACATGAGACAAGAATATACAAGTTGCACAGAGAGGACCACATGCAGTTGTATATTACACGAGACAATTATATACAAGTTGCACAGAGAGAACCACGTGCAGTTGTATATTACACGAGACAATTATATATACAAGTTGCACAGAGAGAACCACGTGCAGTTGTATATTACACGAGACAATTATATACAAGTTGCACAGAGAGAACCACGTGCAGTTGTATATTACACGAGACAATTATATACAAGTTGCACAGAGAGAACCACGTGCAGTTGTATATTAGCCGGTATATGCAAGTTGCACAGAGAGAACCACGTGCAGTTGTATATTACACGAGACAATTATATACAAGTTGCACAGAGAGAACCACGTGCAGTTGTATATTACACGAGACAATTATATACAAGTTGCACAGAGAGAACCACGTGCAGTTGTATATTACACGAGACAATAATATACAAGTTGCACAGAGAGAACCACGTGCAGTTGTATATTACACGAGACAATTATATACAAGTTGCACAGAGAGAACCACGTGCAGTTGTATATTACACGAGACAATTATATACAAGTTGCACAGAGAGAACCACGTGCAGTTGTATATTACACGAGTCAAATATATATACAAGTTGCACAGAGAGAACCACGTGCAGTTATATATTACACGAGACAATTATATTACAAGTTGCACAGAGAGAACCACGTGCAGTTGTATATTACACGAGACAATTGCATAACAAGTTGCACAGAGAGAACAGCGTGCAGTTGTATATTACACGAGACAATTATATACAAGTTGCACAGAGAGAACCACGTGCAGTTGTGTATTACACGAGACAATTATATACAAGTTGCACATAGATAATCACGTGCAGTTGTATATTACACGAGACAATTGCATATACAAGTTGCACAGAGAGAAACACGTGCAGTTGTATATTACACGAGACAATTATATACAAGTTGCACATAGATAATCACGTGCAGTTGTATATTACACGAGACAATTTTATGCAAATTGCACAGAGAGAACCACGTGCAGTTGTATATTACACGAGTCAATTATATATATAAGTTGCACAGAGAGAACCACGTGCAGTTGTATATTACACGAGACAATTGCATATACAAGTTGCACAGAGAGAACCACGTGCAGTTGTATATAACACGAGACAATTATATATACATGTTGCACAGAGAGAACCACGTGCAGTTGTATATTACACGAGACAATTATATACAAGTTGCACAGAGAGAACCACGTGCAGTTGTGTATTACACGAGACAATTATATATACAAGTTGCACAGAGAGAACCACGTGCAGTTGTATACTACACGAGACAATTATATATACAAGTTGCACATAGAGAACCACGTGCAGTTGTATATTACACGAGACAATTATATATACAAGTTGCACATAGAGAACCACGTGCAGTTGTATGTTACACGAGACAATTATATATACAAGTTGCACAGAGAGAACCACATGCATTTGTGTATTAAACGAGACAAGTATATACAAGTTGCACAGAGAGAACCACGTGCAGTTGTATATTACACGAGACAATTATATACAAGTTGCACAGAGAGAACCACGTGCAGTTGTATATTACACGAGACAAGTATATACAAGTTGCACAGAGAGAACCACGTGCAGTTGTATATATAATTGTCTCGTGTATATGCAAGTTACACAGAGAGAACCACGTGCAATTGTATATTACACGACACAATTATATACAAGTAGCACAGAGAGAACCACGTGCAGTTGTATATTACACGAGACAGTTATATATACAAGTTGCACAGAGAGAACCACGTGCAGTTGTATATTACACGAGACAATTATATACAAGTTGCACATAGAGAATCACGTGCAGTTGTATATTACACAAGACAATTATATGCAAGTTGCACAGAGAGAACCACGTGCAGTTGTATATTACACGAGTCAAATATATATACAAGTTGCAAAGAGAGAACCACGTGCAGTTATATATTACAGGAGACAATTATATTACAAGTTGCACAGAGATAACCATGTGCAGTTGTATATTACACGAGACAATTGCATATACAAGTTGCACAGAGAGAACCACGTGCAGTTGTATATTACACGAGACAATTATATATACAAGTTGCACAGAGAGAACCACGTGCAGTTGTATATTACACGAGACAATTATATACAAGTTGCACAGAGAGAACCACGTGCAGTTGTATATTACACGAGACAATTATATATACAAGTTGCACAGAGAGAACCACGTGCAGTTGTATATTACACGAGACAATTATATATACAAGTTGCACATAGAGAACCACGTGCAGTTGTATGTTACACGAGACAATTATATATACAAGTTGCACAGAGAGAACCACATGCATTTGTGTATTAAACGAGACAAGTATATACAAGTTGCACAGAGAGACCCACGTGCAGTTGTATATTACACGAGACAATTATATACAAGTTGCACAGAGAGAACCACGTGCAGTTGTATATTACACGAGACAAATATATACAAGTTGCACAGAGAGAACAACGTGCAGTTGTATATATATGTCTCGTGTATATGCAAGTTCACAGAGAGAACCACGTGCAGTTGTATTTTACACGACACAATTATATACAAGTTGCACAGAGAGAACCACGTGCAGTTGTATATTACACGAGACAATTATATACAAGTTACACAGAGAGAACCACGTGCAGTTGTATATTACATGAGACAATAATATACAAGTTGCACAGAGAGAACCACATGCAGTTGTATATTACACGAGACAATTATATACAAGTTGCACAGAGAGAACCACGTGCAGTTGTATATTACACGAGACAATTATATATACAAGTTGCACAGAGAGAACCACGTGCAGTTGTATATTACACGAGACAATTATATACAAGTTGCACAGAGAGAACCACGTGCAGTTGTATATTACACGAGACAATTATATACAAGTTGCACAGAGAGAACCACGTGCAGTTGTATATTAGCCGTGTATATCAAGTTGCACAGAGAGAACCACGTGCAGTTGTATATTACACGAGACAATTATATACAAGTTGCACAGAGAGAACCACGTGCAGTTGTATATTACACGAGACAATTATATACAAGTTGCACAGAGAGAACCACGTGCAGTTGTATATTACACGAGACAATAATATACAAGTTGCACAGAGAGAACCACATGCAGTTGTATATTACACGAGACAATTATATACAAGTTGCACAGAGAGAACCACGTGCAGTTGTATATTACACGAGACAATTATATACAAGTTGCACAGAGAGAACCACGTGCAGTTGTATATTACACGAGACAATTATATACAAGTTGCACAGAGAGAACCACGTGCAGTTGTATATTACACGAGACAATTATATACAAGTTGCACAGAGAGAACCACGTGCAGTTGTATATTACACGAGACAATTTTATACAAGTTGCACAGAGAGAACCACGTGCAGTTGTATATTACACGAGACAATATATATACAAGTTGCACAGAGAGAACCACGTGCAGTTGTATATTACACGAGACATTATATACAAGTTGCACAGAGAGAACCACGTGCAGTTGTATATTACACGAGACAATTATATATACAAGTTGCACAGAGAGAACCACGTGCAGTTGTATATTACACGAGACAATTATATACAAGTTGCACAGAGAGAACCACGTGCAGTTGTATATTACACGAGACAATTATATACAAGTTGCACAGAGAGAACCACGTGCAGTTGTATATTACACGAGACAATTATATACAAGTTGCACAGAGAGAACCACGTGCAGTTGTATATTACACGAGACAATTATATACAAGTTGCACAGAGAGAACCACGTGCAGTTGTATATTACACGAGACAATTATATACAAGTTGCACAGAGAGAACCACGTGCAGTTGTATATTACACGAGACAATTATATATACAAGTTGCACAGAGAGAACCACGTGCAGTTGTATATTACACGAGACAATTATATATACAAGTTGCACAGAGAGAACCACGTGCAGTTGTATATTACACGAGACAATTATATATACAAGTTGCACAGAGAGAACCACGTGCAGTTGTATATTACACGAGACAATTATATACAAGTTGCACAAGGAACCACGTGCAGTTTATATTAACGACACAATTATATACAAGTTGCACAGAGAGAACCACGTGCAGTTGTATATTACACGAGACAATTATTATACAAGTTGCACAGAGAGAACCACGTGCAGTTGTATATTACACGAGACAATTATATACAAGTTGCACAGAGAGAACCACGTGCAGTTGTATATTACACGAGACAATTATATATAAGTTGCACAGAGAGAACCACGTGCAGTTGTATATTACACGAGACAATTATATATACAAGTTGCACAGAGAGAACCACGTGCAGTTGTATATTACACGAGACAATTATATATACAAGTTGCACAGAGAGAACCACGTGCAGTTGTATATTACACGAGACAATTATATATACAAGTTGCACAGAGAGAACCACGTGCAGTTGTATATTACACGAGACAATTATATACAAGTTGCACAGAGAGAACCACGTGCAGTTGTGTATTACACGAGACAATATATATACAAGTTGCACAGAGAGAACCACGTGCAGTTGTATATTACACGAGACAATTATATATACAAGTTGCACATAGAGAACCACGTGCAGTTGTATATTACACGAGACAATTATATATACAAGTTGCACATAGAGAACCACTTGCAGTTGTATGTTACACGAGACAATTATATATACAAGTTGCATAGAGAGAACCACATGCATTTGTGTATTAAACGAGACAAGTATATACAAGTTGCACAGAGAGACCCACGTGCAGTTGTATATTACACGAGACAATTATATACAAGTTGCACAGAGAGAACCACGTGCAGTTGTGTATATAATTGTCTCGTGTATATGCAAGTTACACAGAGAGAACCACGTGCAATTGTATATTACACGACACAATTATATACAAGTTGCGCAGAGAGAACCACGTGCAGTTTTATATTACATGAGACAGTTATATATACAAGTTGCACAGAGAGAACCACGTGCAGTTGTATATTACACGAGACAATTATATACAAGTTGCACATAGAGAATCACGTGCAGTTGTTTATTACACAAGACAATTTTATGCAAGTTGCACAGAGAGAACCACGTGCAGTTGTATATTACACGAGTCAAATATATATACAAGTTGCAAAGAGAGAACCACGTGCAGTTATATATTACACGAGACAAATATATACAAGTTGCACAGAGAGAACAACGTGCAGTTGTATATATAATTGTCTCGTGTATATGCAAGTTACACAGAGAGAACCACGTGCAGTTGTATTTTACACGACACAATTATATACAAGTTGCACAGAGAGAACCACGTGCAGTTGTATATTACACGAGACAATTATATACAAGTTACACAGAGAGAACCACGTGCAGTTGTATATTACATGAGACAAGAATATACAAGTTGCACAGAGAGGACCACATGCAGTTGTATATTACACGAGACAATTATATACAAGTTGCACAGAGAGAACCACGTGCAGTTGTATATTACACGAGACAATTATATATACAAGTTGCACAGAGAGAACCACGTGCAGTTGTATATTACACGAGACAATTATATACAAGTTGCACAGAGAGAACCACGTGCAGTTGTATATTACACGAGACAATTATATACAAGTTGCACAGAGAGAACCACGTGCAGTTGTATATATAATTGTCTCGTGTATATGCAAGTTACACAGAGAGAACCACGTGCAGTTGTATATTACACGACACAATTATATACAAGTTGCGCAGAGAGAACCACGTGCAGTTGTATATTACACGAGACAATTATATACAAGTTACACAGAGAGAACCACGTGCAATTGTATATTACATGAGACAAGAATATACAAGTTGCACAGAGAGGACCACATGCAGTTGTATATTACACGAGACAATTATATACAAGTAGCACAGAGAGAACCACGTGCAGTTGTATATTACACGAGACAGTTATATACAAGTTGCACAGAGAGAATCACGTGCAGTTGTATATTACACGAGACAGTTATATACAAGTTGCACAGAGAGAACCACGTGCAGTTGTATATTACACAAGACAATTATATACAAGTTGCACATAGAGAATCACGTGCAGTTGTATATTACACGAGACAATTTTATGCAAGTTGCACAGAGAGAACCACGTGCAGTTGTATATTACACGAGTCAAATATATATACAAGTTGCAAAGAGAGAACCACGTGCAGTTATATATTACACGAGACAATTATATTACAAGTTGCACAGAGATAACCACGTGCAGTTGTATATTACACGAGACAATTGCATATACAAGTTACACAGAGAGAACAGCGTGCAGTTGTATATTACACGGGACAATTATATACAAGTTGCACAGAGAGAACCACATGCAGTTGTGTATTACACGAGACAATTATATATATAAGTTGCACAGAGAGAACCACGTGCAGTTGTATATTACACGAGACAATTGCATATACAAGTTGCACAGAGAGAACCACGTGCAGTTGTATATAACACGAGACAATTATATATACATGTTGCACAGAGAGAACCACGTGCAGTTGTATATTACACGAGACAATTATATACAAGTTGCACAGAGAGAACCACGTGCAGTTGTGTATTACACGAGACAATTATATATACAAGTTGCACATAGAGAACCACGTGCAGTTGTATGTTACACGAGACAATTATATATACAAGTTGCACAGAGAGAACCACACGCATTTGTGTATTAAACGTGACAAGTATATACAAGTTGCACAGAGAGAACCACGTGCAGTTGTATATTACACGACACAATTATATACAAGTTGCGCAGAGAGAACCACGTGCAGTTGTATATTACACGAGACAATTATATACAAGTTACACAGAGAGAACCACATGCAGTTGTATATTACATGAGACAAGAATATACAAGTTGCACAGAGAGGACCACATGCAGTTGTATATTACACGAGACAATTATATACAAGTAGCACAGAGAGAACCACGTGCAGTTGTATATTACACGAGACAGTTATATATACAAGTTGCACAGAGAGAACCACGTGCAGTTGTATATTACACGAGACAATTATATACAAGTTGCACATAGAGAATCACGTGCAGTTTTATATTACACGAGACAATTTTATGCAAATTACACAGAGAGAACCACGTGCAGTTGTATATTACATGAGTCAAATATATACACAAGTTGCAAAGAGAGAACCACGTGCAGTTATATATTACACGAGACAATTATTTTACAAGTTGCACAGAGATAACCAGGTGCAGTTGTATATTACACGAGAACATTGCATATACAAGTTACACAGAGAGAACAGCGTGCAGTTGTATATTACACGGGACAATTATATACAAGTTGCACAGAGAGAACCACGTGCAGTTGTGTATTACACGAGACAATTATATATATAAGTTGCACAGAGAGAACCACGTGCAGTTGTATATTACACGAGACAATTGCATATACAAGTTGCACAGAGAGAACCACGTGCAGTTGTATATAACACGAGACAATTATATATACATGTTGCACAGAGAGAACCACGTGCAGTTGTATATTACACGAGACAATTATATACAAGTTGCACAGAGAGAACCACGTGCAGTTGTGTATTACACGAGACAATTATATATACAAGTTGCACAGAGAGAACCACGTGCAGTTGTATACTACACGAGACAATTATATATACAAGTTGCACATAGAGAACCACGTGCAGTTGTATATTACACGAGACAATTATATATACAAGTTGCACATAGAGAACCACTTGCAGTTGTATGTTACACGAGACAATTATATATACAAGTTGCATAGAGAGAACCACATGCATTTGTGTATTAAACGAGACAAGTATATACAAGTTGCACAGAGAGAACCACGTGCAGTTATATATTACAGGAGACAATTATATTACAAGTTGCACAGAGATAACCATGTGCAGTTGTATATTACACGAGACAATTGCATATACAAGTTGCACAGAGAGAACCACGTGCAGTTGTATATTACACGAGACAATAATATATACATGTTGCACAGAGAGACCACGTGCAGTTGTATATTACACGAGACAATTATATACAAGTTGCACAGAGAGAACCACGTGCAGTTGTGTATTACACGAGACAATTATATATACAAGTTGCACATAGAGAACCACGTGCAGTTGTATATTACACGAGACAATTATATATACAAGTTGCACATAGAGAACCACGTGCAATTGTATGTTACACGAGACAATTATATATACAAGTTGCACAGAGAGAACCACATGCATTTGTGTATTAAACGAGACAAGTATATACAAGTTGCACAGAGAGACCCACGTGCAGTTGTATATTACACGAGACAATTACATACAAGTTGCACAGAGAGAACCACGTGCAGTTGTATATTACACGAGACAAGTATATACAAGTTGCACAGAGAGAACCACGTGCAGTTGTATATAACACGAGACAATTATATATACATGTTGCACAGAGAGAACCACGTGCAGTTGTATATTACACGAGACAATTATATACACAAGTTGCACAGAGAGAACCACATGCAGTTGTATATTAAACGAGACAATTATATACTAGTTGAACAGAGAGAACCGCGTGCAGTTGTATATTACACGAGACAATTATATACAAGTTGCACAGAGAGAACCACGTGCAGTTGTATATTACACGACACAATTATATACAAGTTGCACAGAGAGAGGCACGTGCAGTTGTATATTACACGACACAATTATATACAAGTTGCACAGAGAGAACCACGTGCAGTTGTATATTGCACAGACAATTATATATACAAGTTGCACAGAGAGAACCACGTGCAGTTATATATTACACGAGACAATTATATACAAGTTGCACGGAGAGAACCACATGCAGTTGTATATTACACGAGACAATTATATACAAGTTGCACAGAGAGAACCACGTGCAGTTGTATATTACACGAGACAATTATATACAAGTTGCACAGAGAGAACCACGTGCAGATATATATTACACGTGACAATTATATACAAGTTACACAGAGAGAACCACGTGCAGTTGTATATTACACGAGACAATTATATACAAGTTGCACAGAGAGAACCACGTGCAGTTGTATATTACACGACACAATTATATACAAGTTGCACAGAGAGAACCACGTGCAGTTGTATATTACACGACACAATTATATACAAGTTGCACAGAGAGACGTGCAGTTGTTATTCACACAATTATATTAAAGTTGCAAGAGAGAACCAGTGCAGTTATATTCACGACAATTATATACAAGTGCACGAAGACCACTGCAGTTGTTATTACACGAGCAATATAACAAGTTGCACGAGAGAAACGGCAGTGTATTCACGGAAATTTATACAAGTGCAGAGAGAACCAGTGCGTTGTATATACACGAGACAATTATATACAAGTTGCACAGAGAGAACCACGTGCAGTTGTATATTACACGAGACATATATACAAGTTGCACAGAGAGCCACGTGCAGTGTATATTAACGACACAATTATATACAAGTTGCACAGAGAGAACCACGTGCAGTTGTATATTGCACAGACAATTATATAACAAGTTGCACAGAGAGAACCACGTGCAGTTGTATATTACACGAGACAATTATATACAAGTTGCACGGAGAGAACCACATGCAGTTGTATATTACACGAGACAATTATATACAAGTTGCACAGAGAGAACCACGTGCAGTTGTATATTACACGAGACAAATATATATACAAGTTGCACAGAGAGAACCACGTGCAGTTGTATATTACACGAGACAATTATATACAAGTTGCACAGAGAGAACCATGTGCAGTTGTATATTACACGAGACAATTCTATACAAGTTGCACAGAGAGAACCACGTGCAGTTGTATATTACACGAGACAATTATATACAAGTTGCACAGAGAGAACCACGTGCAGTTGTATATTACACGAGACAATTATATACAAGTTGCACAGAGAGAACCACGTGCAGTTGTATATTACACGAGACAATTATATACAAGTTGCACAGAGAGAACCACGTGCAGTTGTATATTACACGAGACAATTATATACAAGTTGCACAGAGAGAACCACGTGCAGTTGTATATTACACGAGACAATTATATACAAGTTGCACAGAGAGAACCACGTGCAGTTGTATATTACACGAGACAATTATATACAAGTTGCACAGAGAGAACCACGTGCAGTTGTATATTACACGAGACAATTATATACAAGTTGCACAGAGAGAACCACGTGCAGTTGTATATTACACGAGACAATTATATACAAGTTGCACAGAGAGAACCACGTGCAGTTGTATATTACACGAGACAATTATATACAAGTTGCACAGAGAGAACCACGTGCAGTTGTATATTACACGAGACAATTATATACAAGTTGCACAGAGAGAACCACGTGCAGTTGTATATTACACGAGACAATTATATATACAAGTTGCACAGAGAGAACCACGTGCAGATGTATATTACACGAGACAATTATATACAAGTTGCACAGAGAGAACCACGTGCAGTTGTATATTACACGAGACAATTATATACAAGTTGCACAGAGAGAACCACGTGCAGTTGTATATTACACGAGACAATTATATACAAGTTGCACAGAGAGAACCACGTGCAGTTGTATATTACACGAGACAATTATATACAAGTTGCACAGAGAGAACCACGTGCAGTTGTATATTACACGAGACAATTATATACAAGTTGCACAGAGAGAACCACGTGCAGTTGTATATTACACGAGACAATTATATACAAGTTTCACAGAAAGAACCACGTGCAGTTTTTGATTACACGAGACAAATATATATACAAGTTGCACAGAGAAATCCACGTGCAGTTGTATATTACACGAGACAAGTATATACAAGTTGCACAGAGAGAACCACGTGCGGTTGTATATTACACAAGACAATTCTATACAAGTTGCACAGAGAGAACCACGTGCAGTTGTATATTACACGAGACAATTATTTACAAGTTGCATAGAGAGAACCACGTGCAGTTGTATATTACACGAGACAATTATATACAAGTTGCACAGAGAGAACCACGTGCAGTTGTATATTACACGAGACAATTATATATACAAGTTGCACAGAGAGAACCACGTGCAGTTATATATTACACGAGACAATTATATACAAGTTGCACAGAGAGAACCACGTGCAGTTGTATATTACACGAGACAATTATATACAAGTTGCACAGAGAGAACCACGTGCAGTTGTATATTACACGAGACAATTATATACAAGTTGCACAGAGAGAACCACGTGCAGTTGTATATTACACGAGACAATTATATACAAGTTGCACAGAGAGAACCACGTGCAGTTGTATATTACACGAGACAATTATATACAAGTTGCACAGAGAGAACCACGTGCAGTTGTATATTACACGAGACAATTATATACAAGTTGCACAGAGAGAACCACGTGCAGTTGTATATTACACGACACAATTATATACAAGTTGCACAGAGAGAACCACGTGCAGTTGTATATTGCACAGACAATTATATATACAAGTTGCACAGAGAGAACCACGTGCAGTTGTATATTACACGAGACAATTATATACAAGTTGCACAGAGAGAACCACGTGCAGTTGTATATTACACGAGACAATTATATACAAGTTGCACAGAGAGAACCACGTGCAGTTGTATATTACACGAGACAATTATATACAAGTTGCACAGAGAGAACCACGTGCAGTTGTATATTACACGAGACAATTATATACAAGTTGCACAGAGAGAACCACGTGCAGTTGTATATTACACGAGACAATTATTTACAAGTTGCATAGAGAGAGGCACGTGCAGTTGTATATTACACGAGACAATTATATAAAAGTTGCACAGAGAGAACCATGTGCAGTTGTATATTGCATGAGACAATTATATATACAAGTTGCACAGAGAGAACCACGTGCAGTTATATATTACACGAGACAATTATATACAAGTTGCACGTAGAGAATCACGTGCAGTTGTATATTACACGAGACAATTTTATGCAAGTTGCACAGAGAGAACCACGTGCAGTTGTATATTACACGAGACAATTATATACAAGTTGCACAGAGAGAACCACGTGCAGTTGTATATTACA
>CM026386.1:1139748-1169659 GCA_014843695.1 Archivesica marissinica | reverse complement strand
ACACACAATTAGTTGTACGTAGAAAATAAACACACAATTAGTTGTATATAGAAACATACACACACAATTAGTTGTATGTGGAAACATACACACACAATTAGTTGTACGTAGAAACATACACACACAATTAGTTGTATGTAGAAACATACATACACAATTAGTCGTACGTAGAAACATACACACACAATTAGCAGTACGTAGAAACATACACACAATTAGTTGTACGTAGAAACATACAAACACAATTAGTTGTACGTAGAAACCTACACACACAATTAGTCGTATGTAGAAACATACACACAGAATTAGTCGTATGTAGAAACATACACACATAATTAGTTGTACCTAGAAATATACACACACAATTAGTTGTATGTAGAAACATACACACACAATTAGTTGTCGTAGTAACATACACACACAATTAGTTGTACGAAGAAACATACACACACAATTAGTTGTATGTCGAAACATACACACACAATTAGTTGTACCTAGAAACATACACACACAATTAGTTGTACGTAGTAACATACACAAACAATTAGTTGTATGTAGAAACATACACACATAATTAGTTGTACGTAGAAACATAAACACAATTAGCCGTAGGTAGAAACATACTCACAATTAGCCGTACGTAGAAACATACACACACAATTAGCTGTACGTAGAAACATACACACACAATTAGTTGTATGTAGAAACATACACACACAATTAGTTGTACGTAGAAACATACACACACAATTAGTTGTATGTAGAAACATACACACACAATTATTGAAACATACACACACAATTAGTTGTATGTAGAAACATACACACAATTAGTTGTATGTAGAAACATACACACACAATTAGTTGTATGTAGAAACATACACACACAATTAGTTGTATGTAGAAACATACACACACAATTAGTTGTATGTAGAAACATACACACACAATTAGTTGTACGTAGAAACATACACACACAATTAGTTGTATGTAGAAACATACACACACAATTAGTTGTATGTAGAAACATACACACACAATTAGTTGTACGTAGAAACATACACACACAATTAGTTGTATGTAGAAACATACACACACAATTAGTTGTATGTAGAAACATACACACACAATTAGCTGTACGTAGAAACATACACACACAATTAGCCGTATGTAGAAACATACACACACAATTAGCCGTACGTAGAAACATACACACACAATTAGTTGTATGTAGAAACATACACACACAATTAGCCGTATGTAGAAACATACACACACAATTAGTTGTACGTAGAAACATACACACACAATTAGTTGTACGTAGAAACATACACACACAATTAGTTGTATGTAGAAACATACACACACAATTAGCCGTATGTAGAAACATACACACACAATTAGTTGTACGTAGAAACATACACACACAATTAGTTGTATGTAGAAACATACACACACAATTAGTTGTACGTAGAAACATACACACACAATTAGTTGAAACAAACACACACAATTAGTTGTATGTAGAAACATACACACACAATTAGTTGTACGTAGAAACATACACACACAATTAGTTGTATGTAGAAACATACACACACAATTAGTTGTACGTAGAAACATACACACACAATTAGTTGTATGTAGAAACATACACACACAATTAGTTGTATGTAGAAACATACACACACAATTAGTTGTATGTAGAAACATACACACACAATTAGTTGTATGTAGAAACATACACACACAATTAGTTGTATGTAGAAACATACACACACAATTAGTTGTATGTAGAAACATACACACACAATTAGTCGTATGTAGAAACATACACACACAATTAGTTGTATGTAGAAACATACACACACAATTAGCTGTACGTAGAAACATACACACACAATTAGTTGTATGTAGAAACATACACACACAATTAGTTGTATGAAGAAACATACACACACAATTAGTTGTACGTAGAAACATACACACACAATTAGTTGTATGTAGAAACATACACACACAATTAGTTGTACGTAGAAACATACACAAACAATTAGTTGTATGTAGAAACATACACACACAATTAGTTGTATGTAGAAACATACACACACAATTAGCTGTACGTAGAAACATACACACACAATTAGCCGTATGTAGAAACATACACACACAATTAGCCGTACGTAGAAACATACACACACAATTAGTTGTATGTAGAAACATACACACACAATTAGCCGTATGTAGAAACATACACACACAATTAGTTGTACGTAGAAACATACACACACAATTAGTTGTACGTAGAAACATACACACACAATTAGTTGTATGTAGAAACATACACACACAATTAGCCGTATGTAGAAACATACACACACAATTAGTTGTACGTAGAAACATACACACACAATTAGTTGTATGTAGAAACATACACACACAATTAGTTGTACGTAGAAACATACACACACAATTAGTTGAAACAAACACACACAATTAGTTGTATGTAGAAACATACACACACAATTAGTTGTATGTAGAAACATACACACACAATTAGTTGTACGTAGAAACATACACACACAATTAGTTGTATGTAGAAACATACACACACAATTAGTTGTATGTAGAAACATACACACACAATTAGTTGTATGTAGAAACATACACACACAATTAGTTGTATGTAGAAACATACACACACAATTAGTTGTATGTAGAAACATACACACACAATTAGTTGTATGTAGAAACATACACACACAATTAGTCGTATGTAGAAACATACACACACAATTAGTTGTATGTAGAAACATACACACACAATTAGTTGTATGTAGAAATATACACACAATTAGCCGTACGTAGAAACATACACACACAATTAGTTGTATGTAGAAACATACACACACAATTAGTTGTACGTAGAAACATACACACACAATTAGTTGTACGTAGAAACATACACACACAATTAGTTGTACGTAGAAACATACACACAATTAGTTGTATGTAGAAACATACACACACAATTAGTTGTACGTAGAAACATACACACACAATTAGTTGTATGTAGAAACATACACACACAATTAGTTGTATGTAGAAACATACACACACAATTAGTTGTATGTAGAAACATACACAAACAATTAGTTGTATGTAGAAACATACACACACAATTAGTTGTATGTAGAAACATACACACACAATTAGTTGTATGTAGAAACATACACACACAATTAGTTGTATGTAGAAACATACACACACAATTAGTCGTATGTAGAAACATACACACACAATTAGTTGTATGTAGAAACATACACACACAATTAGTTGTATGTAGAAACATACACACAATTAGCCGTACGTAGAAACATACACACACAATTAGTTGTATGTAGAAACATACACACACAATTAGTTGTACGAAGAAACATACACACACAATTAGTTGTACGAAGAAACATACACACACAATTAGTTGTACGTAGAAACATACACACACAATTAGCCGTACGTAGAAACATACACACACAATTAGCCGTACGTAGAAACATACACACACAATTAGCTGTACGTAGAAACATACACACACAATTAGTTGTATGTAGAAACATACACAAACAATTAGTTGTATGAAGAAACATACACACACAATTAGATGTACGAAGAAACATACACACACAATTAGTTGTATGTAGAAACATACACACACAATTAGTTGTATGTAGAAACATACACACACAATTAGCCGTATGTAGAAACATACACACACAATTAGTCGTAGGTAGAAACATACACACACAATTAGTTGTACGTAGAAACATACACACACAATTAGTTGTATGTAGAAACATACACACACAATTAGTTGTACGAAGAAACATACACAAACAATTAGTTGTATGTAGAAATATACACACACAATTAGTTGTACGTAGAAACATACACACACAATTAGTTGTATGTAGAAACATACACACACAATTAGCTGTAAGTAGAAACATACACACACAATTAGCCGTATGTAGAAACATACACACACAATTAGCCGTATGTAGAAACATACACACACAATTAGTTGTACGTAGAAACATACACACACAATTAGTTGTATGTAGAAACATACACACACAATTAGTTGTACGTAGAAACATACACACACAATTAGTTGTACGTAGAAACATACACACACAATTAGTTGTACGTAGAAACATACACACACAATTAGTTGTACGTAGAAACATACACACACAATTAGTTGTATGTAGAAACATACACACACAATTAGTTGTACGTAGAAACATACACACACAATTAGTTGTACGTAGAAACATACACAAACAATAAGTTGTATGTAGAAACATACACACACAATTAGTTGTATGTAGAAACATACACACACAATTAGTTGTACGAAGAAACATACACAAACAATTAGTTGTATGTAGAAACATACACACACAATTAGTTGTACGAAGAAACATACACACACAATTAGTTGTATGTAGAAACATACACACACAATTAGTTGTATGTAGAAACATACACACACAATTAGCTGTAAGTAGAAACATACACACACAATTAGCCGTATGTAGAAACATACACACACAATTAGTCGTACGTAGAAACATACACACAATTAGTTGTATGTAGAAACAAACACACAATTAGTTGTATGTAGAAACATACACACACAATTAGCTGTACGTAGAAACATACACACACAATTAGCCGTATGTAGAAACATACACACACAATTAGCCGTACGTAGAAACATACACACACAATTAGTTGTATGTAGAAACATACACACACAATTAGTTGTACGTAGAAACATACACACACAATTAGTTGTATGTAGAAACATACACACACAATTAGTTGTATGTAGAAACATACACATACAATTAGTTGTATGTAGAAACATACACACACAATTAGTCGTATGTAGAAACATACACACACAATTAGTTGTATGTAGAAACATACACACACAATTAGTTGTATGTAGAAACATACACACAATTAGCCGTACGTAGAAACATACACACACAATTAGTTGTATGTAGAAACATATACACACAATTAGTTGTACGAAGAAACATACACAAACAATTAGTTGTACGAAGAAACATACACACACAATTAGTTGTATATAGAAAAATACAAACACAATTATTTATATGTAGAAACATACACAAACAATTAGTTGTATGTAGAAACATACACACACAATTAGTTGTATGTAGAAACATACACACACAATTAGTTGTATGTAGAAACATACACACACAATTAGTTGTATGTAGAAACATACACACACAATTAGTCGTATGTAGAAACATACACAAACAATTAGTTGTATGTAGAAACATACACACACAATTAGTTGTATGTAGAAACATACACACACAATTGGTTGTATGTAGAAAAATACACATACAATTAGTTGTATGTAGAAACATACACACACAATTAGTCGTATGTAGAAACATACACACAGTATTAGTTGTATGTAGAAAGATACACACACAATTAGTTGTACGAAGAAACATACACACAATTACCCGTACGTAGAAACATACACACACAATTAGCTGTACGTAGAAACATGCACACACAATTAGTTGTATGTAGAAACATACACAAACAATTAATTGTATGAAGAAACATACACACACAATTAGTTGTACGAAGAAACATACACACACAATTAGTTGTACTGAGAGACATACACACACAATTAGTTGAATCAAACACACACAATTAGTTGTATGTAGAAACATACACACACAATTAGTTGTACGTAGAAACATATACACACAATTAGTTGTACGAAGAAACATACACACAAAATTAGTTGTACCTAGAAATATACACACACATTAAGTTGTATGTAGAAACATACACACACAATTAGTTGTACGAAGAAACATACACAAACAATTAGTTGTATGTAGAAACATACACAAACAATTAGTTGTACCTAGAAACATACACAAACAATTAGTTGTATGTAGAAACATACACACACAATTAGTTGTATGTAGAAACATACACACACAATTAGCTGTAAGTAGAAACATACACACACAATTAGTTGTATGTAGAAACATATACACACAATTAGTTGTACGAAGAAACATCCACACACAATTAGTTGTACGAAGAAACATACACACAATTAGTTGTATGTAGAAACATACAAACACAATTATAAATATGTAGAAACATATACACACAATTAGTTGTACGAAGAAACATAGACACAAAATTAGTTGTACCTAGAAATATACACACACAATTAGTTGTATGTAGAAACATACACATACAATTAGTTGTATGTAGAAACATACACACACAATTAGTCGTATGTAGAAACATACACAAACAATTAGTTGTATGTAGAAACATACACACACAATTAGTTGTATGTAGAAACATACACACACAATTAGTTGTATGTAGAAACATACACATACAATTAGTTGTATGTAGAAACATACACACACAATTAGTCGTATGTAGAAACATACACACAGTATTAGTTGTATGTAGAAACATACACACACAATTAGTTGTACGAAGAAACATACACACAATTACCCGTACGTAGAAACATACACACACAATTAGCTGTACGTAGAAACATACACACACAATTAGTTGTATGTAGAAACATACACAAACAATTAGTTGTATGAAGAAACATACACACACAATTAGTTGTACGATGAAACATACACACACAATTAGTTGTATGTAGAAACATACACACACAATTAGTTGTACGTAGAAACATACACACAATTAGTTTTATGTAGAAACATACACACACAATTAGTTGTATGTAGAAACATACACACACAATTAGTTGTATGTAGAAACATACACACAATTAGCCGTACGTAGAAACATACACACACAATTAGTTGTATGTAGAAACATACACACACAATTAGTTGTACGAAGAAACATACACAAACAATTAGTTGTACGAAGAAACATACACACACAATTAGTTGTATATAGAAAAATACAAACACAATTATTTATATGTAGAAACATACACAAACAATTAGTTGTATGTAGAAACATACACACACAATTAGTTGTATGTAGAAACATACACACACAATTAGTTGTATGTAGAAACATACACACACAATTAGTTGTATGTAGAAACATACACACACAATTAGTTGTATGTAGAAACATACACAAACAATTAGTTGTATGTAGAAACATACACACACAATTAGTTGTATGTAGAAACATACACACACAATTAGTTGTATGTAGAAACATACACACACAATTAGTTGTATGTAGAAACATACACACACAATTAGTTGTACGTAGAAACATACACACACAATTAGTTGTATGTAGAAACATACACACACAATTAGTTGTATGTAGAAACATACACACACAATTAGTCGTATGTAGAAACATACACACACAATTAGTTGTATGTAGAAACATACACACACAATTAGTTGTACGAAGAAACATACACACAATTAGCTGTACGTAGAAACATACACACACAATTAGTTGTATGTAGAAACATACACACACAATTAGTTGTACGAAGAAACATACACACACAATTAGTTGTACGTAGAAACATACACACACAATTAGTTGTACGTAGAAACATACACACACAATTAGCCGTATGTAGAAACATACACACACAATTAGCTGTACGTAGAAACATACACACACAATTAGTTGTACGTAGAAACATACACACACAATTAGTTGTATGTAGAAACATACACACACAATTAGTTGTACGAAGAAACATACACACACAATTAGTTGTATGTAGAAACATACACACACAATTAGTTGTACGTAGAAACATACACACACAATTAGTTGTATGTAGAAACATACACACACAATTAGTTGTATGTAGAAACATACACACACAATTAGTTGTACGTAGAAACATACACACACAATTAGTTGTACGTAGAAACATACACACACAATTAGTTGTACGAAGAAACATACACACACAATTAGTTGTACTAGAAAATACACAAATTAGTTGTATGTAGAAACATACACACACAATTAGTTGTACGTAGAAACATACACACACAATTAGTTGTATGTAGAAACATACACACACAATTAGTTGTACGTAGAAACATACACAAACAATTAGTTGTATGTAGAAACATACACACACAATTAGTTGTACGTAGAAACATACACACACAATTAGCTGTACGTAGAAACATACACACACAATTAGTTGTATGTAGAAACATACACACACAATTAGTTGTACGTAGAAACATACACACACAATTAGTTGTACGTAGAAACATACACACACAATTAGTTGTATGTAGAAACATACACACACAATTAGTTGTATGTAGAAACATACACACACAATTAGTTGTACGAAGAAACATACACACACAATTAGTTGTATGTAGAAACATACACACACAATTAGTTGTACGTAGAAACATACACACACAATTAGTTGTATGTAGAAACATACACACACAATTAGTTGTACGTAGAAACATACACACACAATTAGTTGTATGTAGAAACATACACACACAATTAGTTGTATGTAGAAACATACACACACAATTAGCTGTACGTAGAAACATACACACACAATTAGTTGTATGTAGAAACATACACACACAATTAGTTGTACGTAGAAACATACACACACAATTAGTTGTATGTAGAAACATACACACACAATTAGTTGTATGTAGAAACATACACACACAATTAGCCGTATGTAGAAACATACACACACAATTAGTCGTATGTAGAAACATACACACACAATTAGTTGTACGTAGAAACATACACACACAATTAGTTGTATGTAGAAACATACACACACAATTAGTTGTATGTAGAAACATACACACACAATTAGTTGTACGTAGAAACATACACACACAATTAGTTGTATGTAGAAACATACACACACAATTAGTTGTATGTAGAAACATACACACACAATTAGCTGTAAGTAGAAACATACACACACAATTAGCAGTATGTAGAAACATACACACACAATTAGTTGTATGTAGAAACATACACACAATTAGTTGTATGTAGAAACATACACACACAATTAGCTGTACGTAGAAACATACACACACAATTAGCCGTATGTAGAAACATACACACACAATTAGCCGTACGTAGAAACATACACACACAATTAGTTGTATGTAGAAACATACACACACAATTAGTTGTACGTAGAAACATACACACACAATTAGTTGTACGTAGAAACATACACACACAATTAGCCGTACGTAGAAACATACACACACAATTAGCTGTACGTAGAAACATACACACACAATTAGTTGTACGTAGAAACATACACACACAATTAGTTGTACGTAGAAACATACACAAACAATTAGTTGTATGTAGAAACATACACACACAATTAGTTGTACGTAGAAACATACACACACAATTAGTTGTATGTAGAAACATACACAAACAATTAATTGTATGAAGAAACATACACACACAATTAGTTGTACGAAGAAACATACACACACAATTAGTTGTATGTAGAAACATACACACACAATTAGTTGTACGTAGAAACATACACACACAATTAGTTGTATGTAGAAACATACACACACAATTAGTTGTATGTAGAAACATACACACACAATTAGCTGTACGTAGAAACATACACACACAATTAGCCGTATGTAGAAACATACACACACAATTAGCCGTACGTAGAAACATACACACACAATTAGTTGTATGTAGAAACATACACACACAATTAGCCGTATGTAGAAACATACACACACAATTAGTTGTATGTAGAAACATACACACACAATTAGTTGTATGTAGAAACATACACACACAATTAGTTGTACGTAGAAACATACACACACAATTAGTTGTATGTAGAAACATACACACACAATTAGTTGTACGTAGAAACATACACACACAATTAGTTGTATGTAGAAACATACACACACAATTAGTTGTATGTAGAAACATACACACACAATTAGCCGTATGTAGAAACATACACACAATTAGTCGTATGTAGAAACATACACACACAATTAGTTGTACGTAGAAACATACACACACAATTAGTTGTATGTAGAAACATACACACACAATTAGTTGTATGTAGAAACATACACACACAATTAGTTGTACGTAGAAACATACACACACAATTAGTTGTATGTAGAAACATACACAAACAATTAGTTGTATGTAGAAACACACACACAATTAGTTGTATGTAGAAACATACACACACAATTAGTTGTATGTAGAAACATACACACACAATTAGTTGTATGTAGAAACATACACACACAATTAGTTGTATGTAGAAACATACACACACAATTAGTTGTATGTAGAAACATACACACACAATTAGTCGTATGTAGAAACATACACACACAATTAATTGTATGTAGAAACATAACACACACAATTAGTTGTACGAAGAAACATACACACAATTAGCCGTACGTAGAAACATACACACACAATTAGTTGTATGTAGAAACATACACACACAATTAGTTGTACGTAGAAACATACACACACAATTAGTTGTACGAAGAAACATACACACACAATTAGTTGTACGTAGAAACATACACACACAATTAGCCGTATGTAGAAACATACACACACAATTAGCCGTACGTAGAAACATACACACACAATTAGTTGTACGTAGAAACATACACACACAATTAGTTGTATGTAGAAACATACACACACAATTAGTTGTACGTAGAAACATACACACACAATTAGCTGTACGTAGAAACATACACACACAATTAGTTGTATGTAGAAACATACACACACAATTAGTTGTATGTAGAAACATACACACACAATTAGTTGTACGAAGAAACATACACACACAATTAGTTGTATGTAGAAACATACACACACAATTAGTTGTACGTAGAAACATACACACACAATTAGTTGTATGTAGAAACATACACACACAATTAGTTGTATGTAGAAACATACACACACAATTAGCTGTATGTAGAAACATACACACACAATTAGTTGTATGTAGAAACATACACACACAATTAGTTGTACGTAGAAACATACACACACAATTAGTTGTACGTAGAAACATACACACACAATTAGTTGTATGTAGAAACATACACACACAATTAGAAGTATGTAGAAACATACACACACAATTAGTTGTACGTAGAAACATACACACACAATTAGTTGTACGTAGAAACATACACACACAATTAGCTGTACGTAGAAACATACACACAATTAGTTGTATGTAGAAACATACACAAACAATTAATTGTATGAAGAAACATACACACACAATTAGTTGTACGAAGAAACATACACACACAATTAGTTGTATGTAGAAACATACACACACAATTAGTTGTACGTAGAAACATACACACACAATTAGTTGTATGTAGAAACATACACACACAATTAGTTGTATGTAGAAACATACACACACAATTAGCCGTATGTAGAAACATACACACACAATTAGTCGTATGTAGAAACATACACACACAATTAGTTGTACGTAGAAACATACACACACAATTAGTTGTATGTAGAAACATACACACACAATTAGTTGTATGTAGAAACATACACACACAATTAGTTGTATGTAGAAACATACACACACAATTAGTTGTACGTAGAAACATACACACACAATTAGTTGTATGTAGAAACATACACACACAATTAGCTGTACGTAGAAACATACACACACAATTAGTTGTATGTAGAAACATACACACAATTAGTTGTATGTAGAAACATACACACACAATTAGCTGTACGTAGAAACATACACACACAATTAGCCGTATGTAGAAACATACACACACAATTAGCCGTACGTAGAAACATACACACACAATTAGTTGTATGTAGAAACATACACACACAATTAGTTGTACGTAGAAACATACACACACAATTAGTTGTACGTAGAAACATACACACACAATTAGCCGTACGTAGAAACATACACACACAATTAGCTGTACGTAGAAACATACACACACAATTAGTTGTACGTAGAAACATACACACACAATTAGTTGTACGAAGAAACATACACACACAATTAGTTGTATGTAGAAACATACACACACAATTAGTTGTACGTAGAAACATACACACACAATTAGTTGTATGTAGAAACATACACACACAATTAGTTGTATGTAGAAACATACACACACAATTAGTTGTACGTAGAAACATACACACACAATTAGTTGTATGTAGAAACATACACACACAATTAGTTGTACGTAGAAACATACACACACAATTAGTTGTATGTAGAAACATACACACACAATTAGTTGTATGTAGAAACATACACACACAATTAGCTGTACGTAGAAACATACACACACAATTAGCCGTATGTAGAAACATACACACACAATTAGTCGTACGTAGAAACATACACACACAATTAGTTGTATGTAGAAACATACACACAATTAGTTGTATGTAGAAACATACACACACAATTAGCTGTACGTAGAAACATACACACACAATTAGCCGTATGTAGAAACATACACACACAATTAGTTGTACGTAGAAACATACACACACAATTAGTTGTATGTAGAAACATACACACACAATTAGTTGTACGTAGAAACATACACACACAATTAGTTGTACGTAGAAACATACACACACAATTAGTCGTACGTAGAAACATACACACACAATTAGTTGTACGTAGAAACATACACACACAATTAGTTGTATGTAGAAACATACACACACAATTAGTTGTATGTAGAAACATACACACACAATTAGTTGTACGTAGAAACATACACACACAATTAGTTGTATGTAGAAACATACACACACAATTAGTTGTACGTAGAAACATACACACAATTAGCTGTACGTAGAAACATACACACACAATTAGTTGTACGTAGAAACATACACACACAATTAGTTGTATGTAGAAACATACACACACAATTAGTTGTATGTAGAAACATACACACACAATTAGTTGTACGTAGAAACATACACACACAATTAGTTGTATGTAGAAACATACACACACAATTAGTTGTACGTAGAAACATACACACACAATTAGTTGTATGTAGAAACATACACACACAATTAGTTGTATGTAGAAACATACACACACAATTAGTTGTATGTAGAAACATACACACACAATTAGCCGTAGGTAGAAACATACACACACAATTAGCCGTACGTAGAAACATACACACACAATTAGCTGTACGTAGAAACATACACACACAATTAGTTGTATGTAGAAACATACACAAACAATTAATTGTACGAAGAAACATACACACACAATTAGTTGTACGAAGAAACATACACACAATTAGTTGTATGTAGAAACATACACACACAATTAGTTGTACGTAGAAACATACACACACAATTAGTTGTATGTAGAAACATACACACACAATTAGTTGTATGTAGAAACATACACACACAATTAGTTGTATGTAGAAACATACACACACAATTAGTTGTATGTAGAAACATACACACACAATTAGTTGTATGTAGAAACATACACACACAATTAGTTGTATGTAGAAACATACACACACAATTAGTTGTATGTAGAAACATACACACACAATTAGTTGTATGTAGAAACATACACACACAATTAGTTGTATGTAGAAACATACACACACAATTAGTTGTATGTAGAAACATACACACACAATTAGTTGTATGTAGAAACATACACACACAATTAGTTGTATGTAGAAACATACACACACAATTAGTTGTACGTAGAAACATACACACACAATTAGTTGTATGTAGAAATACACACACAATTAGCTGTACGTAGAAACATACACACACAATTAGTTGTATGTAGAAACATACACACACAATTAGTTGTACGTAGAAACATACACACACAATTAGTTGTATGTAGAAACATACACACACAATTAGTTGTATGTAGAAACATACACACACAATTAGTTGTATGTAGAAACATACACACACAATTAGTTGTATGTAGAAACATACACACACAATTAGTTGTATGTAGAAACATACACACACAATTAGTTGTATGTAGAAACATACACACACAATTAGTTGTATGTAGAAACATACACACACAATTAGTTGTATGTAGAAACATACACACACAATTAGTTGTATGTAGAAACATACACACACAATTAGTTGTATGTAGAAACATACACACACAATTAGTTGTATGTAGAAACATACACACACAATTAGTCGTATGTAGAAACATACACACACAATTAGTTGTATGTAGAAACATACACACACAATTAGTTGTATGTAGAAACATACACACAATTAGCCGTACGTAGAAACATACACACACAATTAGTTGTATGTAGAAACATACACACACAATTAGTTGTACGTAGAAACATACACACACAATTAGTTGTACGTAGAAACATACACACACAATTAGTTGTACGTAGAAACATACACACACAATTAGCTGTACGTAGAAACATACACACACAATTAGTTGTACGTAGAAACATACACACACAATTAGTTGTACGTAGAAACATACACACACAATTAGTTGTATGTAGAAACATACACACACAATTAGTTGTATGTAGAAACATACACACACAATTAGTTGTACGTAGAAACATACACACACAATTAGTTGTATGTAGAAACATACACACACAATTAGTTGTATGTAGAAACATACACACACAATTAGTTGTATGTAGAAACATACACACACAATTAGTTGTACGTAGAAACATACACACACAATTAGTTGTATGTAGAAACATACACACACAATTAGTTGTACGTAGAAACATACACACACAATTAGCTGTACGTAGAAACATACACACACAATTAGCTGTACGTAGAAACATACACACAATTAGTTGTACGTAGAAACATACACACACAATTAGTTGTATGTAGAAACATACACACACAATTAGTTGTATGTAGAAACATACACACACAATTAGTTGTACGTAGAAACATACACACACAATTAGTTGTATGTAGAAACATACACACACAATTAGTTGTACGTAGAAACATACACACACAATTAGTTGTATGTAGAAACATACACACACAATTAGTTGTATGTAGAAACATACACACACAATTAGTTGTACGTAGAAACATACACACACAATTAGTTGTATGTAGAAACATACACACACAATTAGTTGTACGTAGAAACATACACACACAATTAGTTGTACGTAGAAACATACACACACAATTAGTTGTATGTAGAAACATACACACACAATTAGTTGTACGTAGAAACATACACACACAATTAGTTGTATGTAGAAACATACACACACAATTAGTTGTATGTAGAAACATACACACACAATTAGTTGTACGTAGAAACATACACACACAATTAGTTGTATGTAGAAACATACACACACAATTAGTTGTACGTAGAAACATACACACACAATTAGCCGTACGTAGAAACATACACACACAATTAGCTGTACGTAGAAACATACACACACAATTAGTTGTACGTAGAAACATACACACACAATTAGTTGTATGTAGAAACATACACACACAATTAGTTGTACGTAGAAACATACACACACAATTAGTTGTATGTAGAAACATACACACACAATTAGTTGTACGTAGAAACATACACACACAATTAGTTGTATGTAGAAACATACACACACAATTAGTTGTATGTAGAAACATACACACACAATTAGTTGTATGTAGAAACATACACACACAATTAGTCGTATGTAGAAACATACACACACAATTAGTTGTATGTAGAAACATACACACACAATTAGTTGTATGTAGAAACATACACACAATTAGCCGTACGTAGAAACATACACACACAATTAGTTGTATGTAGAAACATATACACACAATTAGTTGTACGAAGAAACATACACAAACAATTAGTTGTACGAAGAAACATACACACACAATTAGTTGTATATAGAAAAATACAAACACAATTATTTATATGTAGAAACATACACAAACAATTAGTTGTATGTAGAAACATACACACACAATTAGTTGTATGTAGAAACATACACACACAATTAGTTGTATGTAGAAACATACACATACAATTAGTTGTATGTAGAAACATACACACACAATTAGTCGTATGTAGAAACATACACAAACAATTAGTTGTATGTAGAAACATACACACACAATTAGTTGTATGTAGAAACATACACACACAATTAGTTGTATGTAGAAACATACACATACAATTAGTTGTATGTAGAAACATACACACACAATTAGTCGTATGTAGAAACATACACACAGTATTAGTTGTATGTAGAAACATACACACACAATTAGTTGTACGAAGAAACATACACACAATTAGCCGTACGTAGAAAGATACACACACAATTAGTTGTATGTAGAAACATATACACACAATTAGTTGTACAAAGAAACATACACACACAATTAGTTGTACGAAGAAACATACACACACAATTAGTTGTACGTAGAAACATACACACACAAAATTAGCCGTATGTAGAAACATACACACACAATTACCCGTACGTAGAAACATACACAAACAATTAGCTGTACGTAGAAACATACACACACAATTAGTTGTATGTAGAAACATACACACACAATTAGTTGTACGAAGAAACATACACAAACAATTAGTTGTATGTAGAAACATACACACACAACTAGTTGTACCTAGAAACATACACAGACAATTAGTTGTATGTAGAAACATACACACACAATTAGTTGTACTGAGAGACATACACACACAATTAGTTGAATCAAACACACACAATTAGTTGTATGTAGAAACATACACACACAATTAGTTGTACGTAGAAACATATACACACAATTAGTTGTACGAAGAAACATACACACAAAATTAGTTGTACCTAGAAATATACACACACATTAAGTTGTATGTAGAAACATACACACACAATTAGTTGTACGAAGAAACATACACAAACAATTAGTTGTATGTAGAAACATACACAAACAATTAGTTGTACCTAGAAACATACACACACAATTAGTTGTATGTAGAAACATACACACACAATTAGTTGTATGTAGAAACATACACACACAATTAGCTGTAAGTAGAAACATACACACACAATTAGTTGTATGTAGAAACATATACACACAATTAGTTGTACGAAGAAACATCCACACACAATTAGTTGTACGAAGAAACATACACACAATTAGTTGTATGTAGAAACATACAAACACAATTATAAATATGTAGAAACATATACACACAATTAGTTGTACGAAGAAACATAGACACAAAATTAGTTGTACCTAGAAATATACACACACAATAAGTTGTATGTAGAAACATAAACACACAATTAGTTGTATGTAGAAACATACACACACAATTAGCTGTACGTAGAAACATACACACACAATTAGTTGTATGTAGAAACATACACAAACAATTAATTGTATGAAGAAACATACACACACAATTAGATGTACGAAGAAACATACACACACAATTAGTTGTATGTAGAAACATACACAAACAATTAGTTGTACGTAGAAACATACACACACAATTAGTTGTATGTAGAAACATACACACACAATTAGTTGTATGTAGAAACATACACACACAATTAGCCGTATGTAGAAACATACACACACAATTAGTTGTACGTAGAAACATACACACACAATTAGTTGTATGTAGAAACATACACACACAATTAGTTGTATGTAGAAACATACACACACAATTAGTTGTACGAAGAAACATACACAAACAATTAGTTGTATGTAGAAACATACACACACAATTAGTTGTACCTAGAAACATACACACACAATTAGTTGTATGTAGAAACATACACACACAATTAGTTGTATGTAGAAACATACACACACAATTAGCTGTAAGTAGAAACATACACAAACAATTAGCCGTATGTAGAAACATACACACACAATTAGTTGTATGTAGAAACATACACACAATTAGTTGTATGTAGAAACATACACACACAATTAGCTGTACGTAGAAACATACACACACAATTAGCCGTATGTAGAAACATACACACACAATTAGCCGTACGTAGAAACATACACACACAATTAGTTGTATGTAGAAACATACACACACAATTAGTTGTACGTAGAAACATACACACACAATTAGTTGTACGAAGAAACATACACACACAATTACCCGTACGTAGAAACATACACACACAATTAGCTGTACGTAGAAACATACACATACAATTAGTTGTACGTAGAAACATACACAAACAATTAGTTGTACGAAGAAACATACACAAACAATTAGTTGTATGTAGAAACATACACACACAATTAGTTGTACCTAGAAACATACACAAACAATTAGTTGTATGTAGAAACATACACAAACAATTAATTGTATGAAGAAACATACACACACAATTAGTTGTACGAAGAAACATACACACACAATTAGTTGTATGTAGAAACATACACACACAATTAGTTGTACGTAGAAACATACACACACAATTAGTTTTATGTAGAAACATACACACACAATTAGTTGTATGTAGAAACATACACACACAATTAGCTGTACGTAGAAACATACACACACAATTAGCCGTATGTAGAAACATACACACACAATTAGCCGTACGTAGAAACATACACACACAATTAGTTGTAGGTAGAAACATACACACACAATTAGCCGTATGTAGAAACATACACACACAATTAGTTGTATGTAGAAATATACACACACAATTAGTTGTACGAAGAAACATACACACACAATTAGTTGTATGTAGAAACATACACACACAAATAGCCGTATGTAGAAACATACACACACAATTAATTGTACGTAGAAACATACACACACAATTAGTTGTATGTAGAAACATACACACACAATTAGTTGTACGTAGAGACATAAACACACAATTAGTTGAAACAAACACACACAATTAGTTGTATGTAGAAACATACACAAACAATTAGTTGCGCGTAGAAACATACACACACAATTAGTTGTATGTAGAAACATACACACACAATTAGGTGTACGTAGAAACATACACACACAATTAGTTGTATGTAGAAACATACAAACACAATTATTTAAATGTAGAAACATACACAAAGAATTAGTTGTATGTAGAAACATACACACACAATTAGTTGTATGTAGAAACATACACACACAATTAGTTGTATGTAGAAACATACACATACAATTAGTTGTATGTAGAAACATACACACACAATTAGTCGTATGTAGAAACATACACACACTATTAGTTGTATGTAGAAACATACACAAACAATTAGTTGTATGTAGAAACATACACACAATTAGCCCTACGTAGAAACATACACACACAATTAGTTGTATGTAGAAACATACACACACAATTAGTTGTACGAAGAAACATAAACACAAAATTAGTTGTACCTAGAAATATACACACACAATAAGTTGTATGTAGAAACATAAACACACAATTAGTTGTATGTAGAAACATACACACACAATTAGTTGTACGAAGAAACATACACAAACAATTAGTTGTATGTAGAAACATACACAAACAATTAGTTGTACCTAGAAACATACACACACAATTAGTTGTATGTAGAAACATACACACAGAATTAGTTGTATGTAGAAACATACACACACAATTAGCTGTAAGTAAAAACATACACACACAATTAGTTGTATGTAGAAACATATACACACAATTAGTTGTACGAAGAAACATCCACACACAATTAGTTGTACGAAGAAACATACAAACACAATTATAAATATGTAGAAACATATACACACAATTACTTGTACGAAGAAACATACACACAAAATTAGTTGTACCTAGAAATATACACACACAATAAGTTGTATGTAGAAACATAAACAAACAATTAGTTGTAGGTAGAAACATACACACACAATTAGCTGTACGTAGAAACATACACACACAATTAGTTGTATGTAGAAACATACACAAACAATTAATTGTATGAAGAAAAATACACACACAATTAGATGTACGAAGATACATACACATACAATTAGTTGTATGTAGAAACATACACAAACAATTAGTTGTACGTAGAAACATACACACACAATTAGTTGTATGTAGAAACATACACACACAATTAGTTGTATGTAGAAACATACACAAACAATTAGCCGTATGTAGAAACATACACACAATTAGTCGTAGGTAGAAACATACACACACAATTAGTTGTACCTAGAAACATACACACACTATAAGTTGTATGTAGAAACATACACATACAATTAGTTGTATGTAGAAACATACACACACAATTAGTCGTATGTAGAAACATACACACAGTATTAATTGTATGTAGAAACATACACACACACAATTAGTTGTACGAAGAAACATACACACAATTAGCCGTACGTAGAAACATACACACACAATTAGTTGTATGTAGAAACATACACACACAATTAGTTGTACGAAGAAACATACACACACAATTAGTTGTACGTAGAAACATACACACACAATTAGTTGTACGTAGAAACATACACACACAATTAGCCGTATGTAGAAACATACACACACAATTAGCCGTACGTAGAAACATACACACAATTAGCTGTACGTAGAAACATACACACACAATTAGTTGTATGTAGAAACATACACACACAATTAGTTGTACGAAGAAACATACACACACAATTAGTTGTATGTAGAAACATACACACACAATTAGTTGTACGTAGAAACATACACACACAATTAGTTGTATGTAGAAACATACACACACAATTAGTTGTACTGAGAAACATACACACACAATTTGTTGAAACAAACACACACAATTAGTTGTATGTAGAAACATACACACACAATTAGTTGTACGTAGAAACATACACACACAATTAGTTGTATGTAGAAACATACACACACAATTAGCTGTACGTAGAAACATACACACACAATTAGTTGTATGTAGAAACATACACAAACAATTAGTTGTATGAAGAAACATACACACACAATTAGATGTACGAAGAAACATACACATACAATTAGTTGTATGTAGAAACATACACACACAATTAATTGTACGTAGAAACATACACACACAATTAGTTGTATGTAGAAACATACACACACAATTAGTTGTATGTAGAAACATACACACACAATTAGCCGTATGTAGAAACATACACACACAATTAGTCGTAGGTAGAAACATACACAAACAATTAGTTGTACCTAGAAACATACACACACAATAAGTTGTATGTAGAAACATACACACACAATTAGTTGTATGTAGAAACATACAAACACAATTAGTTGTATGTAGAAACATACACACACAATTAGCTGTAAGTAGAAACATACACACACAATTAGCCGTATGTAGAAACATACACACACAATTAGCCGTACGTAGAAACATACACACACAATTAGTTGTATGTAGAAACATACACACAATTAGTTGTATGTAGAAACATACACACACAATTAGCTGTACGTAGAAACATACACACACAATTAGCCGTATGTAGAAACATACACACACAATTAGTCGTACGTAGAAACATACACACACAATTAGTTGTATGTAGAAACATACACACAATTAGTTGTATGTAGAAACATACACACACAATTAGCCGTATGTAGAAACATACACACACAATTAGCCGTACGTAGAAACATACACACACAATTAGTTGTATGTAGAAACATACACACACAATTAGTTGTACGTAGAAACATACACACACAATTAGTTGTACGAAGAAACATACACACACAATTACCCGTACGTAGAAACATACACACACAATTAGCTGTACGTAGAAACATACACACACAATTAGTTGTACGTAGAAACATACACAAACAATTAGTTGTACGAAGAAACATACACAAACAATTAGTTGTATGTAGAAACATACACACACAATTAGTTGTACGTAGAAACATACACACACAATTAGTTGTATGTAGAAACATACACAAACAATTAATTGTATGAAGAAACATACACACACAATTAGTTGTACGAAGAAACATACACACACAATTAGTTGTACGTAGAAACATACACACACAATTAGCCGTATGTAGAAACATACACACACAATTAGCCGTACGTAGAAACATACACACACAATTAGCTGTACGTAGAAACATACACACACAATTAGTTGTATGTAGAAACATACACACACAATTAGTTGTACGTAGAAACATACACACACAATTAGTTGTATGTAGAAACATACACACACAATTAGTTGTACTGAGAGACATACACACACAATTTGTTGAATCAAACACACACAATTAGTTGTATGTAGAAACATACACACACAATTAGTTGTACGTAGAAACATATACACACAATTAGTTGTACGAAGAAACATACACACAAAATTAGCTGTACCTAGAAATATACACACACATTAAGTTGTATGTAGAAACATAAACACACAATTAGTTGTATGTAGAAACATACACACACAATTAGTTGTACGAAGAAACATACACAAACAATTAGTTGTATGTAGAAACATACACAAAAAATTAGTTGTACCTAGAAACATACACACACAATTAGTTGTATGTAGAAACATACACACACAATTAGTTGTATGTAGAAACATACAAACACAATTATAAATATGTAGAAACATATACACACAATTAGTTCTACGAAGAAACATACACACACAATAAGTTGTATGTAGAAACATAAACACACAATTAGTTGTATGTAGAAACATACACACACAATTAGCTGTACGTAGAAACATACACACACAATTAGTTGTATGTAGAAACATACACAAACAATTAATTGTATGAAGAAACATACACACACAATTAGATGTACGAAGATACATACACATACAATTAGTTGTATGTAGAAACATACACACACAATTAATTGTACGTAGAAACATACACACACAATTAGTTGTATGTAGAAACATACACACACAATTAGTTGTATGTAGAAACATACACACACAATTAGCCGTATGTAGAAACATACACACACAATTAGTCGTAGGTAGAAACATACACAAACAATTAGTTGTACCTAGAAATATACACACACAATAAGTTGTATGTAGAAACATACACACACAATTAGTTGTATGTAGAAACATACACACACAATTAGTTGTATGTAGAAACATACACACACAATTAGCTGTAAGTAGAAACATACACAAACAATTAGCCGTATGTAGAAACATACACACACAATTAGCCGTACGTAGAAACATACACACACAATTAGTTGTATGTAGAAACATACACACAATTAGTTGTATGTAGAAACATACACACACAATTAGCTGTACGTAGAAACATACACACACAATTAGCCGTATGTAGAAACATACACACACAATTAGCCATACGTAGAAACATACACACACAAGTAGTTGTATGTAGAAACATACACACACAATTAGTTGTACGTAGAAACATACACACACAATTAGTTGTACGAAGAAACATACACACACAATTAGTGAATATACACACACAAAAAAAAAAAACACAATTAGCTGTACGTAGAAACATACACATACAATTAGTTGTACGTAGAAACAAACACAAACAATTAGTTGTACGAAGAAACATACACAAACAATTAGTTGTATGTAGAAACATACACACACAATTAGTTGTACCTAGAAACATACACACACAATTAGTTGTATGTAGAAACATACACAAACAATTAATTGTATGAAGAAACATACACACACAATTAGTTGTACGAAGAAACATACACACACAATTAGTTGTATGTAGAAACATACACACACAATTAGTTGTACGTAGAAACATACACACACAATTAGTTTTATGTAGAAACATACACACACAATTAGTTGTATGTAGAAACATACACAAACAATTAGCTGTACGTAGAAACATACACACACAATTAGCCGTATGTAGAAACATACACACACAATTAGTCGTACGTAGAAACATACACACACAATTAGTTGTATGTAGAAATATACACACAATTAGTTGTATGTAGAAACATACACACACAATTAGCCGTATGTAGAAACATACACACACAATTAGCCGTACGTAGAAACATACACACACAATTAGTTGTATGTAGAAACATACACACACAATTAGTTGTACGTAGAAACATACACACACAATTAGTTGTACGTAGAAACATACACACACAATAGTTAGAGAAACATACACACACAATTAGCCGTAGTAGAAACATACACACACAATTAGCCATACGTAGAAACATACACACACAATTAGTTGTATGTAGAAACATACACACACAATTAGTTGTACGTAGAAACATACACACACAATTAGTTGTAAGAAACAACACACAAAAAAATACACAACAATTGCTGTAAGAAACATACACACACAATAGTTGTATAAAAAACACACACAATTAGTTAAAACATACACAACAATTAGTTGTATGTAGAAACATACCCACAAAATTAGTATACGTAGAAACATACACACACAATTAGTTGTATGTAGAAACATACACAAACAATTAATTTATGAAGAAACATACACACACAATTAGTTGTACGAAGAAACATACACACACAATTAGTTGTATGTAGAAACATACACACACAATTAGTTGTACGTAGAAACATACACACACAATTAGTTGTATGTAGAAACATACACACACAATTAGTTGTATGTAGAAACATACACAAACAATTAGCTGTACGTAGAAACATACACACACAATTAGCCGTATGTAGAAACATACACACACAATTAGTCGTACGTAGAAACATACACACACAATTAGTTGTAGGTAGAAACATACACACACAATTAGCCGTATGTAGAAACATACACGCACAATTAGTTGTATGTAGAAATATACACAAACAATTAGTTGTACGAAGAAACATACACACACAATTAGTTGTATGTAGAAACATACACACACAAATAGCCGTATGTAGAAACATACACACACAATTAATTGTACGTAGAAACATACACACACAATTAGTTGTATGTAGAAACATACACACACAATTAGTTGTACGTAGAGACATACACACACAATTAGTTGAAACAAACACACACAATTAGTTGTATGTAGAAACATACACACAAAATTAGTTGCGCGTAGAAACATACACACACAATTAGTTGTATGTAGAAACATACACACACAATTAGGTGTACGTAGAAACATACACACACAATTAGTTGTATGTAGAAACATACAAACACAATTATTTAAATGTAGAAACATACACAAAGAATTAGTTGTATGTAGAAACATACACACACAATTAGTTGTATGTAGAAACATACACACACAATTAGTTGTATGTAGAAACATACACATACAATTAGTTGTATGTAGAAACATACACACACAATTAGTCGTATGTAGAAACATACACACACTATTAGTTGTATGTAGAAACATACACACACATTTAGTTGTATGTAGAAACATACACACAATTAGCCGTACGTAGAAACATACACACACAATTAGTTGTATGTAGAAACATATACACACAATTAATTGTACGAAGAAACATACACACAAAATTAGATGTACCTAGAAATATACACACACAATAAGTTGTATGTAGAAACATAAACACACAATTAGTTGTATGTAGAAACATACACACACAATTAGTTGTACGAAGAAACATACACAAACAATTAGTTGTATGTAGAAACATACACAAACAGTTAGTTGTACCTAGAAACATACACACACAATTAGTTGTATGTAGAAACATACACACAGAATTAGTTGTATGTAGAAACATACACACACAATTAGCTGTAAGTAGAAACATACACACACAATTAGTTGTATGTAGAAACATATACACACAATTAGTTGTACGAAGAAACATCCACAAACAATTAGTTGTACGAAGAAACATGCAAACACAATTAGTTGTATGTAGAAACATACAAACACAATTATAAATAGGTAGAAACATATACACACAATTAGTTGTACGAAGAAACATACACACAAAATTAGTTGTACCTAGAAATATACACACACTATAAGTTGTATGTAGAAACATAAACACACAATTAGTTGTATGTAGAAACATACAAACACAATTAGCTGTACGTAGAAACATACACACACAATTAGTTGTATGTAGAAACATACACAAACAATTAGTTGTATGTAGAAACATACACACACAATTAGTTGTATGTAGAAACATACACACACAATTAGCCGTATGTAGAAACATACACACACAATTAGTCGTAGGTAGAAACATACACACACAATTAGTTGTACCTAGAAACATACACACACAATAAGTTGTATGTAGAAACATACACACACAATTAGTTGTATGTAGAAACATACACACACAATTAATTGTACGAAGAAACATACACAAACAATTAGTTGTATGTAGAAACATACACACACAATTAGTTGTACGAAGATACATACACATACAATTAGTTGTATGTAGAAACATACACACACAATTAGGTGTACGTAGAAACATACACACACAATTAGTTGTATGTAGAAACATACACACACAATTAGTTGTATGTAGAAACATACACACACAATTAGCCGTATGTAGAAACATACACACACAATTAGTCGTAGGTAGAAACATACACACACAATTAGTTGTACCTAGAAACATACATACACAATTAGTTGTATGTAGAAACATACACACACAATTAGTTGTACTGAGAGACATACACACACAATTTGTTGAATCAAACACACACAATTAGTTGTATGTAGAAACATACACACACAATTAGTTGTACGTAGAAACATATACACACAATTAGTTGTACGAAGTAACATACACACAAAATTAGCTGTACCTAGAAATATACACACACATTAAGTTGTATGTAGAAACATAAACACACAATTAGTTGTATGTAGAAACATACACACACAATTAGTTGTACGAAGAAACATACACAAACAATTAGTTGTATGTAGAAACATACACAAACAATTAGTTGTACCTAGAAACATACACACACAATTAGTTGTATGTAGAAACATACACACACAATTAGTTGTATGTAGAAACATACACACACACAATTAGCTGTAAGTAGAAACATACACACACAATTAGTTGTATGTAGAAACATATACACACAATTAGTTGTACGAAGAAACATCCACACACAATTAGTTGTACGAAGAAACATACACACACAATTAGTTGTATGTAGAAACATACAAACACAATTATAAATATGTAGAAACATATACACACAATTAGTTCTACGAAGAAACATACACACACAATAAGTTGTATGTAGAAACATAAACACACAATTAGTTGTATGTAGAAACATACACACACAATTAGCTGTACGTAGAAACATACACACACAATTAGTTGTATGTAGAAACATACACAAACAATTAATTGTATGAAGAAACATACACACACAATTAGATGTACGAAGATACATACACATACAATTAGTTGTATGTAGAAACATACACAGACAATTAATTGTACGTAGAAACATACACACACAATTAGTTGTATGTAGAAACATACACACACAATTAGTTGTATGTATAAACATACACACACAATTAGCCGTATGTAGAAACATACACACACAATTAGTCGTAGGTAGAAACATACACAAACAATTAGTTGTACCTAGAAATATACACACACAATAAGTTGTATGTAGACACATACACATACAATTAGTTGTATGTAGACACATACAAACACAATTAGTTGTATGTAGAAACATACACACACAATTAGCTGTAAGTAGAAACATACACAAACAATTAGCCGTATGTAGAAACATACACACACAATTAGCCGTACGTAGAAACATACACACACAATTAGTTGTATGTAGAAACATACACACAATTAGTTGTATGTAGAAACATACACACACAATTAGCTGTACGTAGAAACATACACACACAATTAGCCGTATGTACAAACATACACACACAATTAGCCATACGTAGAAACATACACACACAAGTAGTTGTATGTAGAAACATACACACACAATTAGTTGTACGTAGAAACATACACACACAATTAGTTGTACGAAGAAACATACACACACAATTACCCGTACGTAGAAATATACACACACAATTAGCTGTACGTAGAAACATACACATACAATTAGTTGTACGTAGAAACAACACAAACAATTAGTTGTACGAAGAAACATACACAAACAATTAGTTGTATGTAGAAACATACACACACAATTAGTTGTACCTAGAAACATACACACCAAAAAAAACACAACACAATTAGTTGTATGTAGAAACATACACAAACAATTAATTAAAACAACACCAAAAGTATGAAGAAACATACACACACAATTAGTTGTACGAAGAAACATACACACACAATTAGTTGTATGTAGAAACATACACACACAATTAGTTGTACGTAGAAACATACACACACAATTAGTTTTATGTAGAAACATACACAGACAATTAGTTGTATGTAGAAACATACACAAACAATTAGCTGTACGTAGAAACATACACACACAATTAGCCGTATGTAGAAACATACACACACAATTAGTCGCACGTAGAAACATACACACACAATTAGTTGTATGTAGAAACATACACACAATTAGTTGTATGTAGAAACATACACACACAATTAGCTGTACGTAGAAACATACACACACAATTAGCCGTATGTAGAAACATACACACACAATTAGCAATACGTAGAAACATACACACACAAGTAGTTGTATGTAGAAACATACACACACAATTAGTTGTACGTAGAAACATACACACACAATTAGTTGTACGAAGAAACATACACACACAATTACCCGTACGTAGAAATATACACACACAATTAGCTGTACGTAGAAACATACACATACAATTATTTGTACGTAGAAACAAACACAAACAATTAGTTGTACGAAGAAACATACACAAACAATTAGTTGTATGTAGAAACATACACACACAATTAGTTGTACCTAGAAACATACACACACAATTAGTTGTATGTAGAAACATACACACACAATAAGTGCAGTAGAAACATACACACACAATTAGTTGTACGAAGAAACATACACACCAATAGTGTAGTAGAAACAACACACCAAAAAAAACAACACACAATTAGTTGTATGTAGAAACATACACACACAATAGTGTACGTAGAAACATACACACACAATTAGTTGTATGTAGAAACATACACACACAAATAGCCGTATGTAGAAAATACACACACAATTAATGTAGTAGAAACATACACACACAATTAGTTGTATGTAGAAACATACACACACAATTAGTTGTACGTAGAAACATACACACACAATTAGTTGAAACAAACACACACAATTAGTTGTACGTAGAAACATACACACACAATTAGTTGTACGTAGAAACATACACACACAATTAGTTGTATGTAGAAACATACACACACAATTAGTTGTACGTAGAAACATACACACACAATTAGTTGTATGTAGAAACATACACACACAATTAGTTGTATGTAGAAACATACACACACAATTATTTATGTAGAAACATACACACACAATTAGTTGTATGTAGAAACATACACACACAATTAGTTGTATGTAGAAAC
>CM026386.1:1108274-1138748 GCA_014843695.1 Archivesica marissinica | reverse complement strand
ACTGCTAGCATAACATAGTCTATACTTACCTATAACTGCTAGTATAACAGTGTATATATCTACCTATATCTGCTAGTATAACATATTCAGTACCTACCTATAACTGCTAGTATAACAGATTATATACCTACCTATGACTGCTAGTATAACAGAGTATATACATACCTATAACCGCTAGTATAACATAGTATATATTCTCCCTATAACTGCTAGTATAACAGAGTATATACCTCCTATGACTGCTAGTATAACAGAGTATATACCTACATCTACCGCTAGTATAACATAATATATACTACCTATAACGATAGTAAACATAGTATATACCTACCTAAACTGCTATTATAACATAATCTGTACCTACCTATAACTGCTAGTATAACATAGTATATACCTACCTTTAACAGCTAGTATGACAGAGTATATAACTACTTATAACTGCTAGTATAACATACTCTATACCTACCTATAACTACTAGTGTAACAGAGTATATACCTACCTATAACTGCTAGTAAAAGAGTATATATACCTACATATAAATGCTAGCACAACAGAGTATATACATACATCTAACCGCTGGTATAAGATAGTTTATACCTACCTATAACCGCTAGTCTAACATAGTTTCTTTACCTACCTATAACTTCTAGTATAACAGAGTATATAGCTACCTATATCTGCTAGTATAACGGAGTCAGTACCTACCTATAACCGCTAGTATAACAGAGTATATAACTACCTATAACTGCTAGTATAACAGAGTATATACCTACCTATAACTGCTAGTATAACATAGTCTATACCTAGCTATAACTGCTAATATAACGTAGTCTGTACCTACATATAACTGCTAGTATAATAGAGTATATATCTCCCTATAACTGCTAGTATAACTTAGAATATACCTATCTATAACCGCTATTATAACATAGTCTATACCTACCTATAACTGCTAGCATAACATAGTCTATACCTACCTATAGCTGCTAGTATAACAGAGTATTTACCTACCTATAACTGCTAGTATAGCTGAGTATATACCTACCTATAACCGCTAGCATAACATAATCTATACATACCTATAACTGCTAGTATCACATAGTCTATACATATATATAACTGCTAGTATAACAGAGTATATAGCTACCTATATCTGCTAGTATAACGGAGTCAGTACCTACCTATAACCGTTAGAATAACAGAGTATATAACTACCTATAACTGCTAGTATAACAAAGTATATACCTACATATAACTGCTAGTATAAAATAGTATATACCTACCTAAACTGCTATTATAACATAGTTTGTACCTACCTCTAACTGCTAGTTTAACAGAGTATATATCTACCTATATCTGCTAGTATACGTATTCAGTACCTACCTATAACCGCTAGTATAACGAGTATATACCTACCTATAACTGCTAGTATAAATAGTATATTCCTACATATAACTGCAAGTACAACAGTATATACATCATCTAACCGCTAGTATAACATAGATATATAACCCCTATATTGCTATGTTTCAGAGTTTATACCTACCTATAACTGCTAGTATAACAGAGTATATACCTACCTATAGAGGCTATATAACATAATCTATACCTACCTATAACTGCTAGTATAACATAGTCTATACCTACCTAAACTGCTATTATAACATAGTCTGTACCTACCTATAACTGCTATTATAACAGAGTATATACCTACCTGTAACAGCTAGTATGACAGAGTATATAACTACTTATAGCTGCTAGTATAACATACTCTATACCTACATATAACTGCTAGTATAACAGGGTATATACCTACCTATAACTGCTAGTAAAACAGAGTATATACCTACCTATAACTGCTAATACAACAGAGTATATACATACATATAACCGCTCATATAACATAGTTTATACCTACCTATAACCGCTAGTATAACATAATTTATACCTACCTATAACTTCTAGTATAACATAGTCTATACCAACCTATAACTGCTAGCATAACATAGTCAATACCTACCTATAACTGTTAGTATAACAGAGTATTTACCTACCTATAACTGCTAGTATACCTGAGTATATACCTACCTATAACCGCTAGTATAACATAATCTATACCTACCTATAACTGCTAGTATAACATAGTATATACCTACCTAAACTGCTATTATAACATAGTCTGTACCTACCTCTAACTGCTAGTTTAACATAGTCTATACCTACCTATAACTGCTAGTATAACAGAGTCTATACCTACCTATAACTGCTAGTATAACATAGTCTATACATATATATAACTGCTAGTATAACAGAGTATATAGCTACCTATATTGCTAGTATAACGGAGTCAGTACCTACCTATAACTGCTAGTATAACAGAGTATATACCTACCTATAACTGCTAGTATAACAGAATATATACATACATCTAATCGCTAGTATAACATAATATATAACTACCTATGACTGCTAGTGTAACAGAGTCTATACCTACCAATATCTGCTAGTATAACAGAGTATATACCTCCTAAAACATCTAGTAACAGAGAATATACATACTCTAACCGCTGGTATAACATATTTTATACCTCCTATAACCGCTAGTATAACTTAATTTATACTACCTATTAACTTCTTATATCTAGCTATACTAGCTATACTGCTATTACGTAGTCTGTACTACATATAACTGCTAGTATAATAGAGTATATACTTACATATAACTGCTGGTATAACAGAGTATATACCTACCTATAACTGCTAGTATAACATAGTCTATACCTACCTATAACTGCTAGTATAACATAGTCAATACCTACCTATAACTGCTAGTATACCTGAGTATATACCTACCTATAACCGCTATTATAACATAATCTATACCTGCCTATAACTGCTAGTATAACATAGTCTATACCTAGCTATAAATGCTAGTATAACGTAGTCTGTATCTTCATATAACTGCTAGTATAACAGAGTATATACATAAATCTAACCGCTAGTATAGCATAATCTATAACTACCTATGAATGCTAGTGTAACAGAGTCTATACCTACCTATAACTGCTAGTGTAACATAGTCAATACCTACCTATAACTGCTAGTATACCTGAGTATATACCTACCTATAACCGCTATTATAACATAATCTATACGTACCTATAACTTCTTGTATAACATAGTCTATACCTAGCTATAACTGCTAGTATAACGTAGTTTGTACCTACATATAACTTCTAGTATAACAAAGTATATACTTACCTATAACTGCTAGTATAACAGAGTATATACCTACCTATAACTGCTAGTATAACTTAGTCTATACCTACCTATAACTGCTAGTATAACATAGTCTATACCTACCTATATCTGCTAGTATAACATAGTCTATACCTACCTATAACTGCTAGTATAACATAATCTATACCTACCTATAACTGCTAGTATAACATAGTCTATACCTACCTAAACTGCTATTATAACAAGTCTGACCTACCTCTAACTGCTAGTATAACATAGTCTATACCTACCTATAACTGCTAGTATAACAGAGTCTATACCTACCTATAACTGCTAGATTAACATAGTCTATACCTACCTATAACTGCTAGTATAACAGAGTATATACCTACCTATAACTGCTAGTAATACAGAGTATATACCTACCTATAACTGCTAGTACAACATAGTATATACATACATCTAACCGCTGGTATAACATAGTTTATACCTACCTATAACCGCTAGTATAACATAATTTATACCTACCTATAACTTCTAGTATAACATAGTCTATACCTAGCTATAACTGCTAATATAACGTAGTCTGTACCTACATATAACTGCTAGTATAATAGAGTAATAACTCTATAACTGCTGGTATAACAGAGTATATACCTACCTATAACTGCTAGTATAACATAGTCTATACCTACCTATAACTGCTAGTATAACATAGTATATACCTACCTATAACTGCTAGTATAACAGAGTATATACCTACCTATAACTGCTAGCATAACATAGTCTATACGTAACTATAACTGCTAGTATAACATAGTCAATACCTACCTATAACTGCTAGTATAACAGAGTATATACCTACCTATAACTGCTAGTATGACAGAGTATATAACTACTTATAACTGCTAGTATAACATAGTCTATACCTACCTATAACTGCTAGTATAACAGAGTATATACCTACCTATAACTGCTAGTAAAACAGAGTATATACCTACCTATAACTGCTAGTACAACAGAGTATATACATACATCTAACCGCTGGTATAACATAATTTATACCTACCTATGACCGCTAGTATAACATAATTTATACCTACCTATAACTTCTAGTATAACATAGTCTATACCTAGCTATAACTGCTAATATAACGTAGTCTGTACCTACATATAACTGCTAGTATAATAGAGTATATACTTACATATAACTGCTGGTATAACAGAGTATATACCTACCTATAACCGCTAGTATAACATAGTCTATATCTCCCTATAACTGCTAGTATAACATAGAATATACCTAGCTATAACTGCTAGTATAACGTAGTCTGTATCTTCATATAACTGCTAGTATGACATAGTATATACATAAATCTAACCGCTAGTATAGCATAATCTATAATACCTGCTAGTGTTACAGAGTCTATACCTACCTATAACTGCTATTATAACATACTCTATACCTACCTATAACTGCTAGTATAACAGCGTATATACCTACCTATAACAGCTAGTAAAACAGAGTATATACCTACCTATAACAGCTAGTACAACAGAGTATATACATACATCTAACCGCTGGTATAACATAGTTTATACCTATCTATAACCGCTAGTATAAAATAATTATTACCTACATATAACTGCTAGTATAACAGAGTTTATACTTACCTATAACTGCTAGTATAACAGAGTATATACTTACCTATAACCGCTAGTATAACATAGTCTATATCTCCCTATAACTGCTAGTATAACATAGAATATACCTATCTATAACCGCTATTATAACATAGTCTATACCTACCTATAACTGCTAGTATAACAGAGTATATACCTACCTATAAATGCTAGCATAACATAGTCAATACCATCCTATAACTGCTAGAATAGCTGAGTATATATCTACCTATAACCGCTAGTATAACATAATCTTTACCTACCTATAACTGCTAGTATAACATAGACTATACCTACCTAAACTGCTATTATAACATAGTTTGTACCTACCTCTAACTGCTAGTTTAACATAGTATATACCTACCTATAACTGCTAGTATAACAGATTCTATACCTACCTATAAATGCAAGTATAACATAGTCTTTACATATCTATAACTGCTAGTATAACAGAGTAAATAGCTACCTATATCTGCTAGTATAACGGAGTCAGTACCTACCCATAACCGCTAGTATAACAGAGTATATAACTACATATAACTGCTAGTATAACAGAGTACATACCTACCTATAACTGCTAGTATAACATAGTATATACCTACCGATAACAGCTAGTATGACAGAGTATATACCTGCTTATAACTGCTAGTATAAAATACTATATACCTACCTATAATTGCTAGTATAACAGAGTATATACCTACCTATATCTGATAGTACAACAGAGTATATACATACATCTAACCGCTGGTATAACATAGTTTATGCCTACCAATAACCGCTAGTATAACATAATTTATACCTACTTATAACTTCTAGTATAACATAGTCTATACCTAGCTATAACTGCTAGTATACCGTAATCTGTACCTACCTATAACTGCTAGTATAACAGAGTCTATAGCTACCTATATCTGCTAGTATAACATAGTCAATACCTACCTATAACTGCTAGTATAACAGAGTCTATAGCTACCTATATCTGCTAGTATAACAGATTATACACCTACCTATGACTGCAAGTATAACAGAGTATATACCTACCTATAACCGCTAGTATAACATAGAATATATCTATCTATAACCGCTATTATAACATAGTCTATGCCTACCTATAACTGCTAGTATAACATAGTCTATACCTACCTATAACTGCTAGTATAACAGAGTCTATACCTACCTATATCTGCTAGTATAACATAGTCAATACCTACCTATAACTGCTAGTATAACAGATTATATACCTACCTATAACTGCTAGTATAACAGAGTATATACCTACCTATAACTGCTAGCATAACTTAGTCTATACCTACCTATAACTGCTAGTATAACAGAGTCTATACCTACCTATATCTGCTAGTATAACATAGTCAATACCTACCTAAAACCGCTAGTAAAACATAATCTATACCTACCAATAACTGCTAGTATAACATAGTCTATGCCTACCTAAACTGCTATTATAACATAGTCTGAACCTACCTCTAACTGCTAGTTTAACATTGGCTATACCTACCTATAACTGCTAGTATAACAGAGACTATACCTAACTATAACTGCTAGTATAACATAGTCTATACATATCTATAACTGCTAGTATAATAGAGTATATAGCTACCTATATCTGATAGTATAACGGAGTCAGTACCTACCTATAACCGCTAGTATAACAGAGTATAAAACTACCTATAACTGCTAGTATAACAGAGAATATACATACCTATAACTGCTAGTATAACAGAGAATATACATACCTATAACTGCTAGTACACCAGAGTATATACATACATCTAACCGCTGGGATAACATAGTTTATACCTTACATATAACCGCTAGTATAAAATAATTTATACCTACATATAGCTTCTAGTATAACATAGTCTATACCTAGCTATAACTGCTAGTATAACGTAGTCTGTACCTACATATAACTGCTAGTATAACATAGTCTATACATATTTATAACTGCTAGTATAATAGAGTATATAGCTACCTATAACTACTAGTATAACAGAGATCATACATACCTATAACTGCTAGTATAACATAGTCTATAAATATTTATAACTGCTAGTATAATAGAGTATATAGCTACCTATCCTATAACTACTAGTACAACAGAGTATATACATACATCTAACCGCTGGTATAACATAGTTTATACCTACCTATAACCGCTAGTATAAAATAATTTATACTTACCTATAGCTTCTAGTATAACATAGTATATACTTACCTATAACTGCTAGTATAACAGAGTATATACCTACCTATAACCGCTAGTATAACATAGTCTATATTTCCCTATAACTGCTAGTATAACATAGAATATACCTATCTATAACCGCTATTATAACCTAGTCTATACCTACATATAACTGCTAGTATAACATAATCTATGCCTACCTATAACCGCTAGTATTACATAATCTATACCTCCCTATAACTGCTAGTATAACATAATATATACCTACATTTAACCGCTGGTATAACATCGTTTATACCTACCTATAACTGCTAGTATAACATAGTCTATACCTACCTATAACTGCTAGTATAACATAGTCTATACCTACCTATAACAACTAGTATAACAGAGTATATACCTACCTATAACTGCTAGTATAACAGAGTATATATCTACCTATAACCGCTAGTATAACATAGTCTATACATATCTATAACTGCTAGTATAACAGAGTATATACCTACCTATTACTGCTAGTATAACATTGTATATACCTACCTATAACCTCTATTATTACATAGGCAATACATACCTATAACTGCTAGTATGACGTAGTTTATACCTATCAATATCTGCTAGTATAACATAGTATATAGCTACCTATAACTGCTAGTATAACAGAGTATATACCTACTTATTACTGCTAGTATAACAGAATCTATACCTACCTATAACTCCTAGTATAAAAGAGTATATACCTACCTATAACCGCTAGTATAACATAGTCTACACCTACCCATAACTGCTAGTATAACATAGTATATAGTTACCGTAAACCTCTATTATAACATAGTATATACCTACCTATAACTGGTAGTATAACATAGTCTATACCTATATATAACTGCTAGTATAACAGAGTATGTACCTACCTATATCTGCTAGTATAACAAAGTCCATACCTACATATATCTGCTAGGATAACATAGTTTATACCTATCAATATCTGCTAGTATAACATAGTATATAGCTACCTATTACTGCTAGCATAACATAATCTATACCTACCTATAACTGCTAGTATAACAGAGTATATACCTACCTATAACTGCTCGTAAAACAGAGTTTATACCTACCTATAACTGCTAGTACAACAGAGTATATACATATATCTAACCGCTGGTATAACATAGTTTATACCTACCTATAACCGCTAGTATAACATAATTTATACCTACCTATAACTTCTAGTATAACATAGTCTATACCTAGCTATAACTGCTAATATAACGTAGTCTGTACCTACATATAACTGCTATTATAATAGAGTATATACTTACCTATAACTGCTGGTATAACATAGTTTATACCTACCTATAACTGCTAGTATAACAGAGTATATACCTACATATAACTGCTAGTATAACAGAGTATATACCTACCTATAACCGCTAGTATAACATAGTCCATACCTACCTATAACTTCTAGTATAACATATACTATACCTACCTATAACCGCTATTATAGCCTAGTCTATTGCTACCTATAACTGTTAGTATAACATTGTATATACCTACCTATAACTGCTAGTATAACAGAGTCTATACCTACCTATAACTGCTAGTATAACAGAGTATATACCTACCTACAACTGCTATTATAACAGACTCTATACCTACCTATAACTGCTAGTATAACATAGTCTATACCTACCTATAACCGCTATTATAACATAGTCTATAACTAGATATAACTGCTAGTATAACATAGTCTATGCCTACCTATAACCGCTAGTATTACATAGTCTATACCTACCTATAACTGCTAGTATAACATAGTATATACCTAACTTTAACCGCTGGTATAAAATCGTTTATACCTACCTATAACTGCTAGTATAACATAGTCTATACCTACCTATAACTGCTAGTGTAACATAGTCTATACTTACCTATAACTGCTAGTATACCATAGTCTATACCTACCTATAACTGCTAGTATAACATAGTCTATACCTACCTATAACAACTAGTATAACAGTGTATATACCTACCTATAACTGCTAGTATAACAGAGTATATATCTACCTATAACCGCTAGTATAACATAGTCTATACATATCTATAACTGCTAGTATAACAGAGTATATACCTACCTATAACTGCTAGTATAACAGAGTATATACCTACCTATTACTGCTCGTATAACATTGTATATACCTACCTATAACCTCTATTATTACATAGGCAATACATACCAATAACTTCTAGTATGACGTAGTTTATACCTATCAATATCTGCTAGTATAACATAGTATATAGCTACCTATAACTGCTAGTATAACAGAGTATATACCTACTTATTACTGCTAGTGTAACATAATCTATACCTACCTATAACTCCTAGTATAACAGAGTATATACCTACCTATAACTGCTAGCATAGCAGAGTATATACCTACCTATAACCGCTAGTATAACATAGTCTATACCTACCCATAACTGCTAGTATAACATAGTATATAGTTACCGTAAACCTCTATTATAACATAGTATATACCTACCTATAACTGGTAGTATAACATAGTCTATACCTATATATAACTGCGAGTATAACAGAGTATATACCTACCTATATCTGCTAGCATAACAAAGTCCATACCTACCTATAACTGCTAGTATAACATAGACTATACCTACCTATAACCGATATTATAACCTAGTCTATACCTACATATTACTGCTAGTATAACAAAGTCTATACCTACCTATAACTGCTAGTAAAACAGAGAATATACCTACCTATAACTGCTAGTATAACAGAGTATATACATATTACCTATCTATAACTGCTAGTATAACACAGTATATACTTACCTATATCTGCTGGTATTACAAACTATATACCTACCTATACCTGCTAGTATTGCAGAGTATATAACTACCTATAAATGCTAGTATAACAAATTCTATACCTTCCTATAACTGCTAGTATAATATAGTCTATATCTACCTATAACCGCTAGTATAACATAGTCTATACATATCTATAACTGCTAGTATAACAGAGTATATACCTACCCATAACTGCTAGTATAACAGAGTATATACCTACCTATTACTGCTAGTATAACAGAGTATATACCTACCTATAACCTCTATTATTACATAGGCAATACATACCTATAACTGCTAGTATAACATAGTGTATACCTATCTATAACTGCTAGTATAACAGAGTATATACCTACCTATAACAGCTAGTAACAAGTATATACCTACATAACTGCTAGTATAACGAGTATAATCTACCTATAACCGCTAGTATAACATAGTCTATACAAATCTATAACTGCTAGTATAACAGAGTATATACCTACCTATAACTGCTAGCATAGCAGAGTATATACCTACATATAACTGCTAGTATAACAAATTCTATACCTACCTATAACTGCAAGTATAATATAGTCTATATCTACACATAACTACTAGTATAACATAGTCTATACCTACTTATAACTGATAGTATAACATAATATATACCTACCTATAACTACTAGTATAGCAGAGTATATACCTACCTATAACTGCTAGTTTAACATAGTCAATACCTACCTATTACTGCTAGTATAACATAGTATATATCTACCTATAACTACTATTATAACATAGTCTATGCCTACCTATAACTGCTAGTATAACATAATATTTACCTACCTATAAGCGCTATTATACCATAGTCTATACCTACCTATAACCTCTATTCTAACATAGTATATACCTACCTATATTTGCTAATATAACAGAGTCTATATCTACCTATAACTGCTAGTATAACATACTCTATACCTACCTATAACTGCTAGCATAACAGAGTATATACCTACCTATAACTGTTAGTATAGCAGAGTATATAACTACCTATAACAGCTAGTATAACATAGTCTATACCTACCTATAACTGCTAGTATAATGTAGTCTATATCTACATATAACTACTAGTATAACATAGTCTATACCTACCTATAACTGCTAGTTTAGCATAATATATAACTACCTATAACTAGTAGTATAGCAGAGTATATACCTACCAATAACTGATAGTATAACAGAGTATATACCTACCTATAACTGCTAGTATAGCAGAGTATATAACTATCTATAACTGCTAGTATAACAGAGTCTATACCTACCTATAACTGCTAGTATAATATAGTCTATATCTACATATAACTACTAGTATAACAGAGTATATACCTACCTATAACTGCTAGTATAACATAGTCTATACCCTCATATAACTGCTAGTATAACAGAGTATATACCTACCTATAACTGCTAGTATAACAGTCTATACCTACATATATCTGCTAGTATAACATAGTATATACCTACCTATAACTGCTAGTATAACACAGTATATGCCTACCTATAACTGCTATATAACTGCTAGTATAGCAGAGTATATACCTACCTATAACTGCTGGTATAACAAAGTCTATACCTACCTATAACTGCTAGTATAACATCGTATATACTTACCTATAACCGCTAGAATAATAGACTATACTACCTATAACTGCTAGTATAACATAGTCTATACCTACCTATAACTGCTAGTATGACATAGTATATACATATCTATAACTGCTAGTATAACAAAGTATATAGCTACCTATATCTGCTAGTATAACGGAGTTAATACCTACCTATAACTGCTAGTGTAACAGAGTATATAGCTACCTATATCTGTCTAGTATAACAGAGTCTATACCTACCTATAACCTAGTATAACATAGTATATACCTACATATAACTGCTAGTATAACAGAGTATATAGCTACCTATAACTGCTAGGTACAGAGTCTATACCTACATATAACTGCTAGTATAACATAGTCTATACCTACCTATACCTCTAGTATGACATAGTATATACCTACCTATAACTCTAGTATAACAGAGTATATACCTACCTTAACTGCTGTAGACAGCGTATATACTACTTATAACTGCTAGTATACTACTCTATACCTACCTATAACTGTAGTATAACAGAGTATATACCTACCTATAACTGCTAGTATAACAGAGTATATACCTATCTATAACTGCTAGTATAACAGAGTATATACCTACCTATAACTGCTAGTATAACATAGTCCATATATACCTATAACTGCTAGTATAACATAGTCTATACCTACCTATTACCGCTATTATAACATAGTCTATACCTACCTATAACTGCTAGTATAACAGAGTATATACCTACCTATAACTGTTAGTATGACAGAATATATACAAACCTATTACTGCTAGTATAACATATTCTATACCTACCTATAGCTGCTAGTATAACATAGTATATACCTACCTATAACTGCTAGTATAACATAATATATACCTACCTATAACTGCTAGTATAACAGAGTATATACCTACCTATAACTGCTAGTATAACATAGTCTATACCTACCTATTACTGCTAGTATAACATAGTCTATACCTACCTATAACTGCTAGTATAACATAGTCTATACCTACCTATAACTGCTAGTATAACATAGTCTATACCTACCTATTACTGCTAGTATAACAGACTATATACCTACCTATAACCGCTAGTATAACATAGTCTATACCTACCTATAACTGCTAGTATAACATAGTCTATACCTACCTATTACTGCTAGTATAACATAGTCTATATCTACCTATAATTGCTAGTATAACATAGTCTATACCTACCTATAACTGCTAGTATAACATAGTTTATACCTACCTATAACTGTTAGTATGACAGAATCTATACCAACCTATTACTGCTAGTATAACATATTCTATACCTACCTATAGCTGCTAGTATAACAGAGTATATACCTACCTATAACTGCTAGTATAACATAATATATACCTACCTATAACTACTAGTATAGCAGAGTATATACCTACCTATAACTGCTAGTATAACATAGTCTATACCTACCTATAACTGCTAGTATAACATAGTCTATACCTATCTATAACTGCTAGTATAACATAGTATATACCTACCTATATCTGCTGGTATAACAAAGTCAATACCTACCTATAACTGCTAGTATAACATACTCTATACCTAACTATAACTGCTAGTATAACATAGTATATACCTACCTATAACTGCTAGTTTAACATAGTCAATACCTACCTATTACTGATAGTATAACATTGTCTATATCTACCTATAACTACTAGTATAACATAGTATATGCCTAGCTGTAACTGCTAGTATAACATAATATATACCTACCTATTACTGCTAGTATAGCAAACTATATACCTACCTATAACTGCTAGTATAACAGAGTATATACCTACCTATAACTGCTAGTATAACAGAGTATATACCTACCTATAACGCTAGTATAACATAGTCTATATCTACCTATAACTGCTAGTATAACATAGAATATACCTACCTATAACCGCTATTATAACATAGTCTATACCCACCTATAACTGCTAGTATAACATAGTCTATACCTACCTATAACTGCTAGTATAACATTATATTCCTACCTATATCTGCTAGTATGACAGAGTATATACCTACTTATAATGTAGTATAAATATTATAACATAAACGCTAGTAAACAGAGTATATATACTTAAGTGTATAACAGATTACCTCTATAACGCTATATAATATACCACTATAACTGCTAGTATAACATACTCTATACCTACATATAACTGCTAGTATAACAGAGTATATAGCTACCTATAACTGCTAGTACAACAGAGTATATACATACATCTAACCGCTAGTATAACATAGTCTACACATACCTATAACTGCTAGTGTAACAGAGTATATAGCTACCTATATCTGCTAGTATAACAGAGTCAATACCTGCCTATAGCCGCTAGTATAACAGAGTATATAGCTACCTATATCTGCTAGTATAACAGACTCAATACCTACCTATAACCGCTATTATAACAGAGTCTATACCTACCTATAACAGCTAGTATAACATAGTCTATACCTACATATAACTGCTAGTATAACAGAGTATATAGCTACCTATATCTGCTAGTATAACAGACTCAATACCTACCTATAACCGCTATTATAACAGAGTATATACCTACCTATTACTGCTAGTATAACATACTCTATACCTACCTATAACTGCTTGTATAACAGAGTATATACCTACCTATAACTGCTAGTATGACAGAGTATATAACTACTTATAACTGCTAGTATGACATACTCTATACCTACATATAACTGCTAGTATAACATAGTATATACCTACCTATAACTGCTAGTATAACATAGTCCATATCTACCTATTATTGCTAGTATAACATAGTATATACCTACCTATAACTGCTAGTATACCATAGTCCATATCTACCTATTATTGCTAGTATAACATAGTCCATATATACCTATTATTGCTAGTATAACATAGTCTATACCTACCTATAACTGCTAGTATAACAGAGTTTATACCTACCTATAACTGTTAGTATGACAGAATCTATACCAACCTATTACTGCTAGTATAACATATTCTATACCTACCTATAGCTGCTAGTATAACAGAGTATATACCTACCTATAACTGCTAGTATAACATAATATATACCTACCTATAACTACTAGTATAGCAGAGTATATACCTACCTATAACTGCTAGTATAACATAGTCTATACCTACCTATAACTGCTAGTATAACATAGTCTATACCTATATATAACTGCTATTATAACATAGTATATACCTACCTATATCTGATTGTATAACAAAGTCTATACCTACCTATAACTGCTAGTATAACATACTCTATACCTACCTATAACTGCTAGTATAACATAGTATATACCTACCTATAACTGCTAGTATAACATAGTATATAACTACCTATATGGTATATATATACATACTGCTAGTATAACATAGTCTATACCTACCTATTACTGCTAGTATAACATAGTCTATATCTACCTATAACTACTAGTATAACATAGTCTATACCTACCTATAACTGCTAGTATAACATAATCTATACCTACCTATTACTGCTAGTATAACATAGTATGTACCTACCTATAACCGCTAGTATAACATAGTTTATACCTACCTATAACTGCTAGTATAACAGAGTTTATACCTACCTATAACTGTTAGTATGACAGATCTATACGAACCTATTACTGCTATATAACATATTCTATACCTACCTATCGCTGCTAGTATAACAGAGTATATACCTACCTATAACTGCTAGTATAACATAATATATACCTACCTATAACTACTAGTATAGCAGAGTATATACCTACCTATAACTGCTAGTATAACATAGTATATAACTACCTATATGTATATATATACACATTACTGCTAGTATAACATAGTCTATATCTACCTATAACTACTAGTATAACATAGTCTATACCTACCTATAACTGCTAGTATAACATAATCTATACCTACCTATTACTGCTAGTATAACATACTTTGTACCTACCTATAACCGCTAGTATAACATAGTTTATACCTACCTATAACTGCTAGTATAACATAGTCTATACATATCTATAACTGCTAGTATAACATAGTATATACCTACCTATATCTGCTGGTATAACAAAGTCTATACCTACCTATATCTGCTAGTATAACATACTCTATACCTACCTATAACTGCTAGTATAACAGAGTATATACCTACCTATAACTGCTAGTATAGCAGAGTATATAACTACCTATAACTGCTAGTATAACAAATTCTATACCTACCTATAACTGCTAGTATAATATAGTCTATATCTACACATAACTACTAGTATAACATAGTCTATACCTACCTATAACTGCTAGTATAACATAATATATACCTACCTATAACTACTAGTATAGCAGAGTATATACCTACCTATAACTGCTAGTTTAACATAGTCAATACCTACCTATTACTGCTAGTATAACATAGTCTATATCTACCTATAACTACTAGTATAACATAGTCTATGCCTACCTATAACTGCTAGTATAACATAATATATACCTACCTATTACTGCTAGTATAACATACTCTATACCTACCTATAACCGCTAGTATAACATAGTTTATACCTACCTATAACCTCTATTCTATCATAGTATATACCTACCTATATTTGCTAGTATAACAGAGTCTTTATCTACATATAACTGCTAGTATAACATACTCTATACCTACCTATAACTGCTAGTATAACAGATTATATACCTACCTATAACTGCTAGTATAGCAGAGTATATAACTACATATAACAGCTAGTATAACAGTGTCTATACCTAACTATAACTGCTAGTATAATGTAGTCTATATATACATATAACTACTAGTATAACATAGTCTATACCTACCTATAACTGCTAGTATAACATACTCTATACCTACCTATAACTGCTAGTATAGCAGAGTATATAACTATCTATAACTGCTAGTATAACAAATTCTATACCTACCTATAACTGCTAGTATAATATAGTCTATATCTACACATAACTACTAGTATAACATAGTCTATACCTACCTATAACTGCTAGTATAACATAATATATACCTACCTTAGTATAATATAGTCTATATCTACCTATAACTACTAGTATAACATAGTATATGCCTACCTATAACTGCTAGTATAACATAATATATACCTACCTATTACTGCTAGTATAACATACTCTATACCTACCTATAACCGCTAGTATAACATAGTTTATACCTACCTATAACCTCTATTGTATCACAGTATATACCTACCTATATTTGCTAGTATAACAGATTCTTTATCTACATATAACTGCTAGTATAACATACTCTATACCTACCTATAACTGCTAGTATAACAGATTATATACCTACCTATAACTGCTAGTATAGCAGAATATATAACTACATATAACAGCTAGTATAACAGTGTCTATACCTAACTATAACTGCTAGTATAATGTAGTCTATATCTACATATAACTACTAGTATAACATAGTCTATACCTACCTATAACTGGTAGTTTAACATACTATATAACTACCTATAACTAGTAGTATAGCATAGTATATACCTACCAATAACTGATAGTATAACTGAGTATATACCTACCTATAACTGCTAGTATAACATAGTCTATACCTACCTATAACTGCTAGTATAACATAGTCTATACCTACCTATAACTGCTAGTACAACAGAGTATATACATACATATAACCGCTGGTATAACATAGTATATACATACCTATAACTGCTAGTATAACATAATCTATACCTACCTATTACTGCTAGTATAACATACTCTGTACCTACCTATAGCCGCTAGTATAACATTGTATATACCTACCTATAACTGCTAGTATAACATAGTCTATACCTATCTATAACTGCTAGTATAACATAGTCTATACCTATCTATAACTGCTAGTATAACATAGTATATACCTACCTATATCTGCTGGTATAACAAAGTATATACCTACCTATAACTGCTAGTATAACAAAGTATATACCTACCTATATCTGTTAGTATGACAGAGTCTATACCTACCTATAACTGCTAGTATAACATAGTTTATACCTACATATAACAGCTTGAATAAAAGAGTATATACCTACCTATAACTGCTAGTATGACAGAGTCTATACATAACTATAGCTGCTAGTATAACATAGTATATACCTACCTATAACTGCTAGTATAGCAGAGTATATAACTACCTATAACTGCTAGTATAACAAATTCTATACCTACCTATATCTGCTAGTATAATATAGTCAATATATACACATAACTACTAGTATAACATAGTCTATACCTACCTATAACTGCTAGTATAACATAATATATACCTACCTATTACTGCTAGTATAACATACTATATAACTACATATAACTGCTATTATAACATAGTATATACCTATCTATAACTGCTAGTCTAACATATTCCATATCTACCTATTATTGCTTGTATAACATAGTCTATACGTACCAATAACCGCTATTATAACATAATCTATACCTACCTATAACTGCTAGTATAACAAAGTATATACCTACCTATAACTGTTAGTATGACAGAGTCTATACCTACCTATAACAGCTAGTATAACATAGTTTATACCTACATATAACAGCTTGCATAACAGAGTATATACCTACCTATAACTGCTAGTATGACAGAGTCTATACCTACCAATAACTGCTAGTATAACATAGTCTATACCTACCTATAACCGCTATTATAACAGAGTATATACCTACCTATTACTGCTAGTATAACATACTCTATACCTACCTATAACTGCTAGTATAACAGAGTATATACCTACCTATACTAGTATGACATACTCTATACCTACATATAACAGCTAGTATAACATAGTATATACCTATCTATAACTGCTAGTATAACATAGTCCATATCTACCTATTATTGCTAGTATAACATAGTCTATACCTATCTATAACCGCTATTATAACATAGTCTATACCTACCTATAACTGCTAATATAACAGAGTATATACCTACCAATAACTGTTAGTATGACATAATCTATACTAACCTATTACTGCTAGTATAACATATTCTATACCTACATATAGCTGCTAGTACAACATAGTATATACCTACCTATAACTGCTAGTATAACATAGTCTATACCTTCCTATTACTGCTAGTATAACATAGTCTATATCTACCTATAACTACTAGTATAACATAGTCTATACCTACCTATAACTGCTAGTATAACATAATCTATACCTACCTATTACTGCTAGTATAACGGACTCTGTACCTACCTATAACCGCTAGTATAACATTGTCTATACCTACCTATACCTGCTAGTATAACATAGTCTATACCTACTTATAACTGCTAGTATAACATAGTATATACCTACCTATATCTGCTGGTATAACAAATTCTATACCTACCTATAACTGCTAGTATAATATAGTCAATATATACACATAACTACTAGTATAACATAGTCAATACCTACCTATAACTGCTAGTATAACATAATATATACCTACCTATTACTGCTAGTATAACATACTATATACCTACATATAACTGCTAGTATAACATAGTATATACCTATCTATAACTGCTAGTATAACATAGTCCATATCTACCTATTATTGCTTGTATAACATAGTCTATACCTACCTATAACCGCTAGTATAACGGACTCTGTACCTACCTATAACCGCTAGTATAACATTGTCTATACCTACCTATACCTGCTAGTATAACATAGTCTATACCTACTTATAACTGCTAGTATAACATAGTATATACCTACCTATATCTGCTGGTATAACAAATTCTATACCTACCTATAACTGCTAGTATAATATAGTCAATATATACACATAACTACTAGTATAACATAGTCAATACCTACGTATAACTGCTAGTATAACATAATATATACCTACCTATTACTGCTAGTATAACATACTATATACCTACATATAACTGCTAGTATAACATAGTATATACCTATCTATAACTGCTAGTATAACATAGTCCATATCTACCTATTATTGCTTGTATAACATAGTCTATACCTACCTATAACCGCTATTATAACATAATCTATACCTACCTATAACTGCTAGTATAACAGAGTATACATCTACCTATAACTGCTGGTATGACAGCGTATATACCTACTTATAACTGGTAGTATAACATACTCTATACCTACCTATAACAGCTAGTATAACATAGTTTATACCTACATATAACAGCTTGCATAACAGAGTCTATACCTACCTATAACTGCTAGTATAACATAGTCTATACCTACCTATATCTGCTAGTATAACAGAGTATACATCTACCTATAACTGCTGGTATGACAGCGTATATACCTACTTATAACTGGTAGTATAACATACTCTACACCTACCTATAACTGGTAGTATAACATAGTATATACCTACCTATTACTGTTAGTGTAACAGAGTATATACCTAGCCATAACTGCCAGCATAACATAATATATACCTACCTATAACTTCTAGTATAACATAGTCTATACCTACCTATAAATGCTAGTATAACAGAGTATATACCTATCTATAACAGCTTGTATAACAGAGTATATACCTACCTATAACTGCTAGTATGACAGAGTATATAACTACTTATAACTGCTAGTATAACATACTATATACCTACCTAAAACTGCTGGTATAACAGAGTATATACCTACCTATACTAGTATGACATACTCTATACCTACATATAACTGCTAGTATAACATAGTATATACCTATCTATAACTGCTAGTATAACATAGTCCATATCTACCTATTATTGCAAGTATAACATTGTCTATACTTACATATAACCGCTATTATAACATAGTCTATACCTACCTATAACTGCTAGTATAACAGAATATATACCTACCTATAACTGTTAGTATGACAGAATATATACCAACCTATTACTGCTTGTATAACATATTCTATACCTACCTATAGCTGCTAGTATAACATAATATATACCTACCTATTACTGCTAGTATAACATACTCTGTACCTACCTATAGCCGCCAGTATAACATTGTATATACCTACCTATAACTGCTAGTATAACATAGTCTATACCTATATATAACTGCTAGTATAACATAGTCTATACCTATCTATAACTGCTAGTATAACATAGTATATAACTACCTATATCTGCTGGTATAACAAAGTATATACCTACCTATGACTGCTAGTATAACATACTCTATACCTACCTATAACTGCTAGTATAACAGAATATATACCTACCTATAACTGCTAGTATAGCAGAGTATATAACTACCTATAACTGCTAGTATAACAAATTCTATACCTACCTATAACTGCTAGTATAATATAGTCTATATCTACACATAACTACTAGTATAGCATAGTATATACCTACCTATAACTGCTAGTATAACATAATATATACCTACCTATAACTACTAGTATAGCAGAGTATATACCTACCTATAACTGCTAGTATAACATAATATATTCCTACCTATTATTGCTAGTATAACAGATTCTATACCTACCTATAACCGCTAGTATAACATAGTATATACCTACCTATAACCTCTATTCTATCATAGTATATACCTACCTATATTTGCTAGTATAACAATAATAATAATAATAATAATAATAATAATAAAGACTTTATTTAACGAGAGTACTCATTTAACAAAAGTTAATCTACCATGAGGCCATAACAGAGTCTATATCTACCTATAACTGCTAGTATAACATACTCTATACCTACCTATAACTGCTAGTATAACAGAGTATATACCTACATATAACTGCTAGTATGACAGAGTATATACCTACTTATAACTGCTAGCATAATATACTCTATACCTACCTATAACTGCTAGTATAACAGAGTATATACCTACCTATAACTGCTAGTACAACAGAGTATATACATACATCTAACCGCTGGTATAACATAGTCTATACATAAATATATCTGCTAGTGTAACAGAGTATATAGCTACCTATATCTGCTAGTATAACAGAGTCAATACCTACCTATAGCCGCTAATATAATAGAGTATATAGCTACCTATATCTGCTAGTATAACAGAGTCTATACCTACCTATAACAGCTAGTATAACATAGTCTATACCTACACATAACTGCTAGTATAGCAGGGTATATAGCTACCTATATCTGCTAGTATAACAGACTCAATACCTACCTATAACCGCTATTATAACAGAGTCTATACCTACCTATTACTGCTAGTATAACATACTCTATACCTACCTATAACAGCTTGTATAACAGAGTATATACCTACCTATAACTGCTAGTATAACATACTCTATACCTACCTATAACTGCTAGTATAACATAGTATATACCTACCTATAACTTCTAGTATAACAGAGTATATACCTACCTATAACTGCTAGTACAACACAATATATACATACATCTAACCCCTGGTATAACATAGTCTATACCTACCTATAACTGCTAGTGTAACAGAGTATATAGCTACCTATATCTGCTAGTATAACAGAGTATATAGCTACCTATAACTGCTAGTCTAACAGAGTATATACATACCCATAACTGCTAGTATAACATAGTCTATACTAACCTATAACAGCTTGTATAACAGAGTATATACCTACCTATAACTGCTAGTATGACAGAGTATATAACTACTTATAACTGCTAGTATAACATACTCTATACCTACCTATAACTGCTAGTATAGCTGAGTATATACCTACCTATAACTGCTGGTATAACATAGTCTATACCTACCTATAACTGCTAGTATAACATAGTATATACTTACCTCTAACCGCTAGTATAACATAGACTATACCTACCTATAACTGCTAGTATAACATAGTCTATACCTACCTATAACTGCTAGTATAACAGAGTCTATACCTACATATATCTCCTAGTATAACATTGTCAATACCTACCTATAACTGCTAGAATAAAAGACTATATGCCTACCTATAACTGCTAGTATAGCTGAGTATATACCTACCTATAACTGCTGGTATAACATAGTCTATACCTACCTATAACTGCTAGTATAACATAGTATATACCTACCTATAACTGCTAGTATGACATAGTATATACATATCTATAACTGCTAGTATAACAGAGTATATAGCTACCTATATCTGCTAGTATAACGGAGTCAATACCTACCTATAACCGCTAGTATAACAGTGTCTATAACTTCCTATTACTGCTAGTACAACAGAGTCTATACTTAGCAATAACAGCTAGTATAACAGAGTATATACCTACATATAACTGCTAGTATGACAGAGTATATACCTACTTATAACTGCTAGCATAATATACTCTATACCTACCTATAACTGCTAGTATAACAGAGTATATACCTACCTATAACTGCTAGTACAACAGAGTATATACATACATCTAACCGCTGGTATAACATAGTCTATACATAAATATAACTGCTAGTGTAACAGAGTATTTAGCTACCTATATCTGCTAGTATAACAGAGTCAATACCTACCTATAGCCGCTAATATAACAGAGTATATAGCTACCTATATCTGCTAGTATAACAGAGTATATACCTACCTATAACAGCTAGTATAACATAGTCTATACCTACACATAACTGCTAGTATAGCAGAGTATATAGCTACCTATATCTGCTAGTATAACAGACTCAATACCTACCTATAACCGCTATTATAACAGAGTCTATACCTACCTATTACTGCTAGTATAACATACTGTATACCTACCTATAACAGCTTGTATAACAGAGTATATACCTACCTATAACTGCTAGTATAACATACTCTATACCTACCTATAACTGCTAGTATAACATAGTATATACCTACCTATAACTTCTAGTATAACAGAGTATATACCTACCTATAACTGCTAGTACAACACAATATATACATACATCTAACCCCTGGTATAACACAGTCTATACCTACCTATAACTGCTAGTGTAACAGAGTATATAGCTACCTATATCTGCTAGTATAACAGAGTATATAGCTACCTATAACTGCTAGTCTAACAGAGTATATACATACCCATAACTGCTAGTATAACATAGTCTATACTAACCTATAACAGCTTGTATAACAGAGTATATACCTACCTATAACTGCTAGTATGACAGAGTATATAACTACTTATAACTGCTAGTATAACATACTCTATACCTACCTATAACTGCTAGTATAACAGAGTATATACCTACCTATAACTGCTAGTATGACAGCGTATATACCTACTTATAACTGCTAGTATAACATACTCTATACCTACCTATAACTGGTAGTATAACAGAGTATATACCTACCTATAACTGCTAGTATAACATAGTATATACCTACCTGTAACTGCTAGTATAACATAGTCTGTGCCTACATATAACTGCTAGTATAACATAGTCTATACCTACCTATAACTGCTAGTATAACAGAGTATATACCTACCTATAACTGCTAGTATAACAGAGTATATTCCTACCTATAACCGCTAGTATAACATAGTCTATACCTACCTATAACTGCTAGTATAACATAGTCTATACCTACCTATAACTGCTAGTATAACATAGAATATACCTACCTATAACCGCTATTATAACATAGTCTATACCTACCTATAACTGCTAGTATAACATAGTCTATACCTACCTATAACTGCTAGTATAACATTATATTCCTACCTATATCTGCTAGTATGACAGAGTATATACCTACTTATAACTGCTAGTATAACATACTCTATACCTACATATAACTGCTAGTATAACAGAGTATATACCTACCTATAACTGCTAGTATAACATAGTATATACATACATCTAACCGCTGGTATAACATAGTATATACCTACCTATAACTGCTATTATAACAGAGTCTATACCTACCTATTACTGCTAGTATAACATACTCTATACCTACCTATAACAGCTTGTATAACAGAGTATATACCTACCTATAACTGCTAGTATGACAGAGTATATAACTACTTATAACTGCTAGTATAACATAATCTATACCTACCTATAACTGCTAGTATAACAGAGTATATACCTACCTATCCTAGTATGACATACTCTATACCTACATATAACTGCTAGTATAACATAGTATATACCTATCTATAACTGCTAGTATAACATAGTCCATATCTACCTATTATTGCTAGTATAACATACTCTATACCTACCTATAACCGCTATTATAACATAGTCTATACCTATCTATAACTGCTAGTATAACAGAGTATATACCTACCTATAACTGATAGTATAACAGAGTATATACCTACCTATAACTGCTAGTACAACAGCGTATATACATACATCTAACCGCTGGTATAACATAGTATATACATACCTATAACTGCTAGTATAACATAACCTATACCTACCTATTACTGCTAGTATAACATACTCTGTACCTACCTATAGCCGCTAGTATAACATTGTCTATACCTACCTATAACTGCTAGTATAACATAGTCTATACCTATCTATAACTGCTAGTATAACATAGTCTATACCTATCTATAACTGCTAGTATAACATAGTATATACCTACCTATATCTGCTGGTATAACAAAGTATATACCTACCTATAATTGCTAGTATAACATACTCTATACCTACCTAAAACTTCTAGTATACCAGAGTCTATACCTATCTATAACTGCTAGTATAACATAGTCTATACCTATCTATGACTGCTAGTATAACATAGTATATACCTACCTATATCTGCTGGTATAACAAAGTATATACCTACCTATAACTGCTAGTATACCATACTCTATACCTACCTAAAACTTCTAGTATAACAGAGTATATACCTACCTATAACTGCTAGAATAGCAGAGTATATAACTACCTATAACTGCTAGTATAACAAATTCTATACCTACCTATAACTGCTAGTATAACATAGTATATACCTACCTATAACCTCTATTCTATCATAGTATATACCTACCTATATTTGCTAGTATAACAGAGTCTATATCTACCTACAACTGCTAGTATAACATACTCTATACCTACCTATAACTGCTAGCATAACAGAGTATATACCTACCTAAAACTGCTAGTATAGCAGAGTATATAACTACATATAACAGCTAGTATAACAGAGTCTATACCTATCTATAACTGCTAGTATAATGTAGTCTATATCTACATATAACTACTAGTATAACATAGTCTATACCTACCTATAACTGCTAGTTTAACATACTATATAACTACCTATAACTAGTAGTATAGCAGAGTATATACCTACCAATAACTGATAGTATAACAGAGTATATACCTACCTATAACTGCTATTATAACAGAGTATATACCTACCTATAACTGCTAGTACAACAGAGTATATACATACATCTAACCGCTGGTATAACATAGTCTATACCTACCTATAACTGCTAGTGTAACAGAGTATATAGCTACCTATATCTGCTAGTATAACATAGTCTATACCTACATATAACTGCTAGTATAACAGAGTATATACCTACCTATAACTGCTAGTATAACAGAGTCTATACCTACATATATCTCCTAGTATAACATTGTCAATACCTACCTATAACTGCTAGTATAAAATACTATATGCCTACCTATATCTGCTAGTATAGCTGAGTATATACCTACCTATAACTGCTGGTATAACATAGTATATACTTACCTCTAACCGCTAGTATAACATAGACTATACCTACCTATAACTGCTAGTATAACATAGTCTATACCTACCTATAACTGCTAGTATGACAAAGTCTATACATATCTATAACTGCTAGTATAACAGAGTATATAGCTACCTATATCTGCTAGTATAACGGAGTCAATACCTACCTATAACCGCTAGTATAACAGTGTCTATAACTTCCTATTACTGCTAGTACAACATAGTCTATACTTAGCAATAACAGCTAGTATAACAGAGTATATACCTACCTATAACTGCTAGTATGACAGAGTATATACCTACTTATAACTGCTAGCATAATATACTCTATACCTACCTATAACTGCTAGTATAACAGATTATATACCTACCTATAACTGCTAGTACAACAGAGTATATACATACATCTAACCGCTGGTATAACATAGTCTATACATAAATATAACTGCTAGTGTAACAGAGTATATAGCTACATATATCTGCTAGTATAACAGAGTCAATACCTACCTATAGCCGCTAGTATAACAGAGTATATAGCTACCTATATCTGCTAGTATAACAGAGTCTATACCTACCTATAACAGCTAGTATAACATAGTCTATACCTACACATAACTGCTAGTATAGCAGAGTATATAGCTACCTATATCTGCTAGTATAACAGACTCAATACCTACCTATAACCGCTATTATAACAGAGTCTATACCTACCTATTACTGCTAGTATAACAAATTCTATACCTACCTATAACAGCTTGTATAACAGAGTATATACCTACCTATAACTGCTAGTATAACATACTCTATACCTACCTATAACTGCTAGTATAACATAGTATATACCTACCTATAACTTCTAGTATAACAGAGTATATACCTACCTATAACTGCTAGTATGACAGAGTATATAACTACTTATAACTGCTAGTATAACATACTCTCTACCTACCTATAACTGCTAGTATAACAGAGTATATACCTACCTATAACTGCTAGTATGACAGCGTATATACCTACTTATAACTGTTAGTATAACATAGTCTATACCTACCTATAACTGATAGTATAACATAATATATACCTACCTATAACTGCTAGTATAACATAGTATATACCTAGCTATAACTGCTAGTATAACATAATCTGTACCTACATATAACTGCTAGTATAACATAGAATTAACTACCTATAACCGCTATTATAACATAGTCTATACCTACCTATAACTGCTAGTATAACATAGTCTATACCTACCTATAACTGCTAGTATAACATTATATTCCTACCTATATCTGCTAGTATGACATAGTATATACCTACTTATAACTGCTAGTATAACATACTCTATACCTACATATAACTGCTAGTATAACAGAGTATATACCTACCTATAACTGCTAGTATAACATAGTATATACATACATCTAACCGCTGGTATAACATAGTATATACCTACCTATAACCGCTATTATAACAGAGTCTATACCTACCTATAACTGCTAGTATAACATACTCTATATCTACCTATAACAGATTGTATAACAGAGTATATACCTACCTAAAACTGCTAGTATGACAGAGTATATGACTACTTATAACTGCTAGTATAACATACTCTATACCTACCTATAACTGCTAGTATAACAGAGTATATACCTACCTATCCTAGTATTACATACTCTATATCTACATATAACTGCTAGTATAACATAGTATATACCTATCTATAACTGCTAGTATAACATAGTCCATATCTACCTATTATTGCTAGTATAACAAATTATATACCTACCTATAACTGCTAGTATAATATAGTCTATATCTACACATAACTACTAGTATAACAGAGTATATACCTACCTATAACTGTTAGTATGACAGAATCTATACCAACCTATTACTGCTAGTATAACATATTCTATACCTACCTATAGCTGCTAGTACAACAGAGTTTATACCTACCAATAACTGATAGTATAACAGAGTATATACCTACCTATGACTGCTAGTACAACAGAGTATATACATACATCTAACCGCTGTTATAACATAGTATATACATACCTATAACTGCTAGTATAACATAATCTATACCTACCTATTACTGCTAGTATAACATACTCTGTACCTACCTAATGCCGCTAGTATAACATTGTCTATACCTAACTATAACTGCTAGTATAACATAGTCTATACCTATCTATAACTGCTAGTATAACATAGTCTATACCTATCTATAACTGCTAGTATAACATAGTATATACCTACCTATATCTTCTGGTATAACAAAGTATATACCTACCTATAACTGCTAGTATAACATACTCTATACCTACCTAAAACTTCTAGTATAACAGAGTATATACCTACCTATAACTGCTAGAATAGCAGGGTATATAACTACCTATAACTGCTAGTATAACAAATTCTATACCTACCTATAACTGCTAGTATAATATAGTCTATACCTACCTATAACTGCTAGTATAACATATATATACCTACCTATAACTACTAGTATAACATAGTATATGCCTACCGATAACTGCTAATATAACATAATATATACCTACCTATTACTGCTAGTATAACAGACTATATACCTACCTATAACCGCTAGTATAACATAGTCTATACCTACCTATAACTGCTAGTACAACGAGTATATAATACATCTAACCGCTGGTATAACATAGTCTATACCTACCTATAACTGCTAGTGTAACAGAGTATATAGCTACCTATATCTGCTAGTATAACATAGTCTATACCTACATATAACTGCTAGTATAACAGAGTATATACCTACCTATAACTGCTAGTATAACAGAGTCTATAACTACATATATCTCCTAGTATAACATTGTCTATACCTACCTATAACTGCTAGTATAAAATACTATATTCCTACCTATATCTGCTAGTATAGCTTAGTATATACCTACCTATAACTGCTGGTATAACATAGTATATACTTACCTATAACTGCTAGTATAACATAGTCTATACCTACCTATAACTGCTAGTATAACATAGTCTATACCTACCTATAACTGCTAGTATGACAAAGTCTATACATATCTATAACTGCTAGTATAACATAGTATATAGCTACCTATATCTGCTAGTATAACGTAGTCAATACCTACCTATAACCGCTAGTATAACAGTGTCTATAGCTTCCTATAACTGCTAGTACAACATAGTCTATACTTAGCAATAACAGCTAGTATAACAGAGTATATACCTACATATAACTGCTAGTATGACAGAGTATATACCTACTTATAACTGCTAGCATAATATACTCTATACCTACTATAACTGCTAGTATAACATATTATATACCTACCTATAACTGCTAGTACAACATAGTATATATATACATCTACCGCTGGTATAACATAGTCTATACATAAATATAACTGCTAGTGTAACAGAGTATATAGCTACATATATCTGCTAGTATAACAGAGTCAATACCTACCTATAGCCGCTAGTATAACAGAGTATATAGCTACCTATATCTGCTAGTATAACATAGTATATACCTACCTATAACAGCTAGTATAACATAGTCTATACCTACACATAACTGCTAGTATAGCAGAGTATATAGCTACCTATATCTGCTAGTATAACAGAGTCTATACCTACCTATAACTGCTAGTATAACATAGTATATACCTACCTATAACTGCTAGTATAACATAGTATATACCTACCTATAACTGCTAGTATAACATAGTATATACCTACCTATAACTGCTAGTATAACATAGTCTATACCTACCTATAACTGCTAGTATAACATAGTATATACCTACCTATAACTGCTAGTATAACAGAGTATATACCTACCTATAACTGCTAGTATGACAGAGTATATAACTACTTATAACTGCTAGTATAACATACTCTATACCTACCTATAACTGCTAGTATAACAGAGTATATACCTACCTATAACTGCTAGTATGACAGCGTATATACCTACTTATAACTGCTAGTATAACATACTCTATATCTACATATAACTGAT
>CM026386.1:1080647-1107274 GCA_014843695.1 Archivesica marissinica | reverse complement strand
TATAGACTATGTTATACTAGTAGTTATAGGTAGATATAGACTATGTTATACTAGCAGTTATAGGTAGGTATATACTCTGTTATACTAGCAGTTATAGGTATGTATATACTCTGCTATATTAGCAGTTATAGGTAGGTATAGAGTATGTTATACTAGCAGTAATAGGTAGGTATAGACTCTGTTATACTAGCAGTTATAATACTAGCAGTTATAGGTAGGTATATACACTGCTATACTAGCAGTTATAGGTAGGTATATACTCTGTTATACTAGCAGTTATAGGTAGGTATATACTATGTTATACTAGCAGTTATAGATATGTATATACTCTGTTATACTAGCAGTTATAGGTAGGTATCGATTCGGTTATGCTAGCTGTTATAGGTAGGTATATACTTTGTTGTAATAGCGGTTATAGGTAAGTATTGACTATGTTATACTTGCAGTTATAGGTAGGTATGGACTATGTTATATTAGCGGATATAGGTAGGTATACACTATGTTATACCAGCAGTTATAGGTAGGTATATACGCTGCTATACTAGCAGTTATAGGTAGGTATATACTCTGTTATACTAGCAGTTATAGGTAGGTATATACTATGTTATACTAGCAGTTATAGATATGTATATACTCTGTTATACTAGCAGTTATAGGTAGGTATCGATTCGGTTATGCTAGCAGTTATAGGTTGGTATAGACTATGTTATGCTAGCAGTTATAGGTAGGTATATACTATGTTATACTAGTAGTTATAGGTAGATATAGACTATGTTATACTAGCAGTTATAGGTAGGTATAGACTCTGTTATACTAGCAGTTATAGGTAGGTATATACTCTGCTATACTAGCAGTTATAGGTAGGTATATAGTGTGTTATACTATCAGTTATTGGTAGGTATAGAGTATGTTGTACTAGCAGTTATAAGTAGGTATAGATTCTGCTATACTAACAGTTATAGGTAGGTATATACTCTGTTATGCTAGTAGTTATAGGTAGGTATAGAGTATGTTATACTAGCAGTAATAGGTAGTTATAGACACTGTTATACTATCAGTTATAGGTAGGTATATACTCTTTTATACCAGCAGTTATAGATATGTATATACTATGTTATACTAGCAGTTATAGGTAGGTATATACTCTGTTATACTAGCAGTTATATGTAGGTATAGACTATGTTATGCTAGCAGTTATAGCTAAGTATAGACTATGTCATACTAGTAGTTATAAGTAGATATAGACTCTGTTATACTAACAGTTATAGGTAGGTATATACTCTGCTATACTAGCAGTTATAGGTAGGTATATAGTCTGTTATACTATCAGTTATAGGTAGGTATAGAGTATATTGTACTAGAAGTTATAAGTAGGTATAGATTCTGATATACTAGCAGTTATAGTTAGGTATATACTATGTTATACTAGCAGTTATATATAGGTATAAACTATGTTATACTAGCAGTTATAGGAAGGTATAGACTATGTTATAATAGAGGTTATAGGTAGGTATAAACTATGTTATACTAGCAGTTATTGGTAGGTACAGACTATGTTATACTAGCGGTTATATGTAGGTATATACTCTGCTATACTAACAGTTATAGGTAGGTATATACTCTGTTATGCTAGCAGTTATAGGTAGGTATAGAGTATGTTATACTAGCAGTAATAGGTAGTTATAGACACTGTTATACTATCAGGTATAGGTAGGTATATACTCTTTTATACCAGCAGTTATAGATATGTATATACTATGTTATACTAGCAGTTATATGTAGGTATAGACTATGTTATACTAGCAGTTATAGCTAGGTATAGACTATGTCATACTAGTTGTTATAGGTAGATATAGACTCTGTTATACTAGCAGTTATAGGTAGGTATATACTCTGTTATACTAGCAGTAATAGGTTTGTATATACTCTGCTATATTAGCAGTTATAGGTAGGTATATAGTATGTTATACTAGCAGTAATAGGTAGGTATAGACTCTGTTTTACTAGCAGTTATAGGTAGGTATAGACTATGTTATACTAGCAGTTATAGGTAGGTATATACTATGTTATAATATCGGTTATAGGTAGGTATTGACTATGTTATACTAGCAGTTATGGGTAGGTATATACGCTGCTATACTAGCAGTTATAGGTAGGTATATACTATGTTATACTAGCAGTTATAGTTATGTATATACTCTGTTATACTAGCAGTAAATTAGTAGGTATAGAGTATGTTATACTAGCAATTATAGGTAGGTATCGATTCGGTTATGCTAGCAGTTATAGCTAGATATATACTATGTTATACTAGCGGTTATAGGTAGGTATATACTCTGCTATACTAGTAGTTATAGGTAGGTATATACTATGTTATACTAGCAGTTATAGGTAGGTATAGAGTCTGTTATACTAGCAGTTATAGGTAGGTATATACTCTGCTATACTAGCAGTTATAGGTAGATATAGATTATGTTATACTAGCAGATATGTAGGTATATACTATGTTATACTAGCAGTTATAGGTAAATATATATTATGTTATACTAGCGGTCATAGGTATGTATATACTCTGTTTTATTAGCAGTTATAGGTAGGTATATACTATGTTATACTAGCAGTTATAGGTAGGTATATACTATGTTATACTAGCAGTTATAGTTAGGTATAGACTAGGTTATACTAGCAGTTATAAGTAGGTATAGACTATGTTATACTAGCGGTTATATGTAAGTATAGATTCGGTTATACTAGCAGTTATAGGTAGGTAAATACTCTGCTATACTAGCAGTTATAGGTAGATATATACTCTGTTATACTAACAGTTATAGGTAGGTATAGAGTATGTTATACTTGCAGTTATATGTAGGTATATACGCTGTCATACTAGCAGTTATAGGTAGGCATATACTATGTTATACTAGCAGTTATAGGTAGGTATAGAGTATGTTATACTAGCAGTTATAAATAGTTATATACTCTGTCATACTAGCAGTTATAGGTAGGTATATACTCTGTTATACAAGCTGTTATAGGTAGGCATATACTATGTTATACTAGTAGTTATAGGTAGATATAGACTATGTTATACTATCAGTATTAGGTAGGTATTGACTATGTTAAATTAGCAGTTATAGGTAGGTATATACTCTGTTATACTAGCAGTTATAGGTAGGTATAGAATATGTTATACTAGCAGTTATAGGTAGGTATAGACTTTGTTATACCAGCAGATATAGGTAGGTATATACTATGTTATACTAGCAGTTATAGATAGGTATAGACTATGTTATACTAGCGGTGGTAGGTAGGTACAGAGTCTGTTATACTAGCAGTAATAGGTACGTATAGATTATGTTATACTAGCAGTTATAGGTAGGTATAGACTATGTTATACTAGTAGTTATAGGTAGATATAGACACTGCTATACTAGTAGTTATAGGTAGGTATATATTATGTTATACTAGCAGTTATATGTAGGTATATACTCTGGTATACTAGCAGCTATAGATATGTTTAGACAATGTCATACTAGCAGTTATAGGTAGGTATAGACTATGTTATACTAGCAGTTATAGGTAGATATAATCTATGTTATACTAGCGGTTAGAGGTAATTATATACTAGGTTATACTAGCAGATATATGTAGGTATAGACTCTGTTATACTAGCAGTTATATGTAGGTATAGACTATATTATACTAGCAGATATAGGTAGCTAAATACTCTGTTACACTAGCCGTTATAGGTACGTATAGACTATGTTATACCAGCGGTTAGATGCATGTATATACTATGTTGTACTAGCAGTTATAGGTAGGTATATACTCTTTTATACTAGCAGATATAGGTCGGTATAGAGTATGTCATACTAGCAGTCATAGGTAGGTATTGACTATGTTATACTAGTAGTTATATGTAGATATAGACTATATTATACTAGCATTTATAGGTAGGTATAGACTCTGTTATACTAGCAGTTATAGATAGTTATATACTCTGCTATACTAGCAGTTATAGGTAGGTATATACTCTGTTATACTTTCAGTTATTGGTAGTTATATACTCTGCTATACTACTAGTTAGAGGTAGTTATATATTATGTTGAACAAGCAGTTATAGGTAGGTATAGACTATGTTATACTAGTAGTTATATGTAGATATAGACTACATTATACTAGCAGTTATAGGTAGGTATAGACTATGTCATACTAGCGGTTATAGGTAGGTATAGAGTCTGTTATACTAGCAATAATAGGTAGGTATATATTATGTTATACTAGCAGTCATAGGACGGCATAGACTATGTTATACCAGTAGTTATTAGTAGATATAGACTATGTTATACTAGCAGTAATAGGTAGGTATTGACTATGTTAAACTAGCAGTTATAGGTAGGTATAGAGTATGTTATACTAGCAGTTATAGGTAGGTATAGACTTTGTTATACCAGCAGATATAGGTAGGTATATACTATGTTATACTAGCAGTTATAGATAGGTATAGACTATGTTATACTAGCAGTTATAGGTAGGTATATACGCTGTCATACTAGCAGTTATAGGTAGGCATATACTAAGTTATACTAGCAGTTATAGGTAGGTATAGAGTATGTTATACTAGCAGTTATAAATAGTTATATACTCTGTCATACTAGCAGTTATAGGTAGGTATATACTCTGTTATGCAAGCTGTTATAGGTAGGCATATACTATGTTATACTAGTAGTTATAGGTAGATATAGACTATGTTATACTATCAGTATTAGGTAGGTATTGACTATGTTAAACTAGAAGTCATAGGTAGGTATATACTCTGTTATACTAGCAATTATAGGTAGATATAGACTTTGTTATACCAGCAGATACAGGTAGGTATATACTATGTTATACTAGCAGTTATAGATAGGTATAGACTATGTTATACTAGCAGTTATAGGTAGGTATAGACTATGTTATACTAGCGGTTGTAGGTAGGTACAGAGTCTGTTATACTAGCAGTAATAGGTAGGTATATATTATGTTATGCTAGCAGTTATAGGTAGGTATAGACTATGTTATGCTAGTAGTTATAAGTAGATATAGACTCTGCTATACTAGTAGTTATAGGTAGGTATATATTATGTTATACTAGCAGTTATAGGTAGGTATATACTCTGTTATACTAGCAGCTAGCTAGCTGTCATACTAGCGGTTATAGGTAGGTATAGAGTCTGTTATACTAGCAATAATAGGTAGGTATATATTATGTTATACTAGCAGTTATAGGAAGGCATAGACTATGTTATACTAGTAGTTATTGGTAGATATAGACTATGTTATACTAGCAGTAATAGGTAGTTATTGAATATCTTAAACTAGCAGTTATAGGTAGGTATAGAGTATGTTATACTAGCAGTTATAGGTAGGTATAGACTTTGTTATACCAGCAGATATAGGTAGGTATATACTATGTTATACTAGCAGTTATAGATAGGTATAGACTATGTTATACTAGCAGTTATAGGTAGGTATATACTCTGCTATACTAGCAGTTATAGGTAGGTATATACTCTGTTATACTAGCAGTTATAGGTAGGTAAAGAGTATGCTATACTAGCAGTTATAGGTAGATATAGACTATGCTATACTAGCAAATATAGGTAGGTATATACTATGTTAGAATAGAGGTGATAGGTAGGTAGAGACTATGTCATACTAGCTGTTATATGTAGGTATAGAGTCTGTTATACTAGCAATAATAGGTAGGTATATATTATGTTATACTAGCAGTTATAGGTAGGCATATACTATGTTATACTAGTAGTTATAGGTAGATATAGATTATGTTATACTATCAGTATTAGGTATGTATTGACTATGTTAAACTAGCATTTATAGGTAGGTATATACTCTGTTATACTAGCAGTTATAGGTAGGTATAGAGTATGTTATACTAGCAGTTATAGGTAGGTATAGACTGTGTTATACCAGCAGATATCGGTAAGTATATACTATGTTATACTAGCAGTTATAGATAGGTATAGACTATGCTATACTAGCAGTTATAGGTAGGTATAGACTATGTTATACTAGCTGTTGTAGGTAGGTACAGAGTCTGTTATACTAGCAGTAATAGGTAGGTATAGATTATGTTATACTAGCAGTTATAGGTAGGTATATACTCTGTTATACTAGCAGCTATAGGTAGGTATAGAATATGTTATACTAGCAGTAAAAGGTAGGTATAGACTTTGTTATACCAGCATATATAGGTAGGTATATACTATGTTATACTAGCAGTTATGTATAGGTATAGACTATGTTATACTAGCAGTTATAGGTAGGTATATACCCTGCTATTCTAGCAGTTATAGGAAGGTATATACTCTGTTATACTAGCAGTTATTGGTAGGTATAGAGTATGCTATACTAGCAGTTATAGGTAGATATAGACTATGTTATACTAGCAAATATAGGTAGGTATATACTATTTTAGAATAGAGGTTATAGGTAGGTATAGACTATGTCATACTAGCGGTTATAGGTAGATATAGAGTCTGTTATACTAGCAATAATAGGTAGGTATATATTATGTTATACTAGTAGTTATAGGTAGATATAGACTATGTTATACTATCAGTATTAGTTAGGTATTGACTATGTTAAACTAGCAGTTATAGGTAGGTATATACTCTGTTATACTAGCAGTTATAGGTAGGTATAGAGTATGTTATACTAGCAGTTATAGGTAGGTATAGACTTTGTTATACCAGCAGATATAGGTAAGTATATACTATGTTATACTAGCAGTTATAGATAGGTATAGACTATGTTATACTAGCAGTTATAGGTAGGTATAGACTATGTTATACTAGCGGTTGTAGGTAGGTACAGAGTCTGTTATACTAGCAGTAATAGGTAGGTATAGATTATGTTATACTAGCAGTTATAGGTAGGTATAGACTATGTTATACTAGTAGTTATAGGTAGATATAGACTCTGCTATACTAGCAGTTATAGGTAGGTATAGACTATGTTATACTAGCGGTTGTAGGTAGGTACAGAGTCTGTTATGCTAGCAGTAATAGGTAGGTATAGATTATGTTATACTAGCAGTTATAGGTAGGTATAGACTATGTTATAATAGCGGTTATAGGTAGGTATATACTATGTTGTACTAGCAGTAATAGGAAGTAATAGACTCTGTTATACTAGCGGTTATAGTGAGGTATTGACTCCGTCATCCTAGCAGATATAGGTAGGTATAGACAATGTTATACTAGCTGTTATAGGTAGTTATATACTCTGCTATACTAGCAGTTATAGGTAGGTATATACTCTGTTATACTAGCTGTTATTGGTAGGTATATACTGTGTTATACTAGCAGTTATATGTAGGTATAGACTATGTTATACTAGCTGTTATAGGTAGGTATAAACTCTGTTATACTAGCAGTTATAGATAGCTATATATTCTGTTATACTAGCAGTTATATGTAGGTATAGACTATGCTATACTAGCAGTTATAGGTAGGTATAGACTATGTTATACCAGCGGTTAGATGTATGTATATACTCTGTTGTACTATCAGTTTTGTGTAGCTATATACTCTGTTATTCTAGCAGTTATAGGTAGGTATAGAGTATGTTATGCTAGCAGTTATAATATGTATATACTCTGTCATACTAGCAGTTATAGGTAGGTATATACTCTGTTATACTAGCTGTTATTGGTAGGTATATACTGTGTTATACTAGCAGTTATATGTAGGTATAGACTATGTTATACTAGCTGTTAAAGGTAGGTATAGACTATGTTATACTAGCTTGTTTACAGCGGTTAGATGTATGTATATACTCTGTTGTACTAGCAGTTTTGTGTAGCTATATACTCTGTTATTCTAGCAGTTATAGGTAGGTATAGAGTATGTTATGCTAGCAGTTATAAGTAGGTATATACTCTGTCATACATGCAGTTATAGGTAGGTATATACTCTGTTATACTAGCTGTTATTGGTAGGTATAGATTCTGTTGTACTAGCAGTAATTGGAAGTTATGGACTATGTTATACTAGCGGTTATAGGTAGGTATTGACTCCGTTATACTAGCAGATATAGGTAGCTATATACTCTGTTATACTAGCAGTTATAGATTTGTATAGACTATGTCATACTAGCAGTTATAGGTAGGTATAGTGTATGTTATACTAGCGGTTAGAGGTAAGTATATATTATGTTATACTAGCGGTTATAGGTAGCTATAGAGTATGTTATGCTAGCAGTTATAGGTAGGTATAGACTATGTTATAATAGCGGTATAGGTAGGTATATACTTTGTTATACTAGCAGTTATAGGTAGGTAAAGACTATGTTATAATAGCGGTTATAGGTAGGTATATACTCTGTTATACTAGCAGTTATAGGTAGGTATAGACTATGTTATACTAGCAGTTGTATGTACGTACAGATTATGTTATACTAGCAGTTATAGCTAGGTATATACTATGTTATACTAGAAGTTATAGGTAGGTATATCTTATGTTATACTGGCAGTTATATGTAGGAATAGACTATGTTATACTAGCAGTTATAGGTAGGTATAGACTATGTTATACCAGCGGTTAGATGTATGTATATACTCTGTTGTACTATCAGTTATGGGTAGGTATAGAGTATGTTATGTTAGCAGTTATAATATGTATATACTCTGTCATACTAGCAGTTATAGGTAGGTATATACTCTGTTATACTAGCTGTTATTGGTAGGTATATACTGTGTTATACTAGCAGTTATATGTAGGTATAGACTATGTTATTCTAGCTGTTATAGGTAGGTATAGACTCTGTTATACTAGCAGTTATAGGTAGCTATATACTCTGTTATACTAGCAGTTATAAGTAGGTATATACTCTGTCATACACGCAGTTATAGGTAGGTATATACTCTGTTATACTAGCTGTTATTGGTAGGTATATACTCTGTTGTACTAGCAGTAATAGGAAGTTATGGACTATGTTATACTAGCTGTTATAGGTAGGTATAGACTCTGTTATACTAGCAGATATAGGTAGCTATATACTCTGTTACACTAGCAGTTATAGGTAGGTATAGACTATGTTATACTAGCGGTTAGATGTATGTATATACTCTGTTGTACTAGCAGTTATAGGTAGGTATATACTCTGTTATACTAGCAGTTATAGGTAGGAATAGAGTATGTTATGCTAGCATTTATAAGTAGGTATATACTCTGTCATACTAGCAGTTATATGTAGGTATATACTCTGTTATACTAGCTGTTATTGGTAGGTATAGACTCTGTTGTACTAGCAGTAATAGGAAGTAATAGACTCTGTTATACTAGCGGTTATAGTGAGGTATTGACTCCGTTATACTAGCAGATATAGGTAGTATGTTATGCTAGCCGATATAATAGGTATATACTCTGTCATACTAGCAGTTATATGTAGGTATATACTCTGTTATACTAGCTGTTATTGGTAGGTATAGATTCTGTTGTACTAGCAGTAATAGGAAGTTATAGACACTGTTATACTAGCCGTTATAGGTAGGTTTTGACTCCGTTATACTAGCAGATATAGGTAGCTATATACTCTGTTATACTAGCAGTTATAGATATGTATAGACTATGTCATACTAGCAGGTATATGTAGGTATAGACTATGTTATACTAGCAGTTATAGGTAGGTATAGTCTATGTTATACTAGCGGTTAGAGGTAAGTATATACTATGTTATACTAGCAGTTATTGGTAGATATAGACTTTGTTATAATAGCGGTTATTGGTAGATTTATACTATATTATACTAGCGGTTATAGGTAGGTATATACTCTGTTATACTAGCAGTTATAGGTAGGTATATACTCTGTTTTACTAGCAGTTATAGGTAGATATAGACTATGTTATACTAGAAGTTATATGTAGGTATAGATTATGTTATACTAGCAGTTATAGGTAGATATATACTCTGTTACACTAACAGTAATAGGTAGGTATATACTATGTTATACTAGGAGTTATAGGTAGGTATATACTATGTTATACTAGCAGTTATAGGTAGGTATATACTCTGTTATACTACCAGTAATAGGTAGGTATATACTATGTTATACTAGGAGTTATAGGTAGGTATATACTATGTTGTACTGGCAGTTATAGGTAGGTATATACTCTGTTATACTAGCAGTTATAGGTAGGTATATACTCTGTTATACTACCAGTTATAGGTAGGTATAGAGTATGTTATACTAGCAGTTATAAGTAGGTATATACGCTGTCAAACTAGCAGTTATAGGTAGGTATATACTCTGTTATACTAGCAGTCATAGGTAGTTATATACTCTGTTATACAAGCTGTTATAGGTAGGTATAGATTATGTTATACTAGCAGTTATAGGTAAGTATAGACTATGTTATACTAGCAGTCATAGGTAGCTATATACTCTGTTATTCTAGCAGTTATATGTAGGTATAGAATATGTTATACTAGCTGTTATAGGTAGATATAGACTATGTTATACTAGCAGATATAGGTAGCTATATACTCTGTTATACTAGCAGTTATAGGTAGGTATAGACTATGTTATACTAGCGGTTAGAGGTAAGTATATACTGTGTTATACTAGCAGTTATAGGTAGATATAGACTATGTTATATTAGCGGTTATAGGTAGGTATAGAGTATGTTATGCTAGCAGTTATAGGTACGTATAGAGTATGTTATAATAGCGGTTATAGGTAGGTATACTCTATGTTATACTAGGAGTTATAGGTATGTATATACTCTGTTGTACTGGCAGTTATAGGTAGGTATATACTCTGTTATACTAGCAGTTATATGTAGGTACAGATTATGTTATACTAGCAGTTATAGCTAGATATATGCTATGTTATACTAGAAGTTATAGGTAGGTATAGATTATGTTATTCTAGCAGTTATAGGTAGGTATATACTCTGTTACACTAACAGTAATAGGTAGGTATATACTATGTTATACTAGGAGTTATAGGTAGGTATATACTCTGTTGTACTACCAGTTATATGTAGGTATAGACTATGTTATACTAGCTGTTATAGGTAGGTATAGACTATGTTGTACTACCAGTTATATGTAGGTATAGAGTATGTTATACTAGCAGTCATAGGTAGGTATAGAGTATGTTATACTAGCAGTTATAAGTAGTTATATACTCTGTCATACTAGCAGTTATAGTTGGTTTATACTCTGTTATACAAGCTGTTATAGGTAGGTATAGACTATGTTACACTAGCTGTTATAGGTAGGTATAGACACTGTTATACTAGCAGATATAGGTAGCTATATACTCTGTTACAGTAGCAGTTATTGGTAGGTATAGACTATGTTATAGCAGCGGTTAGATGTATGTATATACCCTGTTGTACTAGCAGTTATAGGTAGGTATATACTCTGTTATACTAGCAGTTATAGGTAGCTTTCGAGTATGTTATGCTAGCAGATATAAGTAGGTATATACTCTTTCATAATAGCAGTTATAGGTAGTTATATACTCTGTCATACTAGCTGTTATTGGTAGGTATAGACTCTGTTGTACTAGCAGTAATAGGAAGTAATAGACTCTGTTATACTAGCGGTTATAGGGAGGTATTGACTCCGTTATACTAGCAGATATAGGTAGCTATATACTCTGTTATACTAGCAGTTATAGATATGTATAGACTATGTCATACTAGCAGTTATATGTAGGTATGTACTATGTTATACTAGCAGTTATAGTCTATGTTATATTAGCGGTTAGAGGTAAGTATATACTCTGTTATACTAGCAGTTATAGGTAGATATAGACTATGTTATACTAGCGGTTATAGGTAGGTATAGAGTATGTTATGCTAGCAGTTATAGGTAGGTATAGACTATGTTATAATAGCGGTTATAGGTAGGTATACTCTATGTTATATTAGGAGTTATAGGTAGGTATATACTCTGTTGTACTGGCAGTTATAGGTAGGTATATACTCTGTTATACTAGCAGTTATAGATATGTATAGACTATGTCATACTAGCAGTTATAGGTAGGTATAGACTATGTTATACTAGCTGTTATAGGTAGGTATAGACTCTGTTATACTAGCGGTTAGAGGTAAGTATATACTCTGTTATACTAGCAGTTATAGGTAGATATAGACTATGTTATAATAGCGGTTATAGGTAGGTATATTCTATGTTATACTAGCAGTTATTGGTAGGTATAGACTATGTTATAGCAGCGGTTAGATGTATGTATATACCCTGTTGTACTAGCAGTTATAGGTAGGTATATACTCAGTTATACTAGCAGTTATAGGTAGCTATCGAGTATGTTATGCTAGCAGTTATAAGTAGGTATATACTCTTTCATAATAGCAGTTATAGGTAGTTATATACTCTGTTATACTAGCTGTTATTGGTAGGTATAGACTCTGTTGTACTAGCAGTAATAGGAAATAATATACTCTGATATACTAGCGGTTATAGGGAGGTATTGACTCCGTTATACTAGCAGATATAGGTAGCTATATACTCTGTTATACTAGCAGTTATAGATATGTATAGACTATGTCATACTAGCAATTATATGTAGGTATGTACTATGTTATACTAGCAGTTATAGTCTATGTTATACTAGCGGTTAGAGGTAAGTATATACTCTGTTATACTAGCAGTTATAGGTATATATAGACTATGTTATACTAGCGGTTATAGGTAGGTATAGAGTATGTTATGCTAGCAGTTATAGGTAGGTATAGACTATGTTATAATAGCGGTTATAGGTAGGTATACTCTATGTTATACTAGGAGTTATAGGTAGGTATATACTCTGTTGTACTGGCAGTTATAGGTAGGTATATACTCTGTTATACTAGCAGTTATAGATATGTATAGACTATGTTATACTAGCAGTTATAGGTAGGTATAGTCTATGTTATACTAGCGGTTAGAGGTAAGTATATACTCTGTTATACTAGCAGTTATAGGTAGATATAGACTATGTTATAATAGCGGTTATAGGTAGATATATTCTATGGTATACTAGCAGTTATAGGTAGATATATACTATATTATACTAGCGGTTATAGGTAGGTATATACTCTGTTATACTAGCAGTTATGGGTAGTTATAGAGTATGCTATACTAGCAGTTATAAGTAGTTATATACTCTGTCATACTAGCAGTTATAGGTAGGTATATACTCTGTTATACAAGCTGTTATAGGTAAGTATAGACTATGTTATACTAGCATTTATAGGTAGGTATAGACTATGTTACACTAGCAGTTATAGGTAGCTATATACTCTGTTATACTAGCAGTTATATGTAGGTATAGACTATGTTATACTAGCTGTTATAGGTAGTTATAGATTCTGTTATACTAGCAGATATAGGTAGCTATATACTCTGTTACACTAGCAGTTATTGGTAGGTATAGACTATGTTATACTAGCGGTTATAGGTAGGTATAGAGTATGTTATGCTAGCAGTTATAGGTAGGTATGTACTATGTTATACTAGCAGTTATAGGTAGTTATAGTCTATGTTATACTAGCGGTTAGAGGTAAGTATATACTCTGTTATACTAACAGTTATAGGTAGATATAGACTATGTTATAATAGCGGTTATAGGTAGGTATATTCTATGTTATACTAGCAGTTATTGGTAGGTATAGACTATGTTATAGCAGCGGTTAGATGTATGTATATACCCTGTTGTACTAGCAGTTATAGGTAAGTATATACTCTGTTATACTAGCAGTTATAGGTAGCTATCGAGTATGTTATGCTAGCAGTTATAAGTAGGTATATACTCTTTTATAATAGCAGTTATAGGTAGTTATATACTCTGTTATACTAGCTGTTATTGGTAGGTATAGACTCTGTTGTACTAGCAGTAATAGGAAGTAATAGACTCTGTTATACTAGCGGTTATAGGGAGGTATTGACTCCGTTATACTAGCAGATATAGGTAGCTATATACTCTGTTATACTAGCAGTTATAGATATGTATAGACTATGTCATACTAGCAGTTATATGTATTTATGTACTATGTTATACTAGCAGTTATAGTCTATGTTATACTAGCGGTTAGAGGTAAGTATATACTCTGTTACACTAGCAGTTATAGGTAGATATAGACTATGTTATAATAGCGGTTATAGGTAGGTATATTCTATGTTATACTAGCAGTTATAGGTAGATATAAACTATATTATACTAGCGGTTATAGGTAGGTATATAATCTGTTATACTAGCAGTTATGGGTAGGTATAGAGTATGCTATACTAGCAGTTATAAGTAGTTATATACTAGCAGTTATAGGTAGGTATATACTCTGTTATACAAGCTGTTATAGGTAAGTATAGACTATGTTATACTAGCATTTATAGGTAGGTATAGACTATGTTACACTAGCAGTTATTGGTAGCTATATACTCTGTTATACTAGCAGTTATATGTAGGTATAGACTATGTTATACTAGCTGTTATAGGTAGGTATAGACTATGTTATAGCAGCGGTTAGATGTATGTATATACCCTGTTTTACTAGCAGTTATAGGTAGCTATCGAGTATGTTATGCTTGCAGTTATAAGTAGGTATATACTCTTTCATAATAGCAGTTATAGGTAGTTATATACTCTGTTATACTAGCTGTTATTGGTAGGTATAGACTCTGTTGTACTAGCAGTAATAGGAAGTAATAGACTCTGTTATACTAGCGGTTATAGGGAGGTATTGACTCCGTTATACTAGCAGATATAGGTAGCTATATACTCTGTTATACTAGCAGTTATAGATATGTATAGACTCTGTCATACTAGCAGTTATATGTAGGTATGTACTATGTTATACTAGCAGTTATAGTCTATGTTATACTAGCCGTTAGAGGTAAGTATATACTCTGTTATATTAGCAGTTATAGGTAGATATAGACTATGTTATACTAGCGGTTATAGGTAGGTATAGAGAATGTTATGCTAGCAGTTATAGGTAGGTATAGAGTATGTTATAATAGCGGTTATAGGTAGGTATACTCTATGTTATTCTATGAGTTAAAGGTAGGTATATACTCTGTTGTACTGGCAGTTATAGGTAGGTATATACTCTGTTCTACTAGCAGTTATAGATATGTATAGACTATGTCATACTAGCAGTTATAGGTAGGTATAGACTATGTTATACTAGCAGTTATAGGTAGGTATAGACTATGTTATACTAGCGGTTATAGGTAGGTATAGAGTATGTTATGCTAGCAGTTATAGGTAGGTATGTACTATGTTATACTAGCTGTTATAGGTAGTTATAGTCTATGTTATACTAGCGGTTATAGGTAAGTATATACTCTGTTATACTAGCAGTTATAGATAGATATAGACTATGTTATAATAGCGGTTATAGGTAGGTATATTCTATATTATACTAGCAGTTATAGGTAGATATATACTATATTATACTAGCGGTTATAGGTAGGTATATACTCTGTTATACTAGCAATTATAGGTAGGTATATACTCTGTTATACTAGCAGTTATTGGTAGGTATAGACTATGTTATACTAGCAGTTATATGTAGGTACAGATTATGTTATACTAGCAGTTATAGCTAGGTATATACTATGTTATACTAGAAGTTATAGGTAGGTATAGATAATGTTATACTAGCAGTTATAGGTAGGTATATACTCTGTTACACTAACAGTAATAGGTAGGTATATATTATGTTATACTAGGAGTTATAGGTAGGTATATACTCTGTTGTAATGGCAGTTATTGGTAGGTATATTCTCTGTTATACTAGCAGTTATAGGTAGGTATATTCTCTGTTATACTAGCAGTTATTGGTAGGTATAGACTATGTTATACTAGCAGTTATATGTAGGTACAGATTATGTTATACTAGCAGTTATAGCTAGGTATATACTATGTTATACTAGAAGTTATAGGTAGGTATAGATAATGTTATACTAGCAGTTATGGGTAGGTATATACTCTGTTACACTAACAGTAATAGGTAGGTATATACTATGTTATACTAGGAGTTATATGTAGGTATATACTCTGTTGTAATGGCAGTTATAGGTAGGTATATACTCTGTTATACTAGCAGTTATAGGTAGGTATAGAGTTTGATATACTAGCAGTTATAAGGAGTTATTTACTCTGTCATACTAGCAGTTATAGGTAGGTATATACTCTGTTATAATAGCGGTTTTAGGTAGATATTGAGTCTGTTATACTAGCAGATATAGATAGCTATATACTCTGTTATACTAGCAGTTATATGTAGGTATAGACTATGTTATACTAGCAGATATAAGTAGCTATATACTCTGTTACACTAGCAGTTATAGGTAAGTATAGACTATGATATACCAGTGGTTAGATGTATGTATATACTCTGTTGTACTAGCAGTTATAGTTAGGTATATACTCTGTTATACTAGCAGTTATAGGTAAGTATAGAGTATGTTATACTAGCAATTATAGGTAGGTATATACTATGTTATACTAGTAGTTATATGTAGATATAGACTATATTATACTAGCAGTTATATGTAGGTATAGACTATGTTATACTAGCAGTTATAAATAGTTATATACTCTGCTATACTAGCAGTTATAGGTAGGTATATACTCTGTTATACTAGCAGTTATAGGTAGGTATAGACTATGTTATACTAGCAGTTATATGTAGGTACAGATTATGTTATACTAGCAGTTATAGCTAGGTATACACTATGTTATACTAGAAGTTATAGGTAGGTATAGATAATGTTATACTAGCAGTTATAGGTAGGTATATACTCTGTTACACTAGCATTTATAGGTAGGTATAGAATATGTTATACCAGCGGTTAGATGTATGTATATACTCTGTTGTACTAGCAGTTATAGGTAGGTATATACTCTGTTATACTATAAGTTATAGGTAGGTATAGACTATGTTATAATAGCGGTTATAGGTAGGTATAGACTATGTTATACTAGCAATAATAGGTAGATATGGACTATGTTATACTAGCAGTTATAGGTAGGTATATACTATGTTATACTAGCAGTTATAGGTAGGTATAGAGTATCTTATACTAGCAGTTATAAGTAGGTATATATGCTGTCATATTAGCAGTTATAGGTAGGTATATACTCTGTTATACTAGCAGTTATAGGTAGGTATAGAGTATGATATACTATCAGTTATAAGGAGTTATATACTCTGTCATACTAGCAGTTATAGGTAGGTATATACTCTGTTATACAAGCTGTTATAGGTAGGTATATAGTATGTTATACTAGCAGTAATAGGTAGGAATATACTCTGTTATAATAGTGGTTATATACTAAGTCAAAAAAGAAACGATACCTGGTGTTTATGTGTCTATAATTTCAACATTTATTAAGAAAATTCTTTGAAAATTCATAAGATGATAGTCCAACATGTTTGACAGAGGAGCACATAAAGCATAATGAGCCTCCGAAACTGTCTGCTCCGTGATGACGTGATTCGTCGGACAGGGGTCTAATGGAGTTTTCACACAGACGTCAATACCGAGTATGGGCACCATTTGCGTCTCTCACTGCAATGCACCGCCGTCGCATCGAACGGAAGAGTGTCTGAATCTCTTGCTGGTCAATATTTGTCCACTCCTGACGCAAAACATCCCTCAGTTGGTTTAACGTTACCGGCTGACGTCGTCTGACGTGCCGGTCTAACGTATCCCACAAATGTTCTATGAGCCCCACTGGAGCCGTTACGATTGTGCCCTTAGGCAAGGCATTTAAATTCCACGTTGCCTCTTCTCTCTCCCTCGTGGCGATGGAGAGAGAAGATTATGTTATACTCTCCCTCGTGGCGATGGATTCCATCAGGTCTCGAGAGTGATTTATATAAGTTGAAATAACTTGTTTCGCAATCGAGCTAAAATAAATTTGTATAAACTAAATGTTCTATGGGTGACAAGTCTGGTGACGAAGCAGGCCACGGCAGGGTTTCAATATTGTTCTGCTCCAATAATGTGGTGGAAATCCGAGCAGTATGACACCTGGCGTTGTCCTGTTGGAACAGTGTGACGTTTCTGTTGGCTTATAAGAACGGCACAACAACTGGCGCAAGGATCTCATCACAGTACCGCTGGGCGTTTAGGTTCCCGTCCACCACTAACAGTTCAGTGCGACTACCGAAGGTGATACCGCCCCACGCCATAACGCTTCCGCCCCCGAACAGATCGACCTGACGTACACATGCGTCGGCGTAACGTTCACCGCGTCTGCGATATACCCGCTCTCTGCCATCCGCTCGACGCAAACAGAACCGCGATTCATCGCTAAACATCACCGAATTCCACTGTAACCGAGTCCAGCGAGCACATTCCGTCGTCCATTACCGCCGTACGTCACGGTGACGTCGTGTCAGGATGGGTCCAACGTATGGCCGATAGGCACGAATGCCACGTTCACCGAGCCGGTTCCTGACTGTTTGTGCACTGATGCGATTGTTGGTCATCCCAGGAGTAACGGCAGCTGTGTGCGTAGCAGGTAGGAACCGGTCACGTAAATGTGACGTCCGAATGTGACGGTCCTGTTCACGCGTCGTCACACGTGGTCGACCAGATCTTGGACGGTCGTCCACCGATCCATGTGTTCGATAACGTCGAAGTAGACGTGTTATCGTGATCCGCGTAACCCCGAGTCGATTTGCGACGTCACGCTGACGTAAACCGCCGTCAATCATGCCAATGGCACGCATTCTCTGATTGCGGTTTAGCCTAGGCATTTTGTTAGAGGTAACAATGGGTATGTAAGGTGTTTTTCCTCGATGATAATGCAATACCAGTACAATAAACCGGTTTTCCGATTTGTACATGTGTAGGAAGTTGTCTTTGTTGAGGAGCGAGTGCAAATCGGACATTCGGCTTTCCAGGATTATCGGGTGTTTAGTTACCTGTGTTTATGGTTGGCTGACGTTGCAATAAGATACCCGGTACTGATACGTAATAATATATTAAACTTTTCTATGGTTTTATCCATTTTACGTCATTTTTAGTATGGTATCGTTTCTTTTTTGACTCAGTATAGATAGATATTGAGTCTGTTACACTAGCATATATAGATAGCTATATACTCTGTTATACTAGCAGTTATATGTAGGTATAGACTATGTTATACTAGCAGATATAGGTAGCTATATACTCTGTTATACTAGCGGCTATAGATAGGTATTGACTCTGTTATACTAGCATATATAGGTAGCTATATACTCTGTTACACTAGCAGTTATAGGTATGTATACACTATGTAATACCAGTGGTTAGATATATGTATATACTCTGTTGTACTAGCAGTTATAGGTAGGTATATACTCTGTTATACTGGCAGTTATATGTAGGTATAGAGTATGTTATATACTAGCAGTTATAAGTAGGTATATACTCTGTCATACTAGCAGATATAGGTAGGAATATAATGTTATACTAGCAGTTATAGTTAGGTATAGACTAAGTTATAATAGCGGTTATAGGTAGGTATATTCTATGTAATACTAGCAGTTATAGGTAGCTATATACTCTGTTACACTAGCAGTTATAGGTAGGTATAGACTATGTTATACCAGCGGTTAGATGTATGTATATACTCTGTTGTACTAGCAGATATTGGTAGGTATATACTCTGTTATACTAGCAGTTATAGGTAGGTATAGAGTATGTTATACTAGCAGTTATAGGTAGGTATATACTATGTTATACTAGTAGTTATATGTAGATATAGACTATATTATACTAGCAGTTATAGGTAGGTATAGACTATGTTATACTAGCAGTTATAGATAGTTATATACTATGCTATGCTAGCAGTTATAGGTAGGTATATACTCTGTTATACTAGCAGTTATATGTAGGTACAGATTATGTTATACTAGCAGTTATAGCTAGGTATATACTTTGTTATACTAGAAGTTATAGGTAGGTATAGATAATGTTATACTAGCAGTTATAGGTAGGTATATACTCTGTTACACTAACAGTAATAGGTAGGTATATACTATGTTATACTAGGAGTTATAGGTAGGTATATACTCTGTTGTACTGGCAGTTATAGGTAGGTATATACTCTGTTATACTAGCAGTTATAGGTAGGTATATACTCTGTTATACTACCAGTTATAGGTAGGTATAGAGTATGTTATACTAGCAGTTATAAGTAGGTATATACGCTGTAATACTAGCAGTTATAGGGAGGTATAGACTCTGTTATACCAGCAGATAAAGGTAGCTATATACTCTGTTACACTAGAATTTATAGGTAGGTATAGACTATCTTATACCAGCGGTTAGATGTATGTATATATTATGTTGTACTAGCAGTTATAGGTAGGTATATACTATGTTATACTATAAGTTATAGGTAGGTATAGACTATGTTATAATAGCGGTTATAGGTAGGTATAGACTATGTTATACTAGCAATAATATGTAGATATGGACTATGTTATACTAGCAGTTATAGGTAGGTATATACTATGTTATACTATAAGTTATAGGTAGGTATAGACTATGTTATAATAGCGGTTATAGGTAGGTATAGACTATGTTATGCTAGCAATAATATGTAGATATGGACTATGTTATAATAGCAGTTATAGGTAGGTATATACTATGCTATACTAGCAGTTATAGGTAGGTATAGAGTATCTTATACTAGCAGTTATAAGTAGGTATATATGCTGTCATACTAGCAGTTATAGGTAGGTATATACTCTGTTATACTAGCAGTTATATGTAGGTATAGAGTATGATATACTAGCAGTTATAAGGAGTTATATACTCTGTCATACTAGTAGTTATAGGTAGGTATATACTCTGTTATACAAGCTGTTATAGGTAGGTATATAGTATGTTATACTAGCAGTAATAGGTAGGTATATACTCTGTTATAATAGCGGTTATAGATAGATATTGAGTCTGTTATACTAGCAGATATAGATAGTTATATACTCTGTTATACTAGCAGTTATATGTAGGTATAGACTATGTTATACTAGCAGATATAGGTAGCTATATACTCTGTTATACTAGCGGCTATAGGTAGGTATTGACTCTGTTATACTAGCATATATAGGTAGCTATATACTCTGTTACACTAGCAGTTATAGGTATGTATACACTATGTAATACCAGCGGTTAGATGTATGTATATACTCTGTTGTACTAGCAGTTATAGGTAGGTATATATTCTGTTATACTGGCAGTTATATGTAGGTATAGAGTATGTTATATACTAGCAGTTATAAGTAGGTATATACTCTGTCATATTAGCAGATATAGGTAGGAATATAATGTTATACTAGCAGTTATAGTAGGTATAGACTAAGTTATAATAGCGGTTATAGGTGGGTATATTCTATGTTATACTAGCAGTTATAGGTAGCTATATACTCTGTTACACTAGCAGTTATAGGTAGGTATAGACTATGTTATACCAGCGGTTAGATGTATGTATATACTCTGTTGTACTAGCAGTTATAGGTAGGTATATACTTTGTTATACTAGCAGTTATAGGTAGGTATAGAGTATGTTATACTAGCAGTTATAGGTAGGTATATACTCTGTTATACTAGCAGTTATATGTAGGTACAGATTATGTTATACTAGCAGTTATAGCTAGGTATATACTTTGTTATACTAGAAGTTATAGGTAGGTATAGATAATGTTATACTAGCAGTTATAGGTAGGTATATACTCTGTTACACTAACAGTAATAGGTAGGTATATACTATGTTATACTAGGAGTTATAGGTAGGTATATACTCTGTTGTACTAGCAGTTATAGGTAGGTATATACTCTGTTATACTAGCAGTTATAGGTAGGTATATACTCTGTTATACTACCAGTTATAGGTAGGTATAGAGTATGTTATACTAGCAGTTATAAGTAGGTATATACTCTGTTATACTAGCAGTTATAGGTAGGTATAGACTCTGTTATACTAGCAGATAAAGGTAGCTATATACTCTGTTACACTAGAATTTATAGGTAGGTATAGACTATGTTATACTAGCAGTTAGATGTAGGTATATATTATGTTATACTAGCAGTTATAGGTAGGTATATACTTTGTTATACTATAAGTTATAGGTAGGTATAGACTCTGTTATACTAGCAGTTATAGGTAGGTATATACTCTGTATACTAGCAATAATAGTAGATATGGACTGTTATACTAGCAGTTATAGGTAGGTATATACTATGTTATACTAGCAGTTATAGGTAGGTATAGACTATGTTATAATAGCGGTTATAGGTAGGTATATACTTTCTGTTATACTAGCAGTATAGGTAGGTATATACTCTGTTATACTAGCAGTTATAGGTAGGTATAGACTATGTTATACTAGCAGTTATAGGTAGGTATATACTCTGTTATACTAGCAGTTATAGGTAGGTATATACTCTGTTATACTAGCAGTTATATGTAGGTATAGAGTATGTTATACTAGCAGTTATAAGTAGGTATATACTCTGTCATACTAGCAGATATAGGTAGGAATATAATATTATACTAGCAGTTATAGGTAGGTATATACTATGTTATAATAGCGGTTATAGGTAGGTATATTCTATGTTATACTACCAGTTATGGGTAGGTATAGAGTATGTTATACTAGCAGTTATAAGTAGGTATATACGCTGTCATACTAGCAGTTATAGGTAGGTATATACTCTGTTATACAAGCTGTATTAGTAATAGGTAGGTATAGACTATGTTACACTAGCAGTTATAGGAAGCTATATACTATGTTATACTAGTATACCATAGTCAATACCTACCTATAACTACTAGTATAACATAGTCTATACATACCAATTACTGCTAGTATAACAGAGTATATACCTACCTCTAACCGCTAGTATAATATAGTCTATACCTACCTATAACTGCTAGTATAACATAGTCTATACCTACCTATAACTGCTAATATAACAGAGTATATACATACCTATGACCGCTAGTAAAACATAATCTATACCTACCTATAACTGCTAGTATAACAGAGTCTATACATACCAATAACTGCTAGTATAACAGAGTATATAACTACCTCTAACCGCTAGTATAATATAGTCTATACCTACCTATAACTGCTAGTAAAACAGAGTATATACATACCTATGACCACTAGTATAACAGAATCTAAACCTACCAATAACTGCTAGTATAACAGAGTATATACCTACCTATAACTGCTAGTATAGCAGAGAATATACCTACCTATAATCGCTAGTATAGCGTAGTCTATACCTACCTATAACTGCTAGTATAACAGAATCTATATCTACATATAACTGCTAGTATAACAGAGTCTATACCTACCTATAACTGCTAGTATAACATAGTCTATATCTACCTATAACTGCTAGTATACCATAGTCAATACCTACCTATAACTGCTAGTAAAACAGAGTATATACATACCTATGACCGCTAGTATAACATAATCTATATCTACCTATAACTACTAGCATAACATAGTCTATACCTACATATAACTGCTAGTATAACAGAGTCTATATCTACCTATAACTACTAGTATACCATAGTCAATACCTACCTATAACTGCTAGTAAAACAGAGTATATACATACCTATGACCACTAGTATAACAGAGTCTATATCTACCTATAACTACTAGCATAACATAGTCTATACCTACATATAACTGCTAGTATAACATAGTCTATACCTACCTATAACTGCTAGTATAACAGGCTATATACCTACCTATAACTGCTAGTATAACAGAGTCTATATCTACCTATAACTACTAGCATAACATAGTCTATACCTACATATAAATGCTAGTATAACATAGTCTATACCTACCTGTAACTGCTAGTATAGCAGAGTATATACCTACCTATAACTGCTAGTATAACAGAGTATATACCTACCTATAACTGCTAGTATAACAGAGTATATACCTACCTCTAACCGCTAGTATAATATAGTCTATACATACCTATAACTTCTAGTTTAACATAGTCTATACCTATCTATAACTGCTAGTAAAACAGAGTATATACATACCTATGACCGCTAGTAAAACATAATCTATATCTACCTATGACTCCTAGTATAACATAGTCTATACCTACCTATAACCGCTATTATAACAGAGTCTATACCTACCTATAACTGCTAGTATAACATATTTTATACCTATCTATTACTGCTAGTATAACAGAGTATATACCTACCTATAACTGCTAGTATAGCAGAGTATATACCTACCTATAACTGCTAGTATAACTGAGTATATACCTACCTATAACTGCTAGTATAGCAGAGTATATACCTACCGATAACTGCTAGTATAACATAGTATATACCTACCTATAACTGCTAGTATAACCGAGTATATACCTACATATAACTGCTAGTATAACATAGTCTATACATACCTATAACTGCTAGTATAACATAGTCTATACCTACATATAACTGCTAGTATAACATAGTATATACCTACCTATAACTGCTAGTATAACATACTCTAATCTATACCTACCTATTACTGCTAGTATAACAGACTCTAAACCTACCAATAACTGCTAGTATAACAGAGTATATACCTACCTATAACTGCTAGTATAGCAGAGTATATACCTACCTATAATGGCTAGTATAGCGTAGTCTATACCTACCCATAACTGCTAGTATAACAGAATCTATATCTACATATAACTGCTAGTATAACATAGTCTATATCTACCTATAACTACTAGTATACCATAGTCAATACCTACCTATAACTGCTAGTAAAACAGAGTATATACATACCTATGACCACTAGTAAAACATAATCTATATCTACCTATAACAACTAGCAAAACATAGTCTATACCTACATATAACTGCTAGTATAACATATTCTATACCTGCCAATAACTGCTAGTATAACAGAGTATATACCTACCTCTAACCGCTAGTATAATATAGTCTATACATACCTATAACTTCTAGTTTAACATAGTCTATACCTACCTATAACTGCTAGTAAAACAGAATATATACATACCTATGACCGCTAGTAAAACATAATCTATATCTACCTATGACTCCTAGTATAACATAATCTATACCTACATATAACTGCTAGTATAACATATTTTATACCTACCTATTACTGCTAGTATAACAGAGTATATACCTACCTATAACTTCTATTATAACAGAGTAGTTACCTACCTATCACTGCTAGTATAACAGAGTATATACCTACCTATAACTGCTAGTATAGCAGAGTATATACCTACCGATAACTGCTAGTATAACATAGTATACACCTACCTATAACTGCTAGTATAACCGAGTATATACCTACATATAACTGCTAGTATAACATAGTCTATACATACCTATAACTGCCATTATAACATAGTCTTTACCTACATATAACTGATAGTATAACAGAGTATATACCTACCTATAACTGCTAGTATAACAGAGTCTATACATACCTATAACTGCTAGTATAACATACTCTATAGTTACCTATAACTGCTAGTATAACAGAGGATATACCTACCTATAACTGCTAGTATAGCAGAGTATATACCTACTTATAACTGCTAGTATAGCAGAGTATATACCTACCGATAACTGCTAGTATAACATTGTATATACCTACCTATAACTGCTAATATAACCGAGTATATACCTACCTATAACTGCTAGTATAACAGAGTATATACATACCTATAACTGCTAGTATAACAGAGTCTATATTTACCTATAACTACTAGCAAAACATAGTCTATACCTACATATAACTGCTAGTATCACATAGTATATACCTACCAATAACTGCTAGTATAACAGAGTATATACCTACCTCTAACCGCTAGTATAATATAGTCTATACATACCTATAACTTCTAGTTTAACATAGTCTATACCTACCTATAACTGCTAGTAAAACAGAGTATATACATACCTATGACCTCTAGTAAAACATAATCTATATCTACCTATGACTCCTAGTATAACATAGTCTATACCTACCTATAACCGCTATTATAACAGAGTCTATACCTACCTATTACTGCTAATATAACATATTTTATACCTACCTATTACTGCTAGTATAACAGAGTATATACATACCTATAACTGCTAGTATAGCAGAGTATATACCTACCGATAACTGCTAGTATAACATAGTATACACCTACCTATAACTGCTAGTATAACCGAGTATATACCTACATATAACTGCTAGTATAACATAGTCTATACATACCTATAACTGCTAGTATAACATAGTCTTTACCTACATATAACTGCTAGTATAACATAGTATATACCTACCTATAACTGCTAGTATAACATACTCTATAGTTACCTATAACTGCTAGTATAACAGAGGATATACCTACCTATAACTGCTAGTATAGCAGAGTATATACATACCTATAACTGCTAGTATAACAGAGTCTATATCCACCTATAACTACTAGCATAACATAGTCTATACCTACATATAACTGCTAGTATAACAGAGTATATACCTACCTATAACTGCTAGTATATCAGAGTATATACCTACCTATAA
>CM026386.1:1040046-1071115 GCA_014843695.1 Archivesica marissinica | reverse complement strand
AGTGTTGGAAGAGGGGTACGTCAAGGATGTCCGTTATCTCCGTATTTATTTGTTATAGCGATAGAAACTTTATCTCTATCAGTAAGAAACAATGAAGAGATTAATGGGATTAAACTTGTTAATGAAGAAATTAAGAAGTCTCTTTTCGCTGACGATGCTACATTTGTAACAGATGGCACAGAGGCATCCTTTAGTAATCTCATTAAAACAATTGACGCATATAGTACTGTCTCAGGACTGAAATTAAATGTGAAAAAATCTGTTGTTTTAAGAGCAGGATCGTTAAGAAATAGCGGAATAATCCACTGCAAAGAGAAAAAATTTAATTGGACATCAGAAAAAGCTTCTACACTTGGAATAGTTTTTGTAAATGATAAAAAGAAAATTCATGAATTAAATTTAACACCGAAAATAAATCAGGTAACTTCAAACCTTAAACTGTGGGGAAAGTATCACTTATCATTGCTAGGAAAAATAACAGTATTAAAGACGTTTATTATGCCTAAATTGATTTACCCCTTAACAGTATTACATGACCCCCCAGAATATGTAATAAGTGATATAACAAGAATATTTTATCGATTTTTATGGGATAATAAGCCAGAAAAAATAGCTAGAAGAACAATAAAGCTTGAATATGATAAAGGTGGCCTAAAAATGATTGATGTCAATGCCTCTTTAAATACCTTTAAGTGCAGTTGGGTTTACAGACTATTTGACGACAATAATATGGGTAGCTGGAAAGATTATTATAAAAGAGAACTCGATAGATTTGGAGGAATATTAGTATTTGAATCTAACTTACAAGATATAGATGTTAAGAAAATGTTTAAAAATGACTTTATTCGTAACATTGTAACTAGCTGGACAAAGATACATTTTGAAATGGAACCTGAGAATATTCCAAAAGAAATTATCTGGAATAACTCGTTCATACAAGCAAATAACAAAATGTTTTTTATTAAAGAACTTTTTAACAGAGGTATAAAATTCATAGAACATATATATGATTTCAGACTTAAACGTTTCTATAACTTTATTGAATTAAGAGACCTATATAATCTATCTGATGGAGCATTCTTAATATATAACAGTTTATTGAACAGTATTCCAAATGATTGGAAAATTAAATTGAACACCCAAGCTGCTAACAGCATTGAGCCCAAAATATGTTTTATTAATAATATGTTAAAAATAAAGAAAAACAATAGATCTCTTTACCAGAAGTATCTTGAAAAATCTCCAGAAAATAGACAACAATACTGTAAGGCAGAACAAAAATGGAATACTCAATTTGATGATCTGAATTGGAGAAACATATATTTAGTTCCGTTTACATGTACATTAGATACACGGCTACGAATATTTCAATACAAATATTTAATGCGTATAATACCAACAAACAGGTACCTTCTAAAATGTAAAATTGCTCCATCTAGTTTATGTGATTTTTGCAACATGCATGATGAAACGTTGGACCATTTGTTCTGGGATTGCCATGCCTGTCAACATTTTTGGTCAAGATTGCGATCCTTTCTTGCTACAAATAATATTAACATTAACATTTGCCGGCAAACAATATCTTTTGGGATTCCACAATCTAATTTGAAAGATACATTGATCAACTTTATTATTTTTCTAGCTAAATATTTCATTTTCAAATGCAAACTTGATAAAACTCCTCCTTCTTTTATGCTTTTTTTAAAATATTTGAAGACCAGAAGGGACATTGAATATCAAATAGCATTTATGAAAAACAAGATAAACCAACATAACCGTAAATGGGCCCATTTGAGCATATGAGTTACTCTTTCTTTTAATTTAAATATTATTTATAATCATTTTATAAAACAGCGTTTGTATATATATCAGGGATTGTTTTCTTGTTTGAGTGTCTGTGTTCAACTGCTGAATACAGAGACTATTGGAAAATAATATATATGTATCCTTTTTCCTCTTCCTTCTGTGGACATCTTCTTAAGACTTTCTCTATTATATATATGTCTCTTTCAAATGCATGGCGCATATCAATGTACGATATCCAATAATATATGCATACATACTGTTTCTGAACATAGTAACTTTGAAAACATGTTATATTGATATTGTATTTTGAGATGCACTTTAGAAAATAAATAATAAAATAATTAAAAAAAAACATCTGGTTAGACGACAACAGTAAAAACAAAGGTTTCCAGCTAAAAGGACGATTATACATTTCGGGATAAATATGACGTTATCCATCAAGGGAGGTAATAGAAAAACCAGTAATGTCTCTCATTACTCATATTATAGTCTTTCGAATGAGGTCTGGTGTCTGTGTTTTGCACCGTGCACTTAAAAAGAACCAGAGGAGACTCTTGAATAGAGGTTGCTATCTGCATCATAGCACTATCCTCCAAATAATATAACTAATCTCGTCAGGAGGCGTCGCTCATATTGGCAACAGGTAGCGACGATAAATAAACGTTAACACACTCGATTTTAGACAAGCACAGACACGTGTGCGCAGGGCCTCCGTGGCCACGTGGATAAGGTGTTTGACCTCAAATCATTTGCCCACCACCGCTGTATGTTCGAATCCCACAGGAGTGTCGACTTCTTTCACGTGAGGAAGCTATTCAGCTGGCTTGCGGGAGGTAGGTGGTTCTACCACTTAAAACCCATAATCAAAAACAAAGCAACACACACATACACCAGGGGCTATGAAATTATGAATATTTGCCATACGACTTGGATCATGATAAGTGTCGTATTTTGTTGTTTCGTACATTACGAAGTTCAACTACATTCCAAGACGAATCCGTTTAAATATTTATATTAATAGCTTTGGTGGTGCTCTAAAACGCCAGTACAACGCAGTCTAGCATTTCAAGTTACTAGAACCCAAAGTAATGACGGTGCAATCCATCTAAAATATAGTTTTAGTTCTCGAGAAAACAACACGGTACGAGTTGCTTGTAATTGTATATAATAGCGATACCCAGACTTTGTATAGTTATGGCCACGCTGTTTCGTGTCCTAGCATTACATCACAAATGGAAATTACAAGTCTGATAGGTTGTGGTAATCTCATTACGGTACCAATGTCTTGCCGCCAGCTCATCATGTCCACTTGTGTGATATACTGTTTTGGCCTGATGGATTTATTGTCATGTTCGTGGACTTAACTGCCGCGTTCTACAGTTGATATAATTACGTGTGAAAAATGAAACAGTTAGTGCTAAGACATATGTGGACCGCTGGTACAGCATTTGTATTCCCGGACACGTGTCCACAGTTAGTCACCCACGGCTGTTTGACAGCTTATTCATAGGCGACGGAGGGATGGGTGTAGGGTTATACATTATATGGTTTGCCCCTCCCACACTTTTGAGCAGTATGTTGAACATTGTATGCATAAATAATGATTGCAGGTTTATATTGCCTTTATTTTAACATTTTACTAGGCTTGCATTGCTATGCAACATTTTTTGGGTTTTTGCCGTTTATGACAAGCTGCAATTTCGTACAAAATGTAGCCTATTTATTGCCTGATACTAAACCATAATCACAAAAGACTAGCGGGACTGCAATGATTGCTATATCAACCCTAGCGGTAGAGAATGTTTAGTAAGACATTCGTCTAATTCTTAAAACAGATCGTTTTCTGATATGATGAGGTAATTTACCTTAATTTGTATGTAGTAACTTGTGCAGAGTTGTGATGTCGCCGTCGAAAAGTTTATGGAGATAATCACAATAAGCTTTAAGCTTCCGATTAAATCCATTTTCGTTTGTATAGCTATACAATAGATATGTACTGTACATAATGAACGAATAAATATGTTTAAACCAAAAGTTGATGAACAATGAATTTATCTGACATTTCGTTGAACATAGAACTTATTAAGTATTCATATAAAAGACAAGTGACCCTTGCAAAGCAACAAGTGGAAGGCGTGCATTTGGATTCAACAATTCGGCATTTATTTCCAACAATGTGGACCGTAAGAACAGGTGCGATATGGATTGTGTTGGATGCATACGTAAGTATCGTTGAAACCATGGCAGAGTTTGATCCAACTGGCAATGATGAGTACTCAAGAAGGGTTGGATGTGTGGAATCATTTATGAGAATGTTCAGCATGTTGGTTTCGGTTTTCGCGATGCTGTCACACATGCTATTTGCAGTAACCGAACACGTGCTAACAACGATACAGAGCAAAGACTGCATGCATGCACGCACACAGGATGCATTAACGGGATCAAAATACATGTCATCTTTTTGTATTCGGCAAAGGAATGATGGTGTACTTGATGTGGTTTACCAACGTGTGGTTGAAGAATCAGCAGAAATTACTTACCCACCTGATCTACAGAGCAGTACCAACAAATTGGACATATGCAAATATGGTGTGCGATTTGAATCAACCAAGGAATATTTCAGAATTCATTATTTCGAGGCAAAAGACACTCTCAGAAATCAAGTTGAACGACGATTTTCTGGTGCTATTGTGGATGTTCTTGTTGACATAGAAGCACGTATTATTGATGCTGCTAATGGTACGACGAGAGCTGTTTCTGAGAGTCTACATACATTGTACAATGATGATGTCGACATTTTTAAACGTAACGTAGAAGGAGCAATGTGTCCCGACGTGGTTAAGCACAGCAGTATGAAAGGTAAAACTATTACAAGTGTGAGAACAATATGTGACAGTGTGAACTAAGAACCTTGTAGCATAAAAGCATTTGTCTGCACTTGCTTTGTTACTGAAATTGCATTTTACAATTCCAGCAACAACAGCAACTGTAAAACTGCAGACTGTTCCTACAAACTCGTGAACATTTACATACATGCATGTATTGTTCCCATACACCCACGTACATTTACAGACATTCATGTATTGTTCAAATACACTCATGTACATTTACATACATTCATGTATTGTTCCCATACACTCACGTACATTTACATACATATGCATGTATTGTTCCCATACACCCACGTACATTTACAAACATATGTATGTATTGTTCCCATACACACATGTACATTTACATACACAGGAATGTATTGTTCCCATACACCCACGTACATTTACATACATGAATGTATTGTTTCCATACACCCACGTACATTTACATACATATGAATGTATTGTTCCCATACACCCACGTACATTTACATACATATGAATGTATTGTTCCCATACACCCACGTACATTTACATACACATGCATGTATTGTTCCCATACACTCACGTACATTTACATACACATGAATGTATTGTTCCCATACACTCACGTACATTTACATACACATGCAGGTATTGTTCCCATACACTCACGTACATTTACATACATTCATGTATTGTTCCCATACACTCACGTACATTTACATACACATGAATGTATTGTTCCCATACACTCACGTACATTTACATACACATGCATGTATTGTTCCCATACACTCACGTACATTTACATATATATGCATGCATTGTTCCCATACACTCACGTACATTTACATATATATGCATGTATTGTTCCCATACACTCACGTACATTTACATACACATGAATGTATTGTTCCCATACACTCACGTACATTTACATACACATGAATGTATTGTTCCCATACACCCACGTACATTTACATATATATGCATGTATTGTTCCCATACACTCGCCTACATTTACATACATGCATGTATTGTTCCCATACACTCACGTACATTTACATATATATGCATGTATTGTTCCCATACACTCGCGTACATTTACATACATGCATGTATTGTTCCCATACACTCGCGTACATTTACATACATGCATGTATTGTTCCCATACACTCGCGTACATGTACATACACATGCATGTATTGTTCCCATACACTCACGTACATTTACATAAACACAAATGTATTGTTCCCATATACTCACGTACATTTACATATATATGCATGTATTGTTCCCATACACTCGCGTACATTTACATACATGCATGTATTGTTCCCATACACTCACGTACATTTACATATATATGCATGTATTGTTCCCATACACTCACGTACATTTACATACATATGTATGTATTGTTCCCATACACTCACGTACATTTACATACACATGCATGTATTGTTCCCATACACTCACGTACATTTACATACACACACATGTATTGTTCCCATACACTCGCGTACATTTACATAAACACAAATGTATTGTTCCCATATACTCACGTACATTTACATACATGCATGTATTGTTCCCATACACTCACGTACATTTACATCAACACAAATGTATTGTTCCCATATACTCACGTACATTTACATACATGCATGTATTGTTTCCATACACTCACGTACATTTACATACACACACATGTATTGTTCCCATACACTAGCGTACATTTACATACACATGAATGTATTGTTCCCATACACCCACGTATATTTACATACACATGCATGTATTGTTCCCATACACCCACGTACATTTACATACACATGCATGTATTGTTCCCATACACTCACGTACATTTACATACATGCATGTATTGTTCCCATACACTCACGTACATTTACATACATTCATGTATTGTTCCCATACACTCGCGTACATGTACATAAACATGCATGTATTGTTCCCATACACTCGCGTACATTTACATACACATGCATATATTGTTCCCATACACTCATGTACATTTACATACATGCATATATTGTTCCCATACACCCACGTACATTTACATACATATGAATGTATTGTTCCCATACACCCACGTACATTTACATACATATGAATGTATTGTTCCCATACACCCACGTACATTTACATACACATGCATGTATTGTTCCCATACACTCACGTACATTTACATACACATGAATGTATTGTTCCCATACACTCACGTACATTTACATACACATGCAGGTATTGTTCCCATACACTCACGTACATTTACATACATTCATGTATTGTTCCCATACACTCACGTACATTTACATACACATGAATGTATTGTTCCCATACACTCACGTACATTTACATACACATGCATGTATTGTTCCCATACACTCACGTACATTTACATATATATGCATGCATTGTTCCCATACACTCACGTACATTTACATATATATGCATGTATTGTTCCCATACACTCACGTACATTTACATACACATGAATGTATTGTTCCCATACACTCACGTACATTTACATACACATGAATGTATTGTTCCCATACACCCACGTACATTTACATATATATGCATGTATTGTTCCCATACACTCGCGTACATTTACATACATGCATGTATTGTTCCCATACACTCACGTACATTTACATATATATGCATGTATTGTTCCCATACACTCGCGTACATTTACATACATGCATGTATTGTTCCCATACACTCGCGTACATTTACATACATGCATGTATTGTTCCCATACACTCGCGTACATGTACATACACATGCATGTATTGTTCCCATACACTCACGTACATTTACATAAACACAAATGTATTGTTCCCATATACTCACGTACATTTACATATATATGCATGTATTGTTCCCATACACTCGCGTACATTTACATACATGCATGTATTGTTCCCATACACTCACGTACATTTACATATATATGCATGTATTGTTCCCATACACTCACGTACATTTACATACATATGTATGTATTGTTCCCATACACTCACGTACATTTACATACACATGCATGTATTGTTCCCATACACTCACGTACATTTACATACACACACATGTATTGTTCCCATACACTCGCGTACATTTACATAAACACAAATGTATTGTTCCCATATACTCACGTACATTTACATACATGCATGTATTGTTCCCATACACTCACGTACATTTACATCAACACAAATGTATTGTTCCCATATACTCACGTACATTTACATACATGCATGTATTGTTTCCATACACTCACGTACATTTACATACACACACATGTATTGTTCCCATACACTAGCGTACATTTACATACACATGAATGTATTGTTCCCATACACCCACGTATATTTACATACACATGCATGTATTGTTCCCATACACCCACGTACATTTACATACACATGCATGTATTGTTCCCATACACTCACGTACATTTACATACATGCATGTATTGTTCCCATACACTCACGTACATTTACATACATTCATGTATTGTTCCCATACACTCGCGTACATGTACATAAACATGCATGTATTGTTCCCATACACTCGCGTACATTTACATACACATGCATATATTGTTCCCATACACTCATGTACATTTACATACATGCATATATTGTTCCCATACACCCACGTACATTTACATACATATGCATGTATTGTTCCCATACACACACGTACATTTACATACATATGCATGTATTGTTTCCATACACCCACGTACATTTACATACATATGTATGTATTGTTCCCATACACACACGTACATTTACATACATATGCATGTATTGTTTCCATACACTCACGTACATTTACATACATATGCATGTATTGCTCCCATACACTCGCCTACATTTACATACATATGTATGTATTGTTCGCATACACACGCGTACATTTACATACATATATATGTATTGTTCCCATACACTCACGTACATTTACATACACATGAATGTATTGTTCCCATACACTCACGTACATTTACATACACACATATGTATTGTTCCCATACACTCACGTACATTTACATACATGCATGTATTGTTCCCATACACCCACGTATATGTACATACATATGCATGTATTGTTTCCATACACTCACGTACATTTACATACATATGCATGTATTGTTCCCATACACCCACGTACATTTACATACATATGCATGTATTGTTCCCATACACTCACGTACATTTACATACATGCATGTGTTGTTCCCATACACTCACGTACATTTACATAAACATGCATGTATTGTTCCCATACACTCACATACATTTACATACATGCATGTGTTGTTCCCATACACCCACGTACATTTACATACATGTATTGTTTCCATACAACCACGTACATTTACATACATGCATGTATTGTTTCCATACACTCACGTACATTTACATACATGCATGTATTGTTTCCAAACACTCACGTACATTTACATACATGCATGTATTGTTTCCATACACTCACGTACATTTACATACATGCATGTATTGTTCCCATACACTCACGTACATTTACATACACACATATGTATTGTTCCCATACACTCACGTACATTTACATACATATGCATGTATTGTTCCCATACACCCACGTACATTTACAAACATATGTATGTATTGTTCCCATACACACATGTACATTTACATACACATGAATGTATTGTTCCCATACACCCACGTACATTTACATACATGAATGTATTGTTTCCATACACCCACGTACATTTACATACATATGAATGTATTGTTCCCATACACCCACGTACATTTACATACATATGAATGTATTGTTCCCATACACCCACGTACATTTACATACACATGCATGTATTGTTCCCATACACTCACGTACATTTACATACACAGGAATGTATTGTTCCCATACACTCACGTACATTTACATACACATGCAGGTATTGTTCCCATACACTCACGTACATTTACATACATTCATGTATTGTTCCCATACACTCACGTACATTTACATACACATGAATGTATTGTTCCCATACACTCACGTACATTTACATACACATGCATGTATTGTTCCCATACACTCACGTACATTTACATATATATGCATGCATTGTTCCCATACACTCACGTACATTTACATATATATGCATGTATTGTTCCCATACACTCACGTACATTTACATATACATGAATGTATTGTTCCCATACACTCACGTACATTTACATACACATGAATGTATTGTTCCCATACACCCACGTACATTTACATATATATGCATGTATTGTTCCCATACACTCGCGTACATTTACATACATGCATGTATTGTTCCCATACACTCACGTACATTTACATATATATGCATGTATTGTTCCCATACACTCGCGTACATTTACATACATGCATGTATTGTTCCCATACACTCGCGTACATTTACATACATGCATGTATTGTTCCCATACACTCGCGTACATGTACATACACATGCATGTATTGTTCCCATACACTCACGTACATTTACATAAACACAAATGTATTGTTCCCATATACTCACGTACATTTACATATATATGCATGTATTGTTCCCATACACTCGCGTACATTTACATACATGCATGTATTGTTCCCATACACTCACGTACATTTACATATATATGCATGTATTGTTCCCATACACTCACGTACATTTACATACATATGTATGTATTGTTCCCATACACTCACGTACATTTACATACACATGCATGTATTGTTCCCATACACTCACGTACATTTACATACACACACATGTATTGTTCCCATACACTCGCGTACATTTACATAAACACAAATGTATTGTTCCCATATACTCACGTACATTTACATACATGCATGTATTGTTCCCATACACTCACGTACATTTACATCAACACAAATGTATTGTTCCCATATACTCACGTACATTTACATACATGCATGTATTGTTTCCATACACTCACGTACATTTACATACACACACATGTATTGTTCCCATACACTAGCGTACATTTACATACACATGAATGTATTGTTCCCATACACCCACGTACATTTACATACACATGCATGTATTGTTCCCATACACCCACGTACATTTACATACACATGCATGTATTGTTCCCATACACCCACGTACATTTACATACACATGCATGTATTGTTCCCATACACTCACGTACATTTACATACATGCATGTATTGTTCCCATACACTCACGTACATTTACATACATTCATGTATTGTTCCCATACACTCGCGTACATGTACATAAACATGCATGTATTGTTCCCATACACTCGCGTACATTTACATACACATGAATGTATTGTTCCCATACACTCACGTACATTTACATACATGCATATATTGTTCCCATACACTCACGTACATTTACATACATGCATATATTGTTCCCATACACTCGCGTACATTTACATACATATGCATGTATTGTTCCCATACACCCACGTACATTTACATACATATGCATGTATTGTTCCCATACACCCACGTACATTTACATACATATGCATGTATTGTTTCCATACACCCACGTACATTTACATACATATGTATGTATTGTTCCCATACACACACGTACATTTACATACATATGCATGTATTGTTTCCATACACTCACGTACATTTACATACATATGCATGTATTGCTCCCATACACTCGCCTACATTTACATACATATGCATGTATTGTTCGCATACACACGCGTACATTTACATACATATATATGTATTGTTCCCATACACTCACGTACATTTACATACACATGCATGTATTGTTCCCATACACTCACGTACATTTACATACACACATATGTATTGTTCCCATACACTCACGTACATTTACATACATGCATGTATTGTTCCCATACACCCACGTACATTTACATACATATGCATGTATTGTTCCCATACACTCACGTACATTTACATACATATGCATGTATTGTTCCCATACACCCACGTACATTTACATACATATGCATGTATTGTTCCCATACACTCACGTACATTTACATACATGCATGTGTTGTTCCCATACACTCACGTACATTTACATAAACATGCATGTATTGTTCCCATACACTCACGTACATTTACATACATGCATGTGTTGTTCCCATACACTCACGTACATTTACATACACATGCATGTATTGTTTCCATACACCCACGTACATTTACATACATGCATGTATTGTTTCCATACACTCACGTACATTTACATACATGCATGTATTGTTTCCATACACTCACGTACATTTACATACATGCATGTATTGTTTCCATACACTCACGTACATTTACATACATGCATGTATTGTTCCCATACACTCACGTACATTTACATACACACATATGTATTGTTCCCATACACTCACGTACATTTACATACATGCATGTATTGTTCCCATACACTCACGTACATTTACATAAATATGCATGTATTGTTACCATACACTCACGTACATTTACATACATATGCATGTATTGTTCCCATACACCCACGTACATTTACATACATATGCATGTATTGTTCCCATACACCCACGTACATTTACATACATATGCATGTATTGTTCCCATACACCCACGTACATTTACATACATATGTATGTATTGTTCCCATACACCCACGTACATTTACATACATGCATGTATTGTTCCCATACACTCACGTACATTTACATACACATGAATGTATTGTTCCCATACACTCACGTACATTTACATACATATGCATGTATTGTTCCCATACACTCACGTACATGTACATACATATGCATGTATTGTTTCCATACACCCACGTACATTTACATACATATGCATGTATTGTTCCCATACACCCACGTACATTTACATACATATGCATGTATTGTTCCCATACACTCACGTACATTTGCATACACATGCATGTATTGTTCCCATACACTCGCGTACATTTACATACATATGCATGTATTGTTCCCATACACTCACGTACATTTACATACATATGCATGTATTGTTCCCATACACTCACGTACATTTACATACATATGCATGTATTGTTTCCATACACCCACGTACATTTACATACATATGCATGTATTGTTCCCATACACTCGCGTACATTTACATACACATGCATGTATTGTTCCCATACACCCACGTACATTTACATACATATGCATGTATTGTTCCCATACACTCACCTACATTTACATACACATGCATGTATTGTTTCCATACACTCACGTACATTTACATACACATGCATGTATTGTTCCCATACACTCACGTACATTTACATACATATGCATGTATTGTTCCCATACACTCACGTACATGTACATACATATGCATGTATTGTTCCCATACACACACGTACATTTACATACATATGCATGTATTGTTCCCATACACTCACGTACATTTACATACATATGCATGTATTGTTCCCATACACCCACGTACATTTACATACATATGCATGTATTGTTCCCATACACTCACGTACATTTACATACATGCATGTGTTGTTCCCATACACTCACGTACATTTACATAAACATGCATGTATTGTTCCCATACACTCACGTACATTTACATACATGCATGTGTAGTTCCCATACACTCACGTACATTTACATACACATGCATGTATTGTTTCCATACACCCACGTACATTTACATACATGCATGTATTGTGTCCATACACTCACGTACATTTACATACATGCATGTATTGTTTCCATACACTCACGTACATATACATACATGCATGTATTGTTTCCATACACTCACGTACATTTACATACATGCATGTATTGTTCCCATACACTCACGTACATTTACATACACACATATATATTGTTCCCATACACTCACGTACATTTACATACATGCATGTATTGTTTCCATACACTCACTTACATTTACATACATGCATGTATTGTTCCCATACACTCACGTACATTTACATACAAACATATGTATTGTTCCCATACACTCACTTACATTTACATACATGCATGTATTGTTCCCATACACTCACGTACATTTACATACATATGCATGTATTGTTCCCATACACTCACGTACATTTACATACATATGCATGTATTGTTCCCATACACCCACGTACATTTACATACATATGCATGTATTGTTACCATACACCCACGTATATTTACATACATATGCATGTATTGTTCCCATACACCCACGTACATTTACATACATATGTATGTATTGTTCCCATACACCCACGTACATTTACATACATGCATGTATTGTTCCCATACACTCACGTACATTTACATACACATGAATGTATTGTTCCCATACACTCACGTACATTTACATACATATGCATGTATTGTTCCCATACACTCACGTACATGTACATACATATGCATGTATTGTTTCCATACACCCACGTAAATTTACATACATATGCATGTATTGTTCCCATACACCCACGTACATTTACATACATATGCATGTATTGTTCCCATACACTCACGTACATTTGCATACACATGCATGTATTGTTCCCATACACTCGCGTACATTTACATACATATGCATGTATTGTTCCCATACACTCACGTACATTTACATACATATGCATGTATTGTTCCCATACACTCACGTACATTTACATACATGCATGTGTTGTTCCCATACACTCACGTACATTTACATACACATGCATGTATTGTTTCCATACACCCACGTACATTTACATACATGCATGTATTGTTCCCATACACTCACGTACATTTACATACATGCATGTATTGTTCCCATACACTCACGTACATTTACATACATGATGTATTGTTCCCATACACTCACGTACATTTACATACATGCATGTATTGTTCCCATACACTCACGTACATTTACATACACACATATGTATTGTTCCCATACACTCACGTACATTTACATACATGCATGTATTGTTTCCATACACTCACGTACATTTACATACATGCATGTATTGTTCCCATACACTCACGTACATTTACATACACACATATGTATTGTTCCCATACACTCACGTACATTTACATACATGCATGTATTGTTCCCATACACTCACGTACATTTACATACACATGCATGTATTGTTCCCATACACTCACGTACATTTACATACATATGCATGTATTGTTCCCATACACTCACGTACATTTACATACATATGCATGTATTGTTCCCATACACTCACGTACATTTACATACATATGCATGTATTGTTCCCATACACCACGTACATTTACATACATATGCATGTATTGTTCCCATACACTCACGTACATTTACATACATATGCATGTATTGTTCCCATACACCACGTACATTTACATACATATGCATGTATTGTTCCCATACACTCACGTACATTTACATACATGCATGTGTTGTTCCCATACACCACGTACATTTACATAAATGCATGTTTTTCCCATACACTCACGTACATTTACATACATGCATGTGTTGTTCCCATACACTCACGTACATTTACATACACATGCATGTATTGTTTCCATACACCCACGTACATTTACATACATGCATGTATTGTTTCCATACACTCACGTACATTTACATACATGCATGTATTGTTTCCATACACTCACGTACATTTACATACATGCATGTATTGTTTCCATACACTCACGTACATTTACATACATGCATGTATTGTTCCCATACACTCACGTACATTTACATACACACATATATATTGTTCCCATACACTCACGTACATTTACATACATGCATGTATTGTTTCCATACACTCACGTACATTTACATACATGCATGTATTGTTCCCATACACTCACGTACATTTACATACAACATATGTATTGTTCCCATACACTCACGTACATTTACATACATGCATGTATTGTTCCCATACACTCACGTACATTTACATACATATGCATGTATTGTTCCCATACACTCACGTACATTTACATACATATGCATGTATTGTTCCCATACACCCACGTACATTTACATACATATGCATGTATTGTTCCCATACACCCACGTACATTTACATACATATGCATGTATTGTTCCCATACACTCACGTACATTTACATACACATGCATGTATTGTTCCCATACACTCACGTACATTTACATACATATGCATGTATTGTTCCCATACACTCACGTACATTTACATACACATGCATGTATTGTTCCCATACACTCACGTACATTTACATACATATGCATGTATTGTTCCCATACACCCACGTACATTTACATACATATGCATGTATTGTTCCCATACACCCACGTACATTTACATACATATGCATGTATTGTTCCCATACACTCACGTACATTTACATACATATGCATGTATTGTTCCCATACACTCACGTACATTTACATACATATGCATGTATTGTTCCCATACACTCACGTACATTTACATACATTATGTATTGTTCCCATACACTCACGTACATTTACATACAATGATGTATTGTTCCCATACACCACGTACATTTACATACATGTATGTATTGTTCCCATACACCCGTACATTTACAACATGTATGTATTGTTCCCATACACTCACGTACATTTACATACATATGCATGTATTGTTCCCATACACTCACGTACATTTACATACATATGCATGTATTGTTCCCATACACTCACGTACATTTACATACACATGCATGTATTGTTCCCATACACTCACGTACATTTACATACATGATGTATTGTTCCCATACACCACGTACATTTACATACACATGCATGTATTGTTCCCATACACTCACGTACATTTACATACATGATGTATTGTTCCCATACACTCACGTACATTTACATACACATGCATGTATTGTTCCCATACACTCACGTACATTTACATACATATGCATGTATTGTTCCCATACACTCACGTACATTTACATACATATGCATGTATTGTTCCCATACACTCACGTACATTTACATACACATGCATGTATTGTTCCCATACACTCACGTACATTTACATACATATGCATGTATTGTTCCCATACACTCACGTACATTTACATACATATGCATGTATTGTTCCCATACACTCACGTACATTTACATACATATGCATGTATTGTTCCCATACACTCACGTACATTTACATACATGCATGTATTGTTCCCATACACTCACGTACATTTACATACATATGCATGTATTGTTCCCATACACTCACGTACATTTACATACATGCATGTATTGTTCCCATACACTCACGTACATTTACATACACATGCATGTATTGTTCCCATACACTCACGTACATTTACATACATGCATGTATTGTTCCCATACACTCACGTACATTTACATACACATGCATGTATTGTTCCCATACACTCACGTACATTTACATACACATGCATGTATTGTTCCCATACACTCACGTACATTTACATACACATGCATGTATTGTTCCCATAGACCCACGTACATTTACATACACATGCATGTATTGTTCCCATAGACCCACGTACATTTACATACACATGCATATATTGTTCCCATACACTCACGTACATTTACATACATGTATGTATTGTTCCCATACACCCACGTACATTTACATACATATGTATGTATTGTTCCCATACACTCGCGTACATTTACATACATGCATGTATTGTTCGCATACACTCACGTACATGTACATACATGTATGTATTGTTCCCATACACCCACGTACATTTACATACATGCATGTATTGTTCCCATACACTCACGTACATTTACATATATGCATGTATTGTTCCCATACACTCACGTACATTTACATACACATGCATGTATTGTTCCCATACACCCACATACATTTACATACATGCATGTATTGTTCCCATACACTCTCGTACATTTACATACATGTATGTATTGTTCCCATACACCCACGTACATTTACATAAATATATGTATTGTTCCCATACACCCACGTACATTTGCATATATATGAATGTATTGTTCCCATACACACACGTACATTTACATACACATGTATGTATTGTTCCCATACACTCGCGTACATTTACATACATGCATGTATTGTTCCCATACACTCACGTACATTTACATACATTCATGTATTGTTCCCATACACTCACGTACATTTACATATACATGCATGTATTGTTCCCATACACTCACGTACATTTACATACACATGCAGGTATTGTTCCCATACACTCACGTACATTTACATACACATGCATGTATTGTTCCCATAAAGTCACGTACATTTACATATATATGCATGTATTGTTTCCATACACCCACGTACATTTACATACATATGTATGTATTGTTCCCATACACTCGCGTACATTTACATACATGCATGTATTGTTCCCATACACTCACGTACATTTACATACATGTATGTATTGTTCCCATACACCCACGTACATTTACATACATATGTATGTATTGTTCCCATACACATGCGTACATTTACATACATGCATGTATTGTTCGCATACACTCACGTACATGTACATACATGTATGTATTGTTCCCATACACCCACGTACATTTACATACATGCATGTATTGTTCCCATACACTCACGTACATTTACATATATGCATGTATTGTTCCCATACACTCACGTACATTTACATACACATGCATGTATTGTTCCCATACACCCACGTACATTTACATACATGCATGTATTGTTCCCATACACTCTCGTACATTTACATACATGTATGTATTTTTCCCATACACCCACGTACATTTACATACATGTATGTATTGTTCCCATACACTCACGTACATTTACATATACATGCATGTATTGTTCCCATACACTCACGTATATTTACATACACATGCAGGTATTGTTCCCATACACCCACGTACATTTACATACACATGCATGTATTGTTCCCATACACTCACGTACATTTACATATATATGCATGTATTGTTTCCATACACCCACGTACATTTACATACATATGTATGTATTGTTCCCATACACTCGCGTACATTTACATACATGCATGTATTGTTCCCATACACTCACGTACATTTACATACACATGCATGTATTGATTCCATACACTCACGTACATTTACATACACATGCATGTATTGTTCCCATACACTCACGAACATTTACATACACATGCATGTATTGTTCCCATACACTCAGGTACATTTACATACATATGCATGTATTGTTCCCATACACCCACGTACATTTACATATATGCATGTATTGTTCCCATACACTCACGTACATTTACATACACATGCATGTATTGTTCCCATACACCCACGTACATTTACATACATGCATGTATTGTTCCCATACACTCTCGTACATTTACATACATGTATGTATTTTTCCCATACACCCACGTACATTTACATACATGTATGTATTGTTCCCATACACTCACGTACATTTACATATACATGCATGTATTGTTCCCATACACTCACGTACATTTACATACACATGCAGGTATTGTTCCCATACACTCACGTACATTTACATACACATGCATGTATTGTTCCCATACACTCACGTACATTTACATACATATGTATGTATTGTTCCCATACACTCGCGTACATTTACATACATGCATGTATTGTTCCCATACACTCACGTACATTTACATACACATGCATGTATTGATTCCATACACTCACGTACATTTACATACACATGCATGTATTGTTCCCATACACTCACGAACATTTACATACACATGCAGGTATTGTTCCCATACACTCAGGTACATTTACATACATATGCATGTATTGTTCCCATACACCCACGTACATTTACATATATGCATGTATTGTTCCCATACACCCACGTACATTTACATACATATGCATGTATGGTTCCCATACACCCACGTACATTTACATATATATGCATGTATTGTTCCCATACACTCGCGTACATTGACATACATGCATGTATTGTTCCCATACACTCACGTACATTTACATACACATGCATGTATTGTTCCCATACACTCACGTACATTTATATACATATGCATGTATTGTTCCCATACACTCACGTACATTGACATACATGCATGTATTGTTCCCATACTCTCACGTACATTTACATACACATGCATGTATTATTCCCATACACTCACGTACATTTACATACACATGCATATATTGTTCCCATACACTCACGTACATTTACATATATATGCATGTATTGTTCCCATACACTCGCGTACATTTACATATATATGCATGTATTGTTCCCATACACTCACGTACATTTACATACACATGCATATATTGTTCCCATACACCCACGTACATTTAAATATATATGCATGTATTGTTCCCATACACTCGCGTACATTGACATACATGCATGTATTGTTCCCATACACTCACGTACATTTACATACACATGCATGTATTGTTCCCATACACTCACGTACATTTACATACATATGCATGTATTGTTCCCATACACTCACGTACATTTACATACACATGAATGTATTGTTCCCATACACACACGTACATTTACATACATATGCATGTATTGTTCCCATACACCCACGTACATTTACATACACATGCATGTATTGTTCCCATACACCCACGTACATTTACATACATATGCATGTATTGTTCCCATACACCCACGTACATTTACATATATATGAATGTATTGTTCCCATACACTCACGTACATTTACATACAATGCATGTATTGTTCCCATACACTCACGTACATTTACATACACATGCATGTATTGTTCCCATACACTCACGTACATTTACATACATATGCATGTATTGTTCCCATACACTCACGTACATTTACATACATGCATGTATTGTTCCCATACACTCACGTACATTTACATACACATGCATGTATTGTTCCCATACACTCACGTACATTTACATACATATGCATGTATTGTTCCCATACACTCACGTACATTTACATACACATGCATGTATTGTTCCCATACACTCACGTACATTTACATACATGTATGTATTGTTCCCATACACACACGTACATTTACATACACATGAATGTATTGTTCCCATACACACACGTACATTTACATACATGTATGTATTGTTCCCATACACACACGTACATTTACAAACATGTATGTATTGTTCCCATACACTCACGTACATTTACATACATATGCATGTATTGTTCCCATACACTCACGTACATTTACATATATATGCATGTATTGTTCCCATACACTCACGTACATTTACATACACATGCATATATTGTTCCCATACACTCACGTACATTTACATACATGTATGTATTGTTCCCATACACACACGTACATTTACATACACATGAATGTATTGTTCCCATACACTCGCGTACATTGACATACATGCATGTATTGTTCCCATACACTCACGTACATTTACATACACATGCATGTATTGTTCCCATACACTCACGTACATTTACATACATATGCATGTATTGTTCCCATACACTCACGTACATTTACATACACATGAATGTATTGTTCCCATACACACACGTACATTTACATACATATGCATGTATTGTTCCCATACACCCACGTACATTTACATACACATGCATGTATTGTTCCCATACACCCACGTACATTTACATACATATGCATGTATTGTTCCCATACACCCACGTACATTTACATACATATGAATGTATTGTTCCCATACACTCACGTACATTTACATACACATGCATGTATTGTTCCCATACACTCACGTACATTTACATACATGCATGTATTGTTCCCATACACTCACGTACATTTACAAACATGTATGTATTGTTCCTATACACTCACGTACATTTACATACATATGCATGTATTGTTCCCATACACTCACGTACATTACATATATATGCATGTATTGTTCCCATACACTCACGTACATTTACATACACATGCATATATTGTTCCCATACACTCACGTACATTTACATACATGTATGTATTGTTCCCATACACACACGTACATTTACATACACATGAATGTATTGTTCCCATACACACACGTACATTTACATACATGTATGTATTGTTCCCATACACACACGTACATTTACATACACATGAATGTATTGTTCCCATACACACACGTACATTTACATACATGTATGTATTGTTCCCATACACACACGTACATTTACATACACATGAATGTATTGTTCCCATACACACACGTACATTTACATACAAGTATGTATTGTTCCCATACACACACGTACATTTACATACACATGAATGTATTGTTCCCATACACACACGTACATTTACATACATGTATGTATTGTTCCCATACACACACGTACATTTACATACACATGAATGTATTGTTCCCATACACACACGTACATTTACATACATGTATGTATTGTTCCCATACACACACGTACATTTACATACACATGAATGTATTGTTCCCATACACACACGTACATTTACATACATATGCATGTATTGTTCCCATACACCCACGTACATTTACATACACATGCATGTATTGTTCCCATACACCCACGTACATTTACATACATATGCATGTATTGTTCCCATACACCCACGTACATTTACATATATATGAATGTATTGTTCCCATACACTCACGTACATTTACATACACATGCATGTATTGTTCCCATACTCTCACGTACATTTACATACATGCATGTATTGTTTCCATACACTCACGTACATTTACATACATGCATGTATTGTTCCCATACACTCACGTACATTTACAAACATGTATGTATTGTTCCTATACACTCACGTACATTTACATACATATGCATGTATTGTTCCCATACACTCACGTACATTACATATATATGCATGTATTGTTCCCATACACTCACGTACATTTACATACACATGCATATATTGTTCCCATACACTCACGTACATTTACATACATGTATGTATTGTTCCCATACACACACGTACATTTACATACACATGAATGTATTGTTCCCATACACACACGTACATTTACATACATGTATGTATTATTCCCATACACACACGTACATTTACATACACATGAATGTATTGTTCCCATACACACACGTACATTTACATACAAGTATGTATTGTTCCCATACACACACGTACATTTACATACACATGAATGTATTGTTCCCATACACACACGTACATTTACATACATGTATGTATTGTTCCCATACACACACGTACATTTACATACACATGAATGTATTGTTCCCATACACACACGTACATTTACAAACATGTATGTATTGTTCCCATACACTCACGTACATTTACATACATATGCATGTATTGTTCCCATACACTCGCGTACATTTACATATATATGCATGTATTGTTCCCATACACTCACGTACATTTACATACACATGCATATATTGTTCCCATACACCCACGTACATTTACATATATATGCATGTATTGTTCCCATACACTCGCGTACATTGACATACATGCATGTATTGTTCCCATACACTCACGTACATTTACATACACATGCATGTATTGTTCCCATACACTCACGTACATTTACATACATATGCATGTATTGTTCCCATACACTCACGTACATTTACATACACATGAATGTATTGTTCCCATACACACACGTACATTTACATACACATGCATGTATTGTTCCCATACACTCACGTACATTTACATACATTCATGTATTGTTCCCATACACTCACGTACATTTACATATATATGCATGTATTGTTCCCATACACCCACGTACATTTACATACACACATATGTATTGTTCCCATACACTCACGTACATTTACATACACATGAATGTATTGTTCCCATACACTCACGTACATTTACATACACATGCATGTATTGTTCCCATACACCCACGTACATTTACATATATGCATGTATTGTTCCCATACACCCACGTACATTTACATATATATGCATGTATGGTTCCCATACACCCACGTACATTTACATATATATGCATGTATTGTTCCCATACACTCGCGTACATTGACATACATGCATGTATTGTTCCCATACACTCACGTACATTTACATACACATGCATGTATTGTTCCCATACACTCACGTACATTTACATACACATGCATGTATTGTTCCCATACACTCACGTACATTTACATACATATGCATGTATTGTTCCCATACACTCACGTACATTTACATACATGCATGTATTGTTCCCATACACTCACGTACATTTACATACACATGCATGTATTGTTCCCATACACTCACGTACATTTACATACACATGCATGTATTGTTCCCATACACTCACGTACATTTACATACATATGCATGTATTGTTCCCATACACTCACGTACATTTACATACATGCATGTATTGTTCCCATACACTCACGTACATTTACATACACATGCATGTATTGTTCCCATACACTCACGTACATTTACATACACATGCATATATTGTTCCCATACACTCACGTACATTTACATATATATGCATGTATTGTTCCCATACACTCGCGTACATTTACATATATATGCATGTATTGTTCCCATACACTCACGTACATTTACATACACATGCATGTATTGTTCCCATACACCCACGTACATTTACATATATATGCATGTATTGTTCCCATACACTCGCGTACATTGACATACATGCATGTATTGTTCCCATACACTCACGTACATTTACATACACATGCATGTATTGTTCCCATACACTCACGTACATTTACATACATATGCATGTATTGTTCCCATACACTCACGTACATTTACATACACATGCATGTATTGTTCCCATACACTCACGTACATTTACATACATATGCATGTATTGTTCCCATACACCCACGTACATTTACATACACATGCATGTATTGTTCCCATACACCCACGTACATTTACATATATATGAATGTATTGTTCCCATACACTCACGTACATTTACATACAATGCATGTATTGTTCCCATACACTCACGTACATTTACATACACATGCATGTATTGTTCCCATACACTCACGTACATTTACATACATGCATGTATTGTTCCCATACACTCACGTACATTTACAAACATGTATGTATTGTTCCTATACACTCACGTACATTTACATACATATGCATGTATTGTTCCCATACACTCACGTACATTTACATATATATGCATGTATTGTTCCCATACACTCACGTACATTTACATACACATGCATATATTGTTCCCATACACTCACGTACATTTACATACATGTATGTATTGTTCCCATACACCCACGTACATTTACATACATATGAATGTATTGTTCCCATACACTCACGTACATTTACATACATGCATGTATTGTTCCCATACACTCACGTACATTTACATACACATGCATGTATTGTTCCCATACACTCACGTACATTTACATACATGCATGTATTGTTCCCATACACTCACGTACATTTACATACACATGTATGTATTGTTCCCATACACTCACGTACATTTACATACATGTATGTATTGTTCCCATACACTCACGTACATTTACATACACATGCATGTATTGTTCCCATACACTCACGTACATTTACATACATGTATGTATTGTTCCCATACACACACGTACATTTACAAACATGTATGTATTGTTCCCATACACTCACGTACATTTGTATACACATGCATGTATTGTTCCCATACACTCACGTACATTTACATACATGCATGTATTGTTCCCATACACTCACGTACATTTACATACATGCATGTATTGTTCCCATACACTCACGTACATTTACAAACATGTATGTATTGTTCCCATACACTCACGTACATTTACATACATATGCATGTATTGTTCCCATACACTCACGTACATTTACATACACATGCATATATTGTTCCCATACACTCACGTACATTTACATACATGTATGTATTGTTCCCATACACACACGTACATTTACATACACATGAATGTATTGTTCCCATACACACACGTACATTTACATACATGTATGTATTGTTCCCATACACACACGTACATTTACATACATGCATGTATTGTTCCCATACACACACGTACATTTACATACATGTATGTATTGTTCCCATACACACACGTACATTTACAAACATGTATGTATTGTTCCCATACACTCACGTACATTTACATACATATGCATGTATTGTTCCCATACACTCACGTACATTTACATATATATGCATGTATTGTTCCCATACACTCGTACATTTACATACACATGCATGTATTGTTCCCATACACTCACGTACATTTACATACATGTATGTATTGTTCCCATACACTCACGTACATTTACATACACATGCATGTATTGTTCCCATACACTCACGTACATTTACATACATATGCATGTATTGTTCCCATACACTCACGTACATTTACATACACATGCATGTATTGTTCCCATACACTCACGTACATTTACATACATGTATGTATTGTTCCCATACACACACGTACATTTACATACACATGAATGTATTGTTCCCATACACTCACGTACATTTACATACACGTGATGTATTGTTCCCATACACTCACGTACATTTACATACATGTATGTATTGTTCCCATACACACACGTACATTTACATACATATGCATGTATTGTTCCCATACACTCACGTACATTTACAAACATGTATGTATTGTTCCCATACACTCACGTACATTTACATACATATGCATGTATTGTTCCCATACACTCACGTACATTTACATACATATGCATGTATTGTTCCCATACACTCACGTACATTTACATACATGCATGTATTGTTCCCATACACTCACGTACATTTACATAACATGCATGTATTGTTCCCATACACTCACGTACATTTACATACACATGAATGTATTGTTCCCATACACACACGTACATTTACATACATATGCATGTATTGTTCCCATACACCCACGTACATTTACATACACATGCATGTATTGTTCCCATACACCCACGTACATTTACATACATATGCATGTATTGTTCCCATACACCCACGTACATTTACATATATATGAATGTATTGTTCCCATACACTCACGTACATTTACATACACATGCATGTATTGTTCCCATACACTCACGTACATTTACATACATGCATGTATTGTTCCCATACACTCACGTACATTTACATACATGCATGTATTGTTCCCATAAACTCGCGTACATTTACAAACATGTATGTATTGTTCCTATACACTCACGTACATTTACATACATATGCATGTATTGTTCCCATACACTCACGTACATTTACATATATATGCATGTATTGTTCCCATACACTCACGTACATTTACATACACATGCATATATTGTTCCCATACACTCACGTACATTTACATACATGTATGTATTGTTCCCATACACACACGTACATTTACATACATGTATGTATTGTTCCCATACACACACGTACATCTACATACACATGAATGTATTGTTCCCATACACACAGGTACATCTACATACATGTATGTATTGTTCCCATACACACACGTACATTTACATACACATGAATGTATTGTTCCCATACACACACGTACATTTACAAACATGTATGTATTGTTCCCATACACTCACGTACATTTACATACATATGCATGTATTGTTCACATACACTCACGTACATTTACATATATATGCATGTAATGTTCCCATACACTCACGTACATTTACATACACATGCATATATTGTTCCCATACACTCACGTACATTTACATACATGTATGTATTGTTCCCATACACACACGTACATTTACATACACATGACTGTATTGTTCCCATACACACACGTATATTTACATACACGTGAATGTATTGTTCCCATACACACACGTACATTTACATACATGTATGTATTGTTCCCATACACACACGTACATTTACATACATATGCATGTATTGTTCCCATACACTCACGTACATTTACAAACATGTATGTATTGTTCCCATACACTCACGTACATTTACATACATATGCATGTATTGTTCCCATACACTCACGTACATTTACATACATATGCATGTATTGTTCCCATACACTCACGTACATTTACATACATGCATGTATTGTTCCCATACACTCACGTACATTTACATACACATGCATGTATTGTTCCCATACACTCACGTACATTTACATACACATGAATGTATTGTTCCCATACACTCACGTACATTTACATACATATGCATGTATTGTTCCCATACACTCACGTACATTTACATACACACATATGTATTGTTCCCATACTTCCACGTACATTTACATACACATGAATGTATTGTTCCCATACACTCACGTACATTTACATACACACATATGTATTGTTCCCATACACCCACGTACATTTACATACACATGAATGTATTGTTCCCATACACTCACGTACATTTACATACACACATATGTATTGTTCCCATACACTCGCGTACATTTACATACATGCATGTATTGTTCCCATACACTCACGTACATTTACATACACATGCATGTATTGTTCCCATACACTCACGTACATTTACATACACATGCATGTATTGTTCCCATACACTCACGTACATTTACATATATGCATGTATTGTTCCCATACACTCACGTACATTTACATACACATGCATGTATTGTTCCCATACACTCACGTACATTTACATACACATGCATGTATTGTTCCCATACACTCACGTACATTTACATACACATGCATGTATTGTTCCCATACACTCACGTACATTTACATACATGCATGTATTGTTCCCATACACTCACGTACATTTACATACATGTATGTATTGTTCCCATACACTCACGTACATTTACATACATGTATGTATTGTTCCCATACACTCACGTACATTTACATACATATGCATGTATTGTTCCCATACACTCACGTACATTTACATACACATGCATATATTGTTCCCATACACTCACGTACATTTACATACATGTATGTATTGTTCCCATACACACACGTACATTTACATACACATGAATGTATTGTTCCCATACACTCGCGTACATTGACATACATGCATGTATTGTTCCCATACACCCACGTACATTTACATACACATGCATGTATTGTTCCCATACACTCACGTACATTTACATACATATGCATGTATTGTTCCCATACACCCACGTACATTTACATATATATGAATGTATTGTTCCCATACACTCACGTACATTTACATACACATGCATGTATTGTTCCCATACACTCACGTACATTTACATACATGCATGTATTGTTCCCATACACTCACGTACATTTACATACATGCATGTATTGTTCCCATACACTCACGTACATTTACAAACATGTATGTATTGTTCCTATACACTCACGTACATTTACATACATATGCATGTATTGTTCCCATACACTCACGTACATTTACATACACATGCATGTATTGTTCCCATACACTCACGTACATTTACATACATGTATGTATTGTTCCCATACACACACGTACATTTACATACATGTATGTATTGTTCCCATACACACACGTACATTTACATACACATGAATGTATTGTTCCCATACACACACGTACATTTACATACATGTATGTATTGTTCCCATACACACACGTACATTTACAAACATGTATGTATTGTTCCCATACACACACGTACATTTACATACATATGCATGTATTGTTCCCATACACTCACGTACATTTACATAATATGCATGTATTGTTCCCATACACTCACGTACATTTACATACATATGCATGTATTGTTCCCATACACTCACGTACATTTACATACATGTATGTATTGTTCCCATACACACACGTACATTTACATACACATGAATGTATTGTTCCCATACACTCACGTACATTTACATACATGCATGTATTGTTCCCATACACTCACGTACATTTACATACACATGCATGTATTGTTCCCATACACTCACGTACATTTACATACATATGCATGTATTGTTCCCATACACTCACGTACATTTACATACACATGCATGTATTGTTCCCATACACTCACGTACATTTACATACACATGCATGTATTGTTCCCATACACTCACGTACATTTACATACATATGCATGTATTGTTCCCATACACCCACGTACATTTACATACATATGCATGTATTGTTCCCATACACTCACGTACATTTACATACATATGCATGTATTGTTCCCATACACTCACGTACATTTACATACATATGCATGTATTGTTCCCATACACTCACGTACATTTACATACACATGCATGTATTGTTCCCATACACTCACGTACATTTACATACACATGTATGTATTGTTCCCATACACTCACGTACATTTACATACATATGCATGTATTGTTCCCATACACTCACGTACATTTACATATATATGCATGTATTGTTCCCATACACTCACGTACATTTACATACACATGCATGTATTGTTCCCATACACTCACGTACATTTACATACATGTATGTATTGTTCCCATACACTCACGTACATTTACATACACATGCATGTATTGTTCCCATACACACACGTACATTTACATACATGTATGTATTGTTCCCATACACACACGTACATTTACATACCATGATGTATTGTTCCCATACACACACGTACATTTACATACATATGTATTGTTCCCATACACACACGTACATTTACATACACTGCATGTATTGTTCCCATACACTCACGTACATTTACATACATGCATGTATTGTTCCCATACACTCACGTACATTTACATACATGCATGTATTGTTCCCATACACTCACGTACATTTACATACAAACATATGTATTGTTCCCATACACTCACGTACATTTACATACATGCATGTATTGTTCCCATACACTCACGTACATTTACATACATATGCATGTATTGTTCCCATACACTCACGTACATTTACATACATTGCATGTATTGTTCCCATACACCCACGTACATTTACATACATATGCATGTATTGTTCCCATACACCCACGTACATTTACATACATGCATGTATTGTTCCCATACACTCACGTACATTTACATACACATGTATGTATTGTTCCCATACACTCACGTACATTTACATACATGCATGTATTGTTCCCATACACTCACGTACATTTACATACATATGCATGTATTGTTCCCATACACTCACGTACATTTACATACATATGCATGTAT
>CM026386.1:1007800-1039046 GCA_014843695.1 Archivesica marissinica | reverse complement strand
CATACATATACCACATCGTCATATACATACATATACGAAACAGTCATATACATACATACACCACACCGTCATATACATACATATACCATACTGTCATATACATACATATATCACATCTTCATATACATACATATACCACACCGTCATATACATATATATATACCACACCGTCATATACCACACCGACATATACATGCATAAACCACACCGACGTATACATACATATACCACACCGACATATACCACACAGTCATATACATACATATACCACACCATGATATACATACATATACCACACCGTCATATACATACATATACCACACCGCCATATACAAACATATACCACATAGTCATATACATGCATATACCACATCGTCATATACATACATATACCACACCGTCATATACCACACCAACATATACATGCATATACCACACCGACGTATACATACATATACCACACCGTCATATACCACACCGTCATATACATACATATACCACACCGTCATATACATACATATACCACATAGTCATATACATACATATACCAAACCGTCATATACATACATATACCACACCGTCATATACATACATATTCCATACCGTCATATACATACATATATCACATCGTCATATACATATATATACCACACCGATGTATACATATACCACACCGCCATATACCACACCGTCATATACATACATATACCACACCATGATATACATACATATACCACACCGTCATATACCATCGTCATATCATGCATATACGAAATGTCATATACATACATATACCGCACCGTCATATACATACATATACCATACCGTCATATACATATGTATACGACATCATCATATACATACATATACGACATCATTATATACATACACATACCGCACCGTCATATACATACATATACCACTCCGTCATATACATACATATACCGCACCGTCATATACATACATATACCGCACCGTCATATACATACATATACCGCACCGTCATATACCACATCGTCATATACATACATATACCACATCATCATATACATACATATACTACATCATCATATACATACATATACCACATCGTCATATACCACACCGTCAAGTACATACATATACCACATCGTCATATACATACATATACCAAATCATCATATACATACATATACTACATCATCATATACATACATATACCGCACCGTCATATACATACATATACCACACCATCATATACATACATATACCGCACCGTCATATACCACATCGTCATATACCACATCGTCATATAAATACATATACCACATCATATACATACATATACCACATCATCATATACATACATATACCACACCGTCATATACATACATATACCGCATCATATACATACATATACCACATCATCATATACATACATATACCACACCGTCATATACATACATATACCACATCGTCATATACCACACCGTCAAGTACATACATATACCACATCATCATATACATACATATACCACATAGTCATATACGTACATATACCACACCATTATATACATACATATACTACACCGTCATATACATACATATACCGCACCGTCATATACCACATCGTCATATACATACATATAACATCATCATATAATACATTACCACATCATCTTACATACATATACCACACCGTCATATACATACATATACCACATCGTCATATACTTATACATATACCACATCATCATATACATACATATACCACATAGTCATATACGTACATATACCACACCATTATATACATACATATACTACACCGTCATATACATACATATACCGCACCGTCATATACCACATCGTCATATACATACATATACCGCACCGTCATATACCACATCGTCATATACATACATATACCGCACCGTCATATACATACATATACCACACCGTCATATACATACATATACCGCACCGTCATATACAACATCGTCATATCATACATATACCATCATTCATATACATACATATACCACATCATCATATACATACATATACCACACCGTCATATACATACATATACCACATAGTCATATACCACACCGTCAAGTACATACATATACCACATCATCATATACATACATATACCACATAGTCATATACGTACATATACCACACCATTATATACATACATATACTACACCGTCATATACATACATATACCGCACCGTCATATACCACATCGTCATATACATACATATACCACATCGTCATATTCATACATATACCACATCGTCATATACATACATATACCAAACCGTCATATACATACATATACCACACCGTCATATACATACATATACCATACCGTCATATACATACATATATCACACTGTCATATACATATATATACCACACCGTCATATACCACACCGACATATACATGCATATACCACACCGACGTATACATACATATACCACACCGTCATATACCACACCGTCATATACATACATATACCACACCATGATATACATACATATACCACACCGTCATATACATACATATACCACACCGCCATATAAAAACATATACCACATAGTCATATACATGCATATACCACACCGACGTATACATACATATACCACACCGTATATACCACACCGTCATATACATACATATACCACACCATGATATACATACATATACCACACCGTCATATACATACATATACCACACCGCCATATAAAAACATATACCACATAGTCATATACATGCATATACCACACCGTCATATATATACAAATACCGCACCGTCATATACCACATCGTCATGTACATACATATACCACATCATCATATACATACATATACCACATCATCTTATACATACATATACCACACCGTCATATACATACATATACCACATCATCATATACCACACCGTCAAGTACATACATATACCACATCATCATATACATACATATACCACATAGTCATATACGTACATATTCTACACCATTATATACATACATATACCACACCGTCATATACCTACACATACCGCACCGTCATATACATACATATACCACACCGTCCTATACATACATATACCGCACCGTCATATATATACATATACCACACCGTCATATACATACATATACCGCACCGTCATATACAACATCGTCATATACATACATATACCACATCATCATATACATACATATACCACATCATCATATACATACATATACCACACCGTCATATACATACATATACCACATCGTCATATACCACACCGTCAAGTACATACATATACCACATCATCATATACATACATATACTACACCGTCATATACCACATCGTCATATACAGGCATATACGACATCGTCATATACATACATATACCGCACCGTCATATACATACATAAACCGCACCGTCATATACATACATATACCGCACCGTCATATACCACATCGTCATATACATACATATACCACATCATCATATACATACATATACCACATCGTCATATACATACATATACCACATCGTCATATACCACACCTCAAGTACATACATATACCACATCATCATATACATACATATACCACATAGTCATATACGTACATATACCTCACATCATATACATACATATACCACACCATCATATACATACATATACCGCACCGTCATATACCACATCGTCATATACATACATATACCACACCGTCATATACATACATATACCACATCGTCATATACATACATATACCACATCGTCATATACATACATATACCACATCATCATATACATACATATACCACATCATCATATACATACATAAACCACACCGTCATATACATACATATACCACATCGTCATATACCACACCGTCAAGTACATACATATACCACATCATCATATACATACATATACCACATCATCATATACATACATAAACCACACCGTCATATACATACATATACCACATCGTCATATACCACACCGTCAAGTACATACATATACCACATCATGTATACATACATATACCACATCATCATATACATACATAAACCACACCGTCATATACATACATATACCACATCGTCATATACCACACCGTCAAGTACATACATATACCACATCATCATATACATACATATACCACATCATCATATACATACATATACCACACCGTCATATACATACATATACCACATCGTCATATACCACACCGTCAAGTACATACATATACCACATCATCATATACATACATATACCACATAGTCATATACGTACATATACCACACCATTATATACATACATATACCACATCGTGATATACCACATCGTCTTATACATACATATACCACACCGTCATATACATACATATACCACACCGTCATATACATACATATACCACATCGTCATATACATACATATACCGCACCGTCATATACATACATATACCACATAGTCATATACATACATATACCACATCGTCATATACATACATATACCACACCGTCATATACATACATATACCACACCGTCATATACTACAATACACATCGTCATATACCACACGTCATATACATACATATACCACATCATCATATACATACATATACCACATAGTCATATACGTACATATACCACACCATTATATACATACATATACTACACCGTCATATACATACATATACCGCACCGTCATATACCACATCGTCATATACATACATATACCACATCATCATATACATACATATACCACACCGTCATATACCACACCGTCATATACATACATATACTACACCATGGTATACATACATATACCACACCGTCATATACATACATATACCACACCGCCATATACAAACATATACCACATAGTCATATACATGCATATACCACACCGTCGTATACATACATATACCACATCGTCATATACATACATATACCACACCGTCATATACATACATTTACCACATCGTCATATACATACAAATACCACACCGTCATATACCACACCGACATATACATGCATATACCACACCGACGTATACATACATATACCACACCGTCATATACCACACCGTCATATACATACATATACCACACCATGCTATACATATATATACTACACCGTCATATACATACATATACCACACCGCCATATACAAACATATACCACATCGTCATATACATACATATACCACACTGTCATATACATAGATATACAACATCATCATATACATACATATTCCATACCGCCATATACATACATATACCACATCTTCATATACATACATATACCACACCGTCATAAACATACATATACGATATTGTCATATACATACATATACGACATCATCATATACATACACATACCGCACCGTCATATACATACATATACCACATCATCATATACATACATATACCACACCGTCATATACATACATATACCACATCATCATATACATACATATACCACATCATCATATACATACATACATATACCATATCATCATATACATACATATACCACACCGTCATATACATACATATACCACATCATCATATACATACATATACCACATCATCATATACATACATATACCACATAGTCATATACGTACATATACTACACCATCATATACATACATATACCACATCATCATATACATACATATACCACACCGTCATATACATACATATACCGCACCGTCATATACCACATCATCATATACATACATATACGACATCGTCATATACATACATATACCGCACCGTCATATACATACATTTACCATACCGTCATATACATATGTATACGACATCATCATATACATACATATACGACATCATCATATACATACACATACCGCACCGTCATATACATACATATACCACACCGTCATATACATACATATACCACACCGTCATATACATACATATACCACACCGTCATATACATACATTTACTTCACCGTCATATACCACATCGTCATATACATACATATACCACATCATCATATACATACATATACCACATCATCATATACATACATATACCACACCATCATATACATACATATACCACACCGTCATATACATACACATACCGCACCGTCATATACATACATATACCACACCGTCCTATACATACATATACCGCACCGTCATATACATACATATACCACACCGTCATATACATACATATACCGCACCGTCATATACAACATCGTCATATACATACATATACCACATCATCATATACATACATATACCACATCATCATATACATACATATACCACACCGTCATATACATACATATACCACATCGTCATATACCACACCGTAAGTACATACATATACCACATCATCATATACATACATATACCACATAGTCATATACGTACATATACTACACCATTATATACATACATATACCACATCGTGATATACCACATCGTCTTATACATACATATACCACACCGTCATATACATACATATACCACACCGTCATATACATACATATACCACATCGTCATATACATACATATACCACACCGTCATATACATACATATACCACACCGTCATATACATACATATACCACACCGTCATATACCACACCGTCATATACATGCATATACCACACCGTCATATACATACATATACCACACCGTCATATACCACACCGTCATATACATACATATACCACACCATGATATACATACATGTACCACACCGTCATATACATACATATACCACACCGCCATATACAAACATATACCACATAGTCATATACATGCATATACATCACCGTCGTATACATACATATACCACATCGTCATATACATACATATACCACACCGTCATATACATACATTTACCACATCGTCATATACATACAATTACCACACCGTCATATACCACACCGTCATATACATACATATACCACACCATGATATACATACATATACCACACCGTCATATACATACATATACCACACCGCCATATACAAACATATACCACACCGACATATAAATGCATATACCACACCGACGTATACATACATATACCACACCGTCATATACCACACCGTCATATACATACATATACCACACCATGATATACATAAATATACCACACCGTCATATACATACATATACCACATCATCATATACATACATATACCACATCGTCATATACCACACCGTCAAGTACATACATATACCACATCATCATATACATACATATACCACACCGTCATATACATACATATACCACACCGTCATATACATACATATACCACATCGTCATATACCACACCGTCAAGTACATACATATACCACATCATCATATACATACATATACCACATCATCATATACATACATATACGACACCCTCATATACGTACATATACTACACCATTATATATATACATATACCACACCGTCATATACATACACATACCTCACCGTCATATACATACATATACCACACCGTCATATACATACATATACCGCACCGTCATATACATACATATACCACACCATCATATACATACATATACCGCACCGTCATATACCACATCGTCATATACATACACCACATCATCATATACATACATATACCACATCATCATATACATACATAAACCACACCGTCATATACATACATATACCACATCGTCATATACCACACCGTCAAATACATACACATACCACACCGTCATATACCACATCCTCATATGCATACATATACCACACCATGATATACATACATATACCACACCGTCATATACATACATATACCACACCGCCATATACAAACATATACCACACCGACATATACATGCATATACCACACCGACGTATACATACATATACCACACCGTCATATACCACACCGTCATATATATACATATACCACACCATGATATACATACATATACCACACCGTCATATACATACATATACCACACCTCCATATACAAACATATACCACATCTTCATATACATACATATACCACACCGTCATAAACATACATATACGACATCGTCATATACATACATATACCACACCATCATATACCACATCGTCATATACATACATATACGACATCGTCATATAAATACATATACCGCACCGTCATATACATACATATACCATACCGTCATATACATATGTATACGACATCATCATATACATACATATACGACATCATCATATACATACACATACCGCACCGTCATATACATACATATACCACACCGTCATATTCATACATATACCGCACCGTCATATACATACATATACCACACCGTCATATACATACCTATACCGCACCGTCATATACCACATCGTCATATACATACATATACCACATCATCATATACATACATATACCACATCATCATATACATACATATACCACACCGTCATATACATACATATACCACATCATCATATACATACATATACCACATCATCATATACATACATACACCACACCGTCATATACATACATATGCCACATCATCATATACATACATATACCACATCATCATATACATACATACATATACCATATCATCATATACATACATATACCACACCGTCATATACATACATATACCACATCATCATATACATACATATACCACATCATCATATACATACATATACCACATAGTCATATACGTACATATACTACACCATCATATACATACATATACCACATCATCATATACATACATATACCACACCGTCATATACATACATATACCGCACCGTCATATACCACATCATCATATACATACATATACCACACCGTAATATACATACATATACCGCACCGTCATATACATACATATAACATACCGTCATATACATACAAATACCGCACCGTCATATACCACATCGTCATGTACATACATATACCACATCATCATATACATACATATACCACATCATCATATACATACATATACCACACCGTCATATACATACATATACCACATCGTCATATACTACACCGTCAAGTACATACATATACCACATCATCATATACATACATATACCACATAGTCATATACGTACATTTTCTACACCATTATATACATACATATACCACACCGTCATATACATACACATACCGCACCGTCATATACATACATATACCACACCGTCCTATACATACATATACCGCACCGTCATATACATACATATACTACACCGTCATATACATACATATACCGCACCGTCATATACAACATCGTCATATACATACATATACCACATCATCATATACATACATATACCACACCGTCATATACATACATATACCACACCGTCATATACATACATATACCACATCGTCATATACATACATATACCACATAGTCATATACGTACATATACTACACCATTATATACATACATATACCACATCGTGATATACCACATCGTCTTATACATACATATACCACACCGTCATATACATACATATACCACACCGTCATATACATACATATACCACATCGTCATATACATACATATACCATACCGTCATATACATACATATATAACATCGTCATATACATACATATACCACACCGTCATATACCACACCGACATATATATATGCATATACCACACCGACGTATACATACATATACCACACCGTCATATACCACACCGTCATATACATACATATACCACACCATGATATACATACATATACCACACCGTCATATACATACATATACCACACCGCCATATACAAACATATACCACATCGTCATATACATACATATACCACACTGTCATATACATAGATATTCAACATCATCATATACATACATATTCCATACCGCCATATACATACATATACCACATCTTCATATACATACATATACCACACCGTCATAAACACACAAATACGACATCGTAATATACATACATATACCACACCGTCATATACCACATCGTCATATACATACATATACTGCACCGTCATATACATACATATACCATACCGTCATATACATATGTATACGTCATCATCATATACATGCATATACGACATCATCATATACATACACATACCGCACCGTCATATACATACATATACCACACCGTCATATACATACATATACCACACCGTCATATACATACATATACCACACCGTCATATACATACATATACCGCACCGTCATATACCACATCGTCATATACATACATATACCACATCATCATATACATACATATACCACATCATCATATACATACATATACCACACCGTCATATACATACATATACCACACCGTCATATACCACACCGTCAAGTACATACATATACCACATCATCATATACATACATATACCACATAGTCATATACGTACATATACCACACCATTATATACATACATATACCACACCGTCATATACATACACATACCGCACCGTCATATACATACATATACCACACCGTCATATACATACATATACCGCACCGTCATATACATACATATACCACACCGTCATATACATACATATACCGCACCGTCATATACAACATCGTCATATACATACATATACCACATCATCATATACATACATATACCACATCATCATATACATACATATACCACACCGTCATATACATACATATACCACATCATCATATACCACACCGTCAAGTACATACATATACCACATCATCATATACATACATATACCACATCATCATATACATACATATACCACACCGTCATATACATACATATACCACATCGTCATATACATACATATACCACACCGTCATATACATACATATACCACACCGTCATATACATACATATACCACACTGTCATATACATACATATACCACACCGTCATATACATACATATACCACACCGTCATATACATACATATACCACACCGTCATATACATACATATACCACACCGTCATATACATATATATATACCACACCGTCATATACCACACCGACATATACATGCATATACCACACCGACGTATACATACATATACCACACCGTCATATACCACACCGTCATATACATACATATACCACACCATGATATACATACATATACCACACCGTCATATACATACATATACCACACCGCCATATACAAACATATACCACATCGTCATATACATACATATACCACACTGTCATATACATAGATATACAACATCATCATATACATACATATTCCATACCGCCATATACATACATATACCACATCTTCATATACATACATATACCACACCGTCATAAACATACATATACGATATTGTCATATACATACATATACGACATCATCATATACATACACATACCGCACCGTCATATACATACATATACCACATCATCATATACATACATATACCACACCGTCATATACATACATATACCACATCATCATATACATACATATACCACATCATCATATACATACATACTATACCACATCATCATATACATACATATACCACACCGTCATATACATACATATACCACATCATCATATACATACATATACCACATAGTCATATACGTACATATACTACACCATCATATACATACATATACCACATCATCATATACATACATATACCACACCGTCATATACATACATATACCGCACCGTCATATACCACATCATCATATACATACATATACGACATCGTCATATACATACATATACCGCACCGTCATATACATACATTTACCATACCGTCATATACATATGTATACGACATCATCATATACATACATATACGACATCATCATATACATACACATACCGCACCGTCATATACATACATATACCACACCGTCATATACATACATATACCACACCGTCATATACATACATATACCACACCGTCATATACATACATTTACTTCACCGTCATATACCACATCGTCATATACATACATATACCACATCATCATATACATACATATACCACATCATCATATACATACATATACCACACCATCATATACATACATATACCACACCGTCATATACATACACATACCGCACCGTCATATACATACATATACCACACCGTCCTATACATACATATACCGCACCGTCATATACATACATATACCACACCGTCATATACATACATATACCGCACCGTCATATACAACATCGTCATATACATACATATACCACATCATCATATACATACATATACCACATCATCATATACATACATATACCACACCGTCATATACATACATATACCACATCGTCATATACCACACCGTCAAGTACATACATATACCACATCATCATATACATACATATACCACATAGTCATATACGTACATATACTACACCATTATATACATACATATACCACATCGTGATATACCACATCGTCTTATACATACATATACCACACCGTCATATACATACATATACCACACCGTCATATACATACATATACCACATCGTCATATACATACATATACCAAACCGTCATATACATACATATACCACACCGTCATATACATACATATACCATACCGTCATATACATACATATATCACATCGTCATATACATACATATACCACACCGTCATATACATATATATACCACACCGTCATATACCACACCGACATATACATGCATATACCACACCATGATATACATACATGTACCACACCGTCATATACATACATATACCACACCGCCATATACAAACATATACCACATAGTCATATACATGCATATACATCACCGTCGTATACATACATATACCACATCGTCATATACATACATATACCACACCGTCATATACATACATTTACCACATCGTCATATACATACAATTACCACACCGTCATATACCACACCGTCATATACATACATATACCACACCATGATATACATACATATACCACACCGTCATATACATACATATACCACACCGCCATATACAAACATATACCACACCGACATATAAATGCATATACCACACCGACGTATACATACATATACCACACCGTCATATACCACACCGTCATATACATACATATACCACACCATGATATACATAAATATACCACACCGTCATATACATACATATACCACATCATCATATACATACATATACCACATCGTCATATACCACACCGTCAAGTACATACATATACCACATCATCATATACATACATATACCACACCGTCATATACATACATATACCACACCGTCATATACATACATATACCACATCGTCATATACCACACCGTCAAGTACATACATATACCACATCATCATATACATACATATACCACATCATCATATACATACATATACGACACCCTCATATACGTACATATACTACACCATTATATATATACATATACCACACCGTCATATACATACACATACCTCACCGTCATATACATACATATACCACACCGTCATATACATACATATACCGCACCGTCATATACATACATATACCACACCATCATATACATACATATACCGCACCGTCATATACCACATCGTCATATACATACACCACATCATCATATACATACATATACCACATCATCATATACATACATAAACCACACCGTCATATACATACATATACCACATCGTCATATACCACACCGTCAAATACATACACATACCACACCGTCATATACCACATCCTCATATGCATACATATACCACACCATGATATACATACATATACCACACCGTCATATACATACATATACCACACCGCCATATACAAACATATACCACACCGACATATACATGCATATACCACACCGACGTATACATACATATACCACACCGTCATATACCACACCGTCATATATATACATATACCACACCATGATATACATACATATACCACACCGTCATATACATACATATACCACACCTCCATATACAAACATATACCACATCTTCATATACATACATATACCACACCGTCATAAACATACATATACGACATCGTCATATACATACATATACCACACCATCATATACCACATCGTCATATACATACATATACGACATCGTCATATAAATACATATACCGCACCGTCATATACATACATATACCATACCGTCATATACATATGTATACGACATCATCATATACATACATATACGACATCATCATATACATACACATACCGCACCGTCATATACATACATATACCACACCGTCATATTCATACATATACCGCACCGTCATATACATACATATACCACACCGTCATATACATACCTATACCGCACCGTCATATACCACATCGTCATATACATACATATACCACATCATCATATACATACATATACCACATCATCATATACATACATATACCACACCGTCATATACATACATATACCACATCATCATATACATACATATACCACATCATCATATACATACATATACCACACCGTCATATACATACATATACCACATCATCATATACATACATATACCACATCATCATATACATACATACATATACCATATCATCATATACATACATATACCACACCGTCATATACATACATATACCACATCATCATATACATACATATACCACATCATCATATACATACATATACCACATAGTCATATACGTACATATACTACACCATCATATACATACATATACCACATCATCATATACATACATATACCACACCGTCATATACATACATATACCGCACCGTCATATACCACATCATCATATACATACATATACCACACCGTCATATACATACATATACCGCACCGTCATATACATACATATAACATACCGTCATATACATACAAATACCGCACCGTCATATACCACATCGTCATGTACATACATATACCACATCATCATATACATACATATACCACATCATCATATACATACATATACCACACCGTCATATACATACATATACCACATCGTCATATACTACACCGTCAAGTACATACATATACCACATCATCATATACATACATATACCACATAGTCATATACGTACATATACCACACCATCATATACATACATATACCACACCGTCATATACATACATATACCGCACCGTCATATACATACATATACCACACCGTCATATACATACATATACCGCACCGTCATATACCATCGTCATATACATACATATACCACATCATCATATACATACATATACCACACCGTCATATACATACATATACCACACCGTCATATACATACATATACCACACCGTCATATACATACATATACCACATCGTCATATACATACATATACCACATAGTCATATACGTACATATACTACACCATTATATACATACATATACCACATCGTGATATACCACATCGTCTTATACATACATATACCACACCGTCATATACATACATATACCACACCGTCATATACATACATATACCACATCGTCATATACATACATATACCACACCGTCATATACATACATATATAACATCGTCATATACATACATATACCACACCGTCATATACCACACCGACATATATATATGCATATACCACACCGACGTATACATACATATACCACACCGTCATATACCACACCGTCATATACATACATATACCACACCATGATATACATACATATACCACACCGTCATATACATACATATACCACACCGCCATATACAAACATATACCACATCGTCATATTCATACATATACCACATCGTCATATACATACATATACCACACCGTCATATACCACACCAACATATACATGCATATACCACACCGACGTATACATACATATACCACACCGTCATATACCACACCGTCATATACATACATATACCACACCGTCATATACATACATATACCACATCATATACATACATATACCAAACCGTCATATACATACATATACCACACCGTCATATACATACATATTCCATACCGTCATATACATACATATATCACATCGTCATATACATATATCCACACCGATGTATACATATACCACACCGCCATATACCACACTGTCATATACATACATATACCACACCGTCATATACATACATATACCACACCGTCATATACATACATATACCACACCGTCATATACATACATATACCACACCGTCATATACATACATATACCACATCGTCATATACCACACCGTCATATACATACATATACCACACCGTCATATACATACATATACCACACCGTCATATACATGCATATACCACACCGTCATATACATACATATACCACACCGTCATATACATACATATACCACACCGTCATATACATACATATACCACACCGTCATATACCTCGTCATATACATACATATACCACATCATCATATACATACATATACCACATCTCATATACATACATATACCACACCGTCATATACATACATATACCACATCGTCATATACATACATATACCACACCGTCATATACATACATATACCACTCACATATACATACATATACCACACCGTCATATACATACACATCCGCACCGTCATATACATACATATACCACACCGTCATATACATACATATACAGCACCGTCATATACATACATATACCACACCGTCATATACATACATACCGCACCGTCATATACACTCGCATATACATACATATACAACATCATCATATACATACATATACCACAATCATATACATACTATACACACCGTCATATACACATACATATACATCGCATATACCACACCGTCAATACATACATATACCACACCGTCATATACATACATATACCACACCGTCATATACATACATATACCACACCGTCATATACATACATATACCACACCGTCATATACATACATATACCACACCGTCATATACATACATATACCACATCGTCATATACATACATATACCACACCGTCATAACATATACCATATACACACATCCATCATATACATACATATACCACACCGTCATATACATACATATACCACACCGTCATATACATACATATACCACATCATCATATACATACATATACCACATCGTCATATACATACATATTACCACATCGTCATATACATACATATACCACACCGTCATATACATACATATACCACATCGTCATATACATACATATACCCATCATCATATATACATATGTCATATACGTACATATACTACCCATCATTACATACATATACCACATCATCATATACATACATATACCACACCGTCATATACATACATATACCACACCGTCATATACCACATCGTCATATACATACATATACGACATCGTCATATACATACATATACCGCACCGTCATATACATACATATACCATACCGTCATATACATATGTATACGACATCATCATATACATACATATACGACATCATCATATACATACACATACCGCACCGTCATATACATACATATACCACACCGTCATATACATACATATACCACACCGTCATATACATACATATACCACACCGTCATATACATACATTTACTTCACCGTCATATACCACATCGTCATATACATACATATACCACATCATCATATACATACATATACCACATCATCATATACATACATATACCACACCATCATATACATACATATACCACACCGTCATATACATACACATACCGCACCGTCATATACATACATATACCACACCGTCCTATACATACATATACCGCACCGTCATATACATACATATACCACACCGTCATATACATACATATACCGCACCGTCATATACAACATCGTCATATACATACATATACCACATCATCATATACATACATATACCACATCATCATATACATACATATACCACACCGTCATATACATACATATACCACATCGTCATATACCACACCGTCAAGTACATACATATACCACATCATCATATACATACATATACCACATAGTCATATACGTACATATACTACACCATTATATACATACATATACCACATCGTGATATACCACATCGTCTTATACATACATATACCACACCGTCATATACATACATATACCACACCGTCATATACATACATATACCACATCGTCATATACATACATATACCAAACCGTCATATACATACATATACCACACCGTCATATACATACATATACCATACCGTCATATACATACATATATCACATCGTCATATACATACATATACCACACCGTCATATACATATATATACCACACCGTCATATACCACACCGACATATACATGCATATACCACACCATGATATACATACATGTACCACACCGTCATATACATACATATACCACACCGCCATATACAAACATATACCACATAGTCATATACATGCATATACATCACCGTCGTATACATACATATACCACATCGTCATATACATACATATACCACACCGTCATATACATACATTTACCACATCGTCATATACATACAATTACCACACCGTCATATACCACACCGTCATATACATACATATACCACACCATGATATACATACATATACCACACCGTCATATACATACATATACCACACCGCCATATACAAACATATACCACACCGACATATAAATGCATATACCACACCGACGTATACATACATATACCACACCGTCATATACCACACCGTCATATACATACATATACCACACCATGATATACATAAATATACCACACCGTCATATACATACATATACCACATCATCATATACATACATATACCACATCGTCATATACCACACCGTCAAGTACATACATATACCACATCATCATATACATACATATACCACACCGTCATATACATACATATACCACACCGTCATATACATACATATACCACATCGTCATATACCACACCGTCAAGTACATACATATACCACATCATCATATACATACATATACCACATCATCATATACATACATATACCACACCGTCATATACATACATATACTACACCATTATATACATACATATACCACACCGTCATATACATACACATACCTCACCGTCATATACATACATATACCACACCGTCATATACATACATATACCACACCGTCATATACATACATATACCACACCATCATATACATACATATACCGCACCGTCATATACCACATCGTCATATACATACACCACATCATCATATACATACATATACCACATCGTCATATACCACACCGTCAAATATATACACATACCACACCGTCATATACCACATCCTCATATGCATACATATACCACACCATGATATACATACATATACCACACCGTCATATACATACATATACCACACCGCCATATACAAACATATACCACACCGTCATATACGTACATATACTACATCATTATATACATACATATACCACACCGTCATATACATACACATTCCGCACCGTCATATACATACATATACCACACCGTCATATACATACATATACAGCACCGTCATATACATACATATACCACACCGTCATATACATACATATACCGCACCGTCATATACCACCTCGTCATATACATACATATACAACATCATCATATACATACATATACCACATCATCATATACATACATATACCACACCGTCATATACCACACCGTCATATACATACATATACCACACCATGATATACATATATATACTACCCGTCATATACATACATATACCACACCGCCATATACAACATATACCACATCGTCATATACATACATATACCACACGTCATATACATAGATATACAACATCATCATATACATACATTTCCATACCGCCATATACATACATATACCACATCTTCATATACATACATATACCACACCGTCATAAACATACATATACGATATTGTCATATACATACATATACGACATCATCATATACATACACATACCGCACCGTCATATACATACATATACCACACCGTCATATACATACATATACCACATCATCATATACATACATATACCACATCATCATATACATACATACATATACCATATCATCATATACATACATATACCACACCGTCATATACATACATATACCACATCATCATATACATACATATACCACATCATCATATACATACATATACCACATAGTCATATACGTACATATACTACACCATCATATACATACATATACCACATCATCATATACATACATATACCACACCGTCATATACATACATATACCGCACCGTCATATACCACATCATCATATACATACATATACCACACCGTCATATACATACATATACCACACCGTCATATACATACATATACCATACCGTCATATACATACATATACCACATCGTCATATACATACATATACCACATCATCATATACATACATATACCGCACCGTCATATACATACATATACCACATCGTCATATACATACATATACCACACCGTCATATACATACATATACCACACCGCATATACATACATTTACTTACACCGTCATATACCACACCGTCATATACATACATATACCACATCATCATATACATACATATACCACTCATCATATACATCATATACCACACCATCATATACATACATATACCACACCGTCATATACATACACATACCGCATCCGTCATATACATACATATACCACACCGTCCTATACATACATATACCGCACCGTCATATACATACATTACACACCGTCTATACATACATATACCGCACCGTCATATACAACATCGTCATATACATACATATACCACATCATCATATACATACATATACCACATCATCATATACATACATATACCACACCGTCATATACATACATATACCACATCGTCATATACCACCCGTCAGTACATACTATACCACATCATCATATACATACATATACCACATGTCTATACGTATTCACACCATTATATACATACATATACCACATCGTGATATACCAACATCGTCTTATACATACATATACCACACCGTCATATACATACATATACCACACCGTCATATTCTATACCACATCGTCATATACATACATATACCAAACCGTCATATACATACATATACCCACCGTCATATACATACATATACCATACCGTCATATACATACATATATCACATGGTCATATACATACATATACCACACCGTCATATACATATATATACCACACCGTCATATACCACACCGTCATATACATGCATATACCACACGGACGTATACATACATATACCACACCGTCATATACCACACCGTCATATACATACATATACCACACCATCATATACATACATATACCACACCGTCATATACATACATATACCACACCGTCATATACATACATATACCACATCGTCATATACACTACATTTACCACATCGTCGTATACATACATATACCACACCGTCATATACCACACCGTCATATACATACATATACCACACCATGATATACATACATATACCACACCGTCATATACATACATATACCACACCGTCATATACATACATATACCACACCGACATATACATGCATATACCACACCGACGTATACATACATATACCACACCGTCATATACATACATATACCACACCGTCATATACATACATATACCACATCGTCATATACATACATATACCACATCATCATATACATACATATACCACATCGTCATATACCACCCGTCAAGTACATACATATACCACATCATCATATACATACATATACCACACCGTCATATACATACATATACCACACCGTCATATACATACATATACCACATCGTCATATACCACACCGTCAAGTACATACATATACCACATCATCATATACATACATATACCACATCATCATATACATACATATACGACACCCTCATATACGTACATATACTACACCATTATATATATACATATACCACACCGTCATATACATACACATACCTCACCGTCATATACATACATATACCACACCGTCATATACATACATATACCGCACCGTCATATACATACATATACCACACCATCATATACATACATATACCGCACCGTCATATACCACATCGTCATATACATACACCACATCATCATATACATACATATACCACATCGTCATATACCACACCGTCAAATACATACACATACCACACCGTCATATACCACATCCTCATATGCATACATATACCACACCATGATATACATACATATACCACACCGTCATATACATACATATACCACACCGCCATATACAAACATATACCACACCGACATATACATGCATATACCACACCGACGTATACATACATATACCACACCGTCATATACCACACCGTCATATATATACATATACCACACCATGATATACATACATATACCACACCGTCATATACATACATATACCACACCTCCATATACAAACATATACCACATCTTCATATACATACATATACCACACCGTCATAAACATACATATACGACATCGTCATATACATACATATACCACACCATCATATACCACATCGTCATATACATACATATACGACATCGTCATATAAATACATATACCGCACCGTCATATACATACATATACCATACCGTCATATACATATGTATACGACATCATCATATACATACATATACGACATCATCATATACATACACATACCGCACCGTCATATACATACATATACCACACCGTCATATTCATACATATACCGCACCGTCATATACATACATATACCACACCGTCATATACATACCTATACCGCACCGTCATATACCACATCGTCATATACATACATATACCACATCATCATATACATACATATACCACATCATCATATACATACATATACCACACCGTCATATACATACATATACCACATCATCATATACATACATATACCACATCATCATATACATACATACACCACACCGTCATATACATACATATGCCACATCATCATATACATACATATACCACATCATCATATACATACATACATATACCATATCATCATATACATACATATACCACACCGTCATATACATACATATACCACATCATCATATACATACATATACCACATCATCATATACAAATATACCACATAGTCATATACGTACATATACTACACCATCATATACATACATATACCACATCATCATATACATACATATACCACACCGTCATATACATACATATACCGCACCGTCATATACCACATCATCATATACATACATATACCACACCGTAATATACATACATATACCGCACCGTCATATACATACATATAACATACCGTCATATACATACAAATACCGCACCGTCATATACCACATCGTCATGTACATACATATACCACATCATCATATACATACATATACCACACCGTCATATACATACATATACCACATCGTCATATACTACACCGTCAAGTACATACATATACCACATCATCATATACATACATATACCACATAGTCATATACGTACATTTTCTACACCATTATATACATACATATACCACACCGTCATATACATACACATACCGCACCGTCATATACATACATATACCACACCGTCCTATACATACATATACCGCACCGTCATATACATACATATACTACACCGTCATATACATACATATACCGCACCGTCATATACAACATCGTCATATACATACATATACCACATCATCATATACATACATATACCACACCGTCATATACATACATATACCACACCGTCATATACATACATATACCACACCGTCATATACATACATATACCACATCGTCATATACATACATATACCACATAGTCATATACGTACATATACTACACCATTATATACATACATATACCACATCGTGATATACCACATCGTCTTATACATACATATACCACACCGTCATATACATACATATACCACACCGTCATATACATACATATACCACATCGTCATATACATACATATACCATACCGTCATATACATACATATATAACATCGTCATATACATACATATACCACACCGTCATATACCACCGACATATATATATGCATATACCACACCGACGTATACATACATATACCACACCGTCATATACCACACCGTCATATACATACATATACCACACCATGATATACATACATATACCACACCGTCATATACATACATATACCACACCGCCATATACAAACATATACCACATCGTCATATTCATACATATACCACACTGTCATATACATAGATATTCAACATCATCATATACATACATATTCCATACCGCCATATACATACATATACCACATCTTCATATACATACATATACCACACCGTCATAAACACACAAATACGACATCGTAATATACATACATATACCACACCGTCATATACCACATCGTCATATACATACATATACTGCACCGTCATATACATACATATACCATACCGTCATATACATATGTATACGTCATCATCATATACATGCATATACGACATCATCATATACATACACATACCGCACCGTCATATACATACATATACAACACCGTCATATACATACATATACCACACCGTCATATACATACATATACCACACCGTCATATACATACATATACCGCACCGTCATATACCACATCGTCATATACATACATATACCACATCATCATATACATACATATACCACATCATCATATACATACATATACCACACCGTCATATACATACATACACCACACCGTCATATACCACACCGTCAAGTACATACATATACCACATCATCATATACATACATATACCACATAGTCATATACGTAAAGATACCACACCATTATATACATACATATACCACACCGTCATATACATACACATACCGCACCGTCATATACATACATATACCACACCGTCATATACATACATATACCGCACCGTCATATACATACATATACCACACCGTCATATACATACATATACCGCACCGTCATATACAACATCGTCATATACATACATATACCACATCATCATATACATACATATACCACATCATCATATACATACATATACCACACCGTCATATACATACATATACCACATCATCATATACCACACCGTCAAGTACATACATATACCACATCATCATATACATACATATACCACATCATCATATACATACATATACCACACCGTCATATACATACATATACCACATCGTCATATACATACATATACGAAACAGTCATATACATACATACACCACACCGTCATATACATACATATACCATACTGTCATATACATACATATATCACATCTTCATATACATACATATACCACACCGTCATATACATATATATATACCACACCGTCATATACCACACCGACATATACATGCATAAACCACACCGACGTATACATACATATACCACACCGTCATATACCACACAGTCATATACATACATATACCACACCATGATATACATACATATACCACACCGTCATATACATACATATACCACACCGCCATATACAAACATATACCACATAGTCATATACATGCATATACCACATCGTCATATACATACATATACCACACCGTCATATACCACACCGTCATATACATACATATACCACACCGTCATATACATACATATACCATAGCATATACATACATATACCACACCGTCATATACATACATATACCACACCGTCATATACATACATATACCATACCGTCATATACATACATATATCACATCGTCATATACATACATATACCACACCGATGTATACATATACCACACCGCCATATACCACACCGTCATATACATACATATACCACACCATGATATACATACATATACCACACCGTCATATACCACACCGCCATATACAAACATATACCACATCGTCATATACATACATATACCACACCGTCATATACATACATATACCACACCGTCATATACATACATATACCACAACATCATATCACATATACATCATATATACATCATATACCACACACCGTCATATACATACATATACCACACCGTCATATACATACATATACCACACCGTCATATACATACATATACCACACCGTCATATACATACATATACCACATCATCATATACATACATATACCACATCATCATATACATACATATACCACATCATCATATACATACATATACCACACCGTCATATACATACATATACCACATCGTCATATACCACACCGTCAAGTACATACATATACCACATCATCATATACATACATATACCACACCGTCATATACATACATATACCACACCGTCATATACATACATATACCACACCGTCATATACATACATATACCACACCGTCATATACATACATATACCACACCGTCATATTACATATCACATATACATCATACCACATCATCATATACATACATATACCACACCGTCATATACATACATATACCACAATCATATACATCATAACCATCATATACATACATATACCACACCGTCATATACATACATATACCACAGTCATATACCCACCGTCAATATACATACCACATCACATATACATACATATACCACATAGTCATATACGTACATATACCACACCATTATATACATACATATCTCACCGTCATATACATACATATACCGCACCGTCATATACCACATCGTCATATACATACATATACCACATCATCATATACATACATATACCACATCATCATATACATACATATACCACACCGTCATATACATACATATACCACATCGTCATATACCACACCGTCAAGTACATACATATACCACATCATCATATACATACATATACCACATAGTCATATACGTACATATACCACACCATTATATACATACATATACTACACCGTCATATACATACATATACCGCACCGTCATATACCACATCGTCATATACATACATATACCGCACCGTCATATACACATCGTCATATACATACATATACCACACCGTCATATACATACATATACCACACCGTCATATACATACATATACCACACCGTCATATACATACATATACCGCACCGTCATATACAACATCGTCATATACATACATATACCACATCATCATATACATACATATACCACATCATCATATACATACATATACCACACCGTCATATACATACATATACCACATCGTCATATACCACACCGTCAAGTACATACATATACCACATCATCATATACATACATATACCACATAGTCATATACGTACATATACCACACCATTATATACATACATATACTACACCGTCATATACATACATATACCGCACCGTCATATACCACATCGTCATATACATACATATACCACATCGTCATATACATACATATACCACATCGTCATATTCATACATATACCACATCGTCATATACATACATATACCAAACCGTCATATACATACATATACCACACCGTCATATACATACATATACCATACCGTCATATACATACATATATCACACTGTCATATACATATATATACCACACCGTCATATACCACACCGACATATACATGCATATACCACACCGACGTATACATACATATACCACACCGTCATATACCACACCGTCATATACATACATATACCACACCATGATATACATACATATACCACACCGTCATATACATACATATACCACACCGCCATATAAAAACATATACCACATAGTCATATACATGCATATACCACACCGACGTATACATACATATACCACACCGTCATATACCACACCGTCATATACATACATATACCACACCGTCATATACATACATATACCACACCGTCATATACATACATATACCACATAGTCATATACATGCATATACCACACCGTCATATACATACATATACCGCACCGTCATATACCACATCGTCATGTACATACATATACCACATCATCATATACATACATATACCACATCATCATATACATACATATACCACACCGTCATATACATACATATACCACATCATCATATACCACACCGTCAAGTACATACATATACCACATCATCATATACATACATATACCACATAGTCATATACGTACACATACCGCACCGTCATATACATACATATACCACACCGTCTATACATACATATACCGCACCGTCATATATATACATATACCACACCGTCATATACATACATATACCGCACCGTCATATACAACATCGTCATATACATACATATACCACATCATCATATACATACATATACCACATCATCATATACATACATATACCACACCGTCATATACATACATATACCACATCGTCATATACCACACCGTCAAGTACATACATATACCACATCATCATATACATACATATACTACACCGTCATATACACATCGTCATATACAGGCATATACGACATCGTCATATACATACATATACCGCACCGTCATATACATACATAACCGCACCGTCATATACATACATATACCGCACCGTCATATACCACATCGTCATATACATACATATACCACATCATCATATACATACATATACTACATCATCATATACATACATATACCACATCGTCATATACCACACCGTCAAGTACATACATATACCACATCATCATATACATACATATACCACATAGTCATATACGTACACATACCTCACCATCATATACATACATATACCACACCTTCATATACATACATATACCGCACCGTCATATACATACATATACCACACCATCATATACATACATATACCGCACCGTCATATACACATCACATCGTCATATACATACTATACCACATCGTCATATACATACATATACCACATCATCATATACTACATATACCACATCATCATATACATACATAAACCACATCGTCATATACATAAATATACCACATCGTCATATACCACACCGTCAAGTACATACATATACCACATCATCATATACATACATATACCAATCATCATATACATACATAAACCCACCGTCATATACATACATATACCACATCGTCATATCCACACCGTCAAGTCATACATATACCACATCATCGTATACATACATATACTACATCATCATATACATACATAAACCACACCGTCATATACATACATATACCACATCGTCATATACCACACCGTCAAGTACATACATATACCACATCATCATATACATACATATACCACATCATCATATATATACATAACCACACCGTCATATACATACATATACCACATCGTCATATACCACACCGTCAAGTACATACATATACCACATCATCATATACATACATGTACCACATAGTCATATACGTACATATACTACACCATTATATACATACATATACCACATCGTGATATACCACATCGTCTTATACATACATATACCACACGTCATATACATACATATACATCGTCATATACATACTATACCACATCGCATATACATACATATACCGCACCGTCATATACATACATATACCACATGTCATATACATACATATACCACATCGTCATATACACATAACACCGTCTATACATATAGACCACACGTCATATACATACATATACCACATCGCATATCCACCGTCAGTACATACATATACCACATCATCATATACATCATATACCACATAGTCATATACGTACATATACCACACCATTATATACATACATATACTACACCGTCATATACATACATATACGCCCGTCATATACCACATCGTCATATACATACATATACCACATCATCATATACATACATATACCACACCGTCATATACCACACCGTCATATACATACATATACTACACCGTGGTATACATACATATACCATACCGTCATATACATACATATACCACACCGTCATATACATACATATACCACATCGTCATATACATACATATACCACACCGTCATATACATACATATACCACATCGTCATATACATACATATACCACATCGTCATATACATACATATACCACACCGTCATATACCACACCGACATATACATGCATATACCACACCGACGTATACATACATATACCACACCGTCATATACCACACCGTCATATACATACATATACCACACCATGCTATACATATATATACTACACCGTCATATACATACATATACCACACCGCCATATACAAACATATACCACATCGTCATATACATACATATACCACACTGTCATATACATAGATATACAACATCATCATATACATACATATTCCATACCGCCATATACATACATATACCACATCTTCATATACATACATATACCACACCGTCATAAACATACATATACGATATTGTCATATACATACATATACGACATCATCATATACATACACATACCGCACCGTCATATACATACATATACCACACCGTCATATACATACATATACCACATCATCATATACATACATATACCACATCATCATATACATACATACATATACCATATCATCATATACATACATATACCACACCGTCATATACATACATATACCACATCATCATATACATACATATACCACATCATCATATACATACATATACTACATAGTCATATACGTACATATACTACACCATCATATACATACATATACCACATCATCATATACATACATATACCACACCGTCATATACATACATATACCGCACCGTCATATACCACATCATCATATACATACATATACGACATCGTCATATACATACATATACCGCACCGTCATATACATACATTTACCATACCGTCATATACATATGTATACGACATCATCATATACATACATATACGACATCATCATATACATACACATACCGCACCGTCATATACATACATATACCACACCGTCATATACATACATATACCGTCATATACATACATATACCACACCGTCATATACATACATATACCACATCGTCATATACATACATATACCACATCATCATATACATACATATACCACACCGTCATATACATACATATACCACACCGTCATATACATACATATACCACACCGTCATATACATACATATACCACACCGTCATATACATACATATACCATACCGTCATATACATACATATACCACACCGTCATATACATACAT
>CM026386.1:975429-1006800 GCA_014843695.1 Archivesica marissinica | reverse complement strand
GTCAGACATGGAGAGACAGGGTACAGAGTCAGACATGGAGAGACAGGGTCAGACATGGAGAGACAGGGTACAGAGTCAGACATGGAGGTACAGGGTCAGACATGGAGAGACAGGGTACAGAATCAGACATGGAGAGACAGGGTCAGACATGGAGAGACAGGGTACAGAGTCAGACATGGAGAGACAGGGTCAGACATGGAGAGACAGGGTACAGAGTCAGACATGGAGGTACAGGGTCAGACATGGAGAGACAGTGTACAGAATCAGACATGGAGAGACAGGGTCAGACATGGAGGGACAGGGTCAGACATGGAGGGACAGAGTCAGACATGGAGAGACAGGGTACAGAGTCAGACATGGAGGGACATGGTCAGGTGCTGAGTGATGTAGGACAGTGTCAGACATGGAGAGACAGGGTCAAACATGGAGAGACAGGGTCAGACATGGAGGGACAGTGTCAGACATGGAGGGACATGGTCAGACATGGAGACACAGGGTCAGACATGGAGAGACAGGGTCAGACATGGAGGGACAGTGTCAGACATGGAGGGACAGTGTCAGACATGGAGAGACATGGTCAGACATGGAGGGACAGGGTCAGACATGGAGGGACAGGGTCAGACATGGAGAGACAGGGTCAGACATGGAGAGACAGTGTCAGACATGGAGGGAAAGTGTCAGATATGGAGGGACAGGGTCAGACATGAGAGACGGGTCAGACATGGAGGGACAGTGTCAGACATGGAGAGACAGGGTCAGACATGGAGAGACAGGGTCAGACATGGAGGGACAGTGTCAGACATGGAGGGACAGGGTCAGACATGGAGAGACAGGGTCAGACATGGAGAGACAGGGTCAGACATGGAGGGACAGTGTCAGACATGGAGGGACAGTGTCAGACATGGACAGACATGGAGGGACAGGGTCAGACATGGAGGGACAGGGTCAGACATGACGAGACAGGGTACAGAGTCAGACTTGGAGGTACAGGGTCAGACATGGAGGTACAGGGTCCGACATGGAGATACAGGGTCAGACATGGAGGGACAGGACACAGGGTCAGACATGGAGATACAGGGCACAGGGTCAGATATGGAGAGACATGGAGAGACATGGAGAGACATGGAGAGACAGGGCACATAGTGAGACATGGAGAGACAGGGTACAGTGTCAGACATGGAGAGACAGGGTACATAGTGAGACATGGAGATACAGGGTACAGAGTCAGACATGGAGAGACAGGGTACAGAGTGAGACATGGAGAGACAGGGTACAGAGTCAGACATGGAGAGACAGGGTACAGAGTCAGACATGGAGAGACAGGGTACAGAGTGAGACATGGAGAGACAGGGTACAGAGTGAGACATGGAGAGACAGGGTACAGAGTCAGACATGGAGAGACAGGGTACAGGGTCAGACATGGCGAGACATGGTATAGGGTCAGACATGGAGGGACAGGGTCAGACATGGAGAGACAGGGCACAGAGTCAGACATGGAGAGACAGAGCACAGAGTCAGACATGGAGAGACAGGGTACAGAGTGAGACATGGATAGACAGGGTACAGGGTCAGACATGGAGGGACAGGGTCAGACATGGAGAGACAGGGTACATGGTCAGACATGGTGAGAGAGGGTACAGGGTCAGACATGGAGGGACAGGGTCAGACATGGAGAGACAGGGTACAGGGTCAGACATGGCGAGAGAGGGTACAGGGTCAGACATGGAGAGACAGGGTCAGACATGGAGGGACAGTGTCAGAAATGGAGGGACAGGGTCAGACATGGAGAGACAGGGTCAGACATGGAGAGACAGGGTCAGACATGGAGGGAAAGTGTCAGACATGGAGGGACAGGGTCAGACATGGAGAGACAGGGTCAGACATGGAGGGACAGTGGCAGACATGGAGAGACAGGGTCAGACATGGACAGACAGGGTCAGACATGGAGGGACAGTGTCAGACATGGAGGGACAGGGTCAGACATGGAGGGACAGGGTCAGACATGGAGGGACAGGGTCAGACATGGAGAGACAGGGTCAGACATGGAGAGACAGTGTCAGACATGGAGGGAAAGTGTCAGACATGGAGGGACAGGGTCAGACATGGAGAGACAGGGTCAGACATGGAGGGACAGTGTCAGACATGGAGAGACAGGGTCAGACATGGAGAGACAGGGTCAGACATGGAGGGACAGTGTCAGACATGGAGGGACAGGGTCAGACATGGAGAGACAGGGTCAGACATGGAGAGACAGGGTCAGACATGGAGAGACAGGGTCAGACATGGAGGGACAGTGTCAGACATGGAGGGACAGTGTCAGACATGGAGAGACAGGGTCAGACATGGAGGGACAGGGTCAGACATGGAGGGACAGGGTCAGACATGGAGAGACAGGGTCAGACATGGAGAGACAGTGTCAGACATGGAGGGAAAGTGTCAGACATGGAGGGACAGGGTCAGACATGGAGAGACAGGGTCAGACATGGAGGGACAGTGTCAGACATGGAGAGACAGGGTCAGACATGGAGAGACAGGGTCAGACATGGAGGGACAGTGTCAGACATGGAGGGACAGGGTCAGACATGGAGAGACAGGGTCAGACATGGAGAGACAGGGTCAGACATGGAGAGACAGGGTCAGACATGGAGGGACAGTGTCAGACATGGAGGGACAGTGTCAGACATGGAGAGACAGGGTCAGACATGGAGGGACAGGGTCAGACATGGAGGGACAGGGTCAGACATGGACAGACAGGGTCAGACATGGAGAGACAGGGCACAGAGTGAGACATGGAGAGCGGGGCACAGATTCAGACATGGAGAGACAGGGTCAGACATGGAGAGACAGGGTACAGAGTCAGACATGGAGTGACAGGGTCAGACATGGAGAGACAGGGTACATGGTCAGACATGGCGAGAGAGGGTACAGGGTCAGACATGGAGGGACAGGGTCAGACATGGAGAGACAGGGTACAGGGTCAGACATGGCGAGAGAGGGTACAGGGTCAGACATGGAGAGATAGGGTCAGACATGGAGGGACAGTGTCAGAAATGGAGGGACAGGGTCAGACATGGAGAGACAGGGTCAGACATGGAGAGACAGCGTCAGACATGGAGGGACAGTGTCAGACATGGAGGGACAGTGTCAGACATGGAGAGACAGGGTCAGACATGGAGGGACAGGGTCAGACATGGCGATACAGGGTACAGAGTCAGATATGGAGGTACAGGGTCAGACATGGAGGTACAGGGTCAGACATGGAGATACAGGGTACAGGGTCAGACATGGAGAGATAGGGTCAGACATGGAGGGACAGTGTCAGAAATGGAGGGACAGGGTCAGACATGGAGAGACAGGGTCAGACATGGAGGGACAGGGTCAGACATGGCGATACAGGGTACAGAGTCAGACACGGAGGTACAGGGTCAGACATGGAGGTACAGGGTTAGACATGGAGATACAGAGTCAGACATGGAGGGACAGTGTCAGACATGGAGGGACAGGGTCAGACATGGAGGTACAGTGTCAGACATGGAGAGACATGGAGAGACAGGGTCAGACATGCAGGGACAGACATGGAGAGACAGGGTCAGACATGGAGGGACAGGGTCAGATATGGAGAGACAGGGTACAGAGTCAGACATGGAGGGACAGGGTCAGACATGGAGAGATAGGGTCATACATGGAGAGACAGGGTACAGAGTCAGACATGGAGAGACAGGACACAGAGCGAGACATGGAGAGACAGGGCACAGAGTCAGACATGGAGAGACAGGATCAGACATGGAGAGACAGGGCACAGAGTGAGACATGGAGAGCAGGGCACAGAGTCAGACATGGAGAGACAGGGTCAGACATGGAGAGACAGGGTACAGAGTCAGACATGGAGAGACAGGGTCAGACATGGAGAGACAGGGTACATGGTCAGACATGGCGAGAGAGGGTACAGGGTCAGACATGGAGGGACAGGGTCAGACATGGAGAGACAGGGTACAGGGTCAGACATGGCGAGAGAGGGTACAGGGTCAGACATGGCGAGAGAGGGTACAGGGTCAGACATGGAGGGACAGGGTCAGACCTGGCGAGACATGGTACAGGGTCAGACATGGAGGGTACAGGGTCAGACATGGCGAGACGGGGTACAGGGTCAGACATGGAGGGACAGTGTCAGACATGGAGGGACAGTGTCAGACATGGAGGGACAGGGTCAGACATGGAGGGACAGGGTCAGACATGGAGAGACAGGGTCAGACATGGAGGGACAGTGTCAGACATAGAGGGACAGGGTCAGACATGGAGAGACAGGGTCAGACATGGAGGGACAGGGTCAGACATGGAGAGACAGGGTCAGACATGGAGGGACAGGGTCAGACATGGAGAGACAGGGTCAGACATGGAGGGACAGTGTCAGACATGGAGAGACAGGGTCAGACATGGAGGGACAGGGTCAGACATGGAGAGACAGTGTCAGACATGGAGAGACAGTGTCAGACATGGAGAGACAGTGTCAGACATGGAGAGACAGGGTCAGACATGGAGAGACAGGGTCAGACATGGAGGGACAGTGTCAGACATGGAGGGACAGTGTCAGACATGGAGAGACAGGGTCAGACATGGAGGGACAGGGTCAGACATGGAGGGACAGGGTCAGACATGGACAGACAGGGTCAGACATGGAGAGACAGGGTCAGACATGGAGAGACAGGGCACAGAGTGAGACATGGAGAGCGGGGCACAGATTCAGACATGGAGAGACAGGGTCAGACATGGAGAGACAGGGTCAGACATGGAGAGACAGGGTACATGGTCAGACATGGCGAGAGAGGGTACAGGGTCAGACATGGAGGGACAGGGTCAGACATGGAGATACAGGGTCAGACATGGAGAGACAGGGCACAGAGTGAGACATGGAGAGCGGGGCACAGATTCAGACATGGAGAGACAGGGTCAGACATGGAGAGACAGGGTCAGACATGGAGAGACAGGGTACATGGTCAGACATGGCGAGAGAGGGTACAGGGTCAGACATGGAGGGACAGGGTCAGACATGGAGAGACAGGGTACAGGGTCAGACATGGCGAGAGAGGGTACAGTGTCAGACATGGAGAGATAGGGTCAGACATGGAGGGACAGTGTCAGAAATGGAGGGACAGGGTCAGACATGGAGAGACAGCGTCAGACATGGAGAGACAGGGTCAGACATGGAGGGACAGTGTCAGACATGGAGGGACAGTGTCAGACATGGAGATACAGGGTCAGACATGGAGGGACAGTGTCAGACATGGAGGGACAGGGTCAGACATGGAGGTAGTGTCAGACATGGAGAGACATGGAGAGACAGGGTCAGACATGCAGGGACAGACATGGAGAGACAGGGTCAGACATGGAGAGACATGGAGAGACAGGGTACAGAGTCAGACATGGAGGGACAGGGTCAGACATGGAGAGATAGGGTCAGACATGGAGAGACAGGGTACAGAGTCAGACATGGAGAGACAGGACACAGAGTGAGACATGGAGAGACAGGGCACAGAGTGAGACATGGAGAGACAGCGTCAGACATGGAGAGACAGGGCACAGAGTGAGACATGGAGAGCAGGGCACAGAGTCAGACATGGAGAGACAGGGTCAGACATGGAGAGACAGGGTACAGAGTCAGACATGGAGAGACAGGGTCAGACATGGAGAGACAGGGTACATGGTCAGACATGGCGAGAGAGGGTACAGGGTCAGACATGGAGGGACAGGGTCAGACATGGAGAGACAGGGTACAGGGTCAGACATGGCGAGAGAGGGTACAGGGTCAGACATGGCGAGAGAGGGTACAGGGTCAGACATGGAGGGACAGGGTCAGACCTGGCGAGACAGGGTACAGGGTCAGACATGGAGGGTACATGGTCAGACATGGAGGGTACAGGGTCAGACATGGCGAGACAGGGTACAGGGTCAGACATGGAGGGACAGTGTCAGACATGGAGGGACAGTGTCAGACATGGAGGGACAGGGACAGACATGGAGGGACAGGGTCAGACATGGAGAGACAGGGTCAGACATGGAGGGACAGTGTCAGACATAGAGGGACAGGGTCAGACATGGAGAGACAGGGTCAGACATGGAGGGACAGGGTCAGACATGGAGAGACAGGGTCAGACATGGAGAGACAGGGTCAGACATGGAGAGAAGGGTACATGGTCAGACATGGCGAGAGAGGGTACAGGGTCAGACATGGAGGGACAGGGTCAGACATGGAGATACAGGGTCAGACATGGAGAGACAGGGCACAGAGTGAGACATGGAGAGCGGGGCACAGATTCAGACATGGAGAGACAGGGTCAGACATGGAGAGACAGGGTCAGACATGGAGAGACAGGGTACATGGTCAGACATGGCGAGAGAGGGTACAGGGTCAGACATGGAGGGACAGGGTCAGACATGGAGAGACAGGGTACAGGGTCAGACATGGCGAGAGAGGGTACAGTGTCAGACATGGAGAGATAGGGTCAGACATGGAGGGACAGTGTCAGAAATGGAGGGACAGGGTCAGACATGGAGAGACAGCGTCAGACATGGAGAGACAGGGTCAGACATGGAGGGACAGTGTCAGACATGGAGGGACAGTGTCAGACATGGAGATACAGGGTCAGACATGGAGGGACAGTGTCAGACATGGAGGGACAGGGTCAGACATGGAGGTAGTGTCAGACATGGAGAGACATGGAGAGACAGGGTCAGACATGCAGGGACAGACATGGAGAGACAGGGTCAGACATGGAGAGACATGGAGAGACAGGGTACAGAGTCAGACATGGAGGGACAGGGTCAGACATGGAGAGATAGGGTCAGACATGGAGAGACAGGGTACAGAGTCAGACATGGAGAGACAGGACACAGAGTGAGACATGGAGAGACAGGGCACAGAGTGAGACATGGAGAGACAGGGTCAGACATGGAGAGACAGGGCACAGAGTGAGACATGGAGAGCAGGGCACAGAGTCAGACATGGAGAGACAGGGTCAGACATGGAGAGACAGGGTACAGAGTCAGACATGGAGAGACAGGGTCAGACATGGAGAGACAGGGTACATGGTCAGACATGGCGAGAGAGGGTACAGGGTCAGACATGGAGGGACAGGGTCAGACATGGAGAGACAGGGTACAGGGTCAGACATGGCGAGAGAGGGTACAGGGTCAGACATGGCGAGAGAGGGTACAGGGTCAGACATGGAGGGACAGGGTCAGACCTGGCGAGACAGGGTACAGGGTCAGACATGGAGGGTACATGGTCAGACATGGAGGGTACAGGGTCAGACATGGCGAGACAGGGTACAGGGTCAGACATGGAGGGACAGTGTCAGACATGGAGGGACAGTGTCAGACATGGAGGGACAGGGACAGACATGGAGGGACAGGGTCAGACATGGAGAGACAGGGTCAGACATGGAGGGACAGTGTCAGACATAGAGGGACAGGGTCAGACATGGAGAGACAGGGTCAGACATGGAGGGACAGGGTCAGACATGGAGAGACAGGGTCAGACATGGAGAGACAGGGTCAGACATGGAGGGAAAGTGTCAGACATGGAGGGACAGGGTTAGACATGGAGAGACAGGGTCAGACATGGAGGGACAGTGTCAGACATGGAGAGACAGGGTCAGACATGGAGAGACAGGGTCAGACATGGAGGGACAGGGTCAGACATGGAGGGACAGTGTCAGACATGGAGAGACAGTGTCAGACATGGAGAGACAGGGTCAGACATGGAGGGACAGTGTCAGACATGGAGGGACAGTGTCAGACATGGAGAGACAGGGTCAGACATGGAGGGACAGGGTCAGACATGGAGGGACAGGGTCAGACATGGAGAGACAGGGTCAGACATGGAGAGACAGTGTCAGACATGGAGGGAAAGTGTCAGACATGGAGGGACAGGGTCAGACAGGGTCAGACATGGAGGGACAGTGTCAGACATGGAGAGACAGGGTCAGACATGGAGAGACAGGGTTAGACATGGAGGGACAGTGTCAGACATGGAGGGACAGGGTCAGACATGGAGAGACAGGGTCAGACATGGAGAGACAGGGTCAGACATGGAGGGACAGTGTCAGACATGGAGGGACAGTGTCAGACATGGAGAGACAGGGTCAGACATGGAGGGACAGGGTCAGACATGGAGGGACAGAGTCAGACATGGCGAGACAGGGTACAGAGTCAGACTTGGAGGTACAGGGTCAGACATGGAGGTACAGGGTCCGACATGGAGATACAGGGTCAGACATGGAGGGACAGTGTCAGACATGGAGGGACAGGGTCAGACATGGAGGTACAGGGTCAGACATGGAGAGACAGGGTCAGACATGGAGGGACAGGGTCAGACATGGAGAGACAGGGTCAGACATGGAGGGACAGGGTCAGACATGGAGAGACAGGGTACAGAGTCAGACATGGAGGGACAGGGTCAGACACGGAGAGATAGGGTCAGACATGGAGAGACAGGGTACAGAGTCAGACATGGAGAGACAGGGTACAGTCAGACATGGAGAGACAGGGTACAGAGTCAGACATGGAGGTACAGGGTCAGACATGGAGAGACAGGGTACAGAGTCAGACATGGAGGTACAGGGTCAGACATGGAAAGACAGGGTACAGAGTCAGACATGGAGGGACAGGGTCAGACATGGAGGGACAGGGTCAGACATGGAGAGACAGGGTACAGAGTCAGACATGGAGAGACAGGGTCAGACCTGGAGAGACAGGGTACAGAGTCAGACATGGAGGTACAGGGTCAGACATGGAGAGACAGGGTACAGAATCAGACATGGAGAGACAGGGTCAGACATGGAGAGACAGGGTACAGAGTCAGACATGGAGAGACAGGGTCAGACATGGAGAGACAGGGTACAGAGTCAGACATGGAGGTACAGGGTCAGACATGGAGGGACAGGGTCAGACATGGAGAGACAGGGTACATAGTCAGACATGGAGAGACAGGGTCAGACATGGAGAGACAGGGTACAGAGTCAGACATGGAGGTACAGGGTCAGACATGGAGAGACAGGGTACAGAATCAGACATGGAGAGACAGGGTCAGACATGGAGGGACAGGGTCAGACATGGAGGGACAGAGTCAGACATGGAGAGACAGGGTACAGAATCAGACATGGAGGGACATGGTCAGGTGCTGAGTGATGTAGGACAGTGTCAGACATGGAGAGACAGGGTCAAACATGGAGGGACAGTGTCAGACATGGAGAGACAGGGTACAGGGTCAGACATGGAGGGACAGTGTCAGACATGGAGAGACAGGGTCAGACATGGAGAGACAGGGTCGACATGGAGGGACAGTGTCAGACATGGAGGGACAGGGTCAGACATGGAGAGACAGGGTCAGACATGGAGAGACAGGGTCAGACATGGAGAGACAGGGTACAGAGTCAGACATGGAGGTACAGGGTCAGACATGGAGAGACAGGGTACAGAGTCAGACATGGAGAGACAGGGTCAGACATGGAGGGACAGGGTCAGACATGGAGGGACAGGGTCAGACATGGAGAGACAGGGTACAGAGTCAGACATGGAGAGACAGGGTCAGACATGGAGAGACAGGGTACAGAGTCAGACATGGAGGTACAGGGTCAGACATGGAGAGACAGGGTACAGAATCAGACATGGAGAGACAGGGTCAGACATGGAGAGACAGGGTACAGAGTCAGACATGGAGAGACAGGGTCAGACATGGAGAGACAGGGTACAGAGTCAGACATGGAGGTACAGGGTCAGACATGGAGAGACAGTGTACAGATCAGACATGGAGAGACAGGGCAGTGGGGGGGGTGTGGGGGCAGAGTCAGACATGGAGAGACAGGGTACAGAGTCAGACATGGAGGGACATGGTCAGGTGTGGTGTGTGGGTGTGTGGGGGGGTTGGGGGGTAGACATGGAGGGGTAGACATGGAGGGACATGGTCAGACATGGGCACAGGGTCAGACATGGAGAGACAGGGTGTGGGGGACAGTGTCAGACATGGAGGGACAGTGTCAGACATGGAGAGACATGGTAGACATGGAGGGACAGGGTCAGACATGGAGGGACAGGGTCAGACATGGAGAGACAGGGTCAGACATGGAGAGACAGTGTCAGACATGGAGAGTGAGACATGGAGGGACAGGGTCAGACATGGAGAGACAGGGTCAGACATGGAGGGACAGTGTCAGACATGGAGAGACAGGGTCAGACATGGAGAGACAGGGTCAGACATGGAGGGACAGTGTCAGACATGGAGGGACAGGGTCAGACATGGAGAGACAGGGTCAGACATGGAGAGACAGGGTCAGACATGGAGGGACAGTGTCAGACATGGAGGGACAGTGTCAGACATGGACAGACATGGAGGGACAGGGTCAGACATGGAGGGACAGGGTCAGACATGACGAGACAGGGTACAGAGTCAGACATGGAGGTACAGGGTCAGACATGGAGGTACAGGGTCCGACATGGAGATACAGGGTCAGACATGGAGGGACAGGACACAGGGTCAGACATGGAGATACAGGGCACAGGGTCAGATATGGAGAGACATGGAGAGACATGGAGAGACATGGAGAGACAGGGCACATAGTGAGACATGGAGAGACAGGGTACAGTGTCAGACATGGAGAGACAGGGTACATAGTGAGACATGGAGATACAGGGTACAGAGTCAGACATGGAGAGACAGGGTACAGAGTGAGACATGGAAATACAGTGTACAGAGTCAGACATGGAGAGACAGGGTACAGAGTCAGACATGGAGAGACAGGGTACAGAGTGAGACATGGAGAGACAGGGTACAGAGTGAGACATGGAGAGACAGGGTACAGAGTCAGACATGGAGAGACAGGGTACAGGGTCAGACATGGCGAGACATGGTATAGGGTCAGACATGGAGGGACAGGGTCAGACATGGAGAGACAGGGCACAGAGTCAGACATGGAGAGACAGAGCACAGAGTCAGACATGGAGAGACAGGGTACAGAGTGAGACATGGATAGACAGGGTACAGGGTCAGACATGGAGGGACAGGGTCAGACATGGAGAGACAGGGTACATGGTCAGACATGGTGAGAGAGGGTACAGGGTCAGACATGGAGGGACAGGGTCAGACATGGAGAGACAGGGTACAGGGTCAGACATGGCGAGAGAGGGTACAGGGTCAGACATGGAGAGACAGGGTCAGACATGGAGGGACAGTGTCAGAAATGGAGGGACAGGGTCAGACATGGAGAGACAGGGTCAGACATGGAGAGACAGGGTCAGACATGGAGGGAAAGTGTCAGACATGGAGGGACAGGGTCAGACATGGAGAGACAGGGTCAGACATGGAGGGACAGTGGCAGACATGGAGAGACAGGGTCAGACATGGACAGACAGGGTCAGACATGGAGGGACAGTGTCAGACATGGAGGACAGGGTCAGACATGGAGGGACAGGGTCAGACATGGAGGGACAGGGTCAGACATGGAGAGACAGGGTCAGACATGGAGAGACAGTGTCAGACATGGAGGGAAAGTGTCAGACATGGAGGGACAGGGTCAGACATGGAGAGACAGGGTCAGACATGGAGGGACAGTGTCAGACATGGAGAGACAGGGTCAGACATGGAGAGACAGGGTCAGACATGGAGGGACAGTGTCAGACATGGAGGGACAGGGTCAGACATGGAGAGACAGGGTCAGACATGGAGAGACAGGGTCAGACATGGAGAGACAGGGTCAGACATGGAGGGACAGTGTCAGACATGGAGGGACAGTGTCAGACATGGAGAGACAGGGTCAGACATGGAGGGACAGGGTCAGACATGGAGGACAGGGTCAGACATGGAGAGACAGGGTCAGACATGGAGAGACAGTGTCAGACATGGAGGGAAAGTGTCAGAATGGAGGGACAGGGTCAGACATGGAGAGCAGGGTCAGACATGGAGGGACAGTGTCAGACATGGAGAGACAGGGTCAGACATGGAGAGACAGGGTCAGACATGGGGGTCAGACATGGAGAGACAGGGTCAGACATGGAGAGACAGGGTCAGACATGGAGGGACAGTGTCAGACATGGAGGGACAGTGTCAGACATGGAGGGACAGGGTACAGAGTCAGACATGGAGAGACAGGGTCAGACATGGAGAGACAGGGTACAGAGTCAGACATGGAGAGACAGGGTCAGACATGGAGAGACAGGGTACATGGTCAGACATGGCGAGAGAGGGTACAGGGTCAGACATGGAGGGACAGGGTCAGACATGGAGAGACAGGGTACAGGGTCAGACATGGCGAGAGAGGGTACAGGGTCAGACATGGAGAGATAGGGTCAGACATGGAGGGACAGTGTCAGAAATGGAGGGACAGGGTCAGACATGGAGAGACAGGGTCAGACATGGAGAGACAGCGTCAGACATGGAGGGACAGTGTCAGACATGGAGGGACAGTGTCAGACATGGAGAGACAGGGTCAGACATGGAGGGACAGGGTCAGACATGGCGATACAGGGTACAGAGTCAGACATGGAGGTACAGGGTCAGACATGGAGGTACAGGGTCAGACATGGAGATACAGGGTACAGGGTCAGACATGGAGAGATAGGGTCAGACATGGAGGGACAGTGTCAGAAATGGAGGGACAGGGTCAGACATGGAGAGACAGGGTCAGACATGGAGGGACAGGGTCAGACATGGCGATACAGGGTACAGAGTCAGACACGGAGGTACAGGGTCAGACATGGAGGTACAGGGTCAGACATGGAGATACATGGAGAGACATGGAGAGACAGGGTCAGACATGCAGGGACAGACATGGAGAGACAGGGTCAGACATGGAGGGACAGGGTCAGATATGGAGAGACAGGGTACAGAGTCAGACATGGAGGGACAGGGTCAGACATGGAGAGATAGGGTCATACATGGAGAGACAGGGTACAGAGTCAGACATGGAGAGACAGGACACAGAGCGAGACATGGAGAGACAGGGCACAGAGTCAGACATGGAGAGACAGGATCAGACATGGAGAGACAGGGCACAGAGTGAGACATGGAGAGCAGGGCACAGAGTCAGACATGGAGAGACAGGGTCAGACATGGAGAGACAGGGTACAGAGTCAGACATGGAGAGACAGGGTCAGACATGGAGAGACAGGGTACATGGTCAGACATGGCGAGAGAGGGTACAGGGTCAGACATGGAGGGACAGGGTCAGACATGGAGAGACAGGGTACAGGGTCAGACATGGAAGAGAGGGTACAGGGTCAGACATGGCGAGAGAGGGTACAGGGTCAGACATGGAGGGACAGGGTCAGACCTGGCGAGACATGGTACAGGGTCAGACATGGAGGGTACAGGGTCAGACATGGCGAGACGGGGTACAGGGTCAGACATGGAGGGACAGTGTCAGACATGGAGGGACAGTGTCAGACATGGAGGGACAGGGTCAGACATGGAGGGACAGGGTCAGACATGGAGAGACAGGGTCAGACATGGAGGGACAGTGTCAGACATAGAGGGACAGGGTCAGACATGGAGAGACAGGGTCAGACATGGAGGGACAGGGTCAGACATGGAGAGACAGGGTCAGACATGGAGGGACAGGGTCAGACATGGAGAGACAGGGTCAGACATGGAGGGACAGTGTCAGACATGGAGAGACAGGGTCAGACATGGAGGGACAGGGTCAGACATGGAGAGACAGTGTCAGACATGGAGAGACAGTGTCAGACATGGAGAGACAGTGTCAGACATGGAGAGACAGGGTCAGACATGGAGAGACAGGGTCAGACATGGAGGGACAGTGTCAGACATGGAGGGACAGTGTCAGACATGGAGAGACAGGGTCAGACATGGAGGGACAGGGTCAGACATGGAGGGACAGGGTCAGACATGGACAGACAGGGTCAGACATGGAGAGACAGGGTCAGACATGGAGAGACAGGGCACAGAGTGAGACATGGAGAGCGGGGCACAGATTCAGACATGGAGAGACAGGGTCAGACATGGAGAGACAGGGTCAGACATGGAGAGACAGGGTACATGGTCAGACATGGCGAGAGAGGGTACAGGGTCAGACATGGAGGGACAGGGTCAGACATGGAGATACAGGGTCAGACATGGAGAGACAGGGCACAGAGTGAGACATGGAGAGCGGGGCACAGATTCAGACATGGAGAGACAGGGTCAGACATGGAGAGACAGGGTCAGACATGGAGAGACAGGGTACATGGTCAGACATGGCGAGAGAGGGTACAGGGTCAGACATGGAGGGACAGGGTCAGACATGGAGAGACAGGGTACAGGGTCAGACATGGCGAGAGAGGGTACAGTGTCAGACATGGAGAGATAGGGTCAGACATGGAGGGACAGTGTCAGAAATGGAGGGACAGGGTCAGACATGGAGAGACAGCGTCAGACATGGAGAGACAGGGTCAGACATGGAGGGACAGTGTCAGACATGGAGGGACAGTGTCAGACATGGAGATACAGGGTCAGACATGGAGGGACAGTGTCAGACATGGAGGGACAGGGTCAGACATGGAGGTAGTGTCAGACATGGAGAGACATGGAGAGACAGGGTCAGACATGCAGGGACAGACATGGAGAGACAGGGTCAGACATGGAGAGACATGGAGAGACAGGGTACAGAGTCAGACATGGAGGGACAGGGTCAGACATGGAGAGATAGGGTCAGACATGGAGAGACAGGGTACAGAGTCAGACATGGAGAGACAGGACACAGAGTGAGACATGGAGAGACAGGGCACAGAGTGAGACATGGAGAGACAGGTCAGACATGGAGAGACAGGGCACAGAGTGAGACATGGAGAGCAGGGCACAGAGTCAGACATGGAGAGACAGGGTCAGACATGGAGAGACAGGGTACAGAGTCAGACATGGAGAGACAGGGTCAGACATGGAGAGACAGGGTACATGGTCAGACATGGCGAGAGAGGGTACAGGGTCAGACATGGAGGGACAGGGTCAGACATGGAGAGACAGGGTACAGGGTCAGACATGGCGAGAGAGGGTACAGGGTCAGACATGGCGAGAGAGGGTACAGGGTCAGACATGGAGGGACAGGGTCAGACCTGGCGAGACAGGGTACAGGGTCAGACATGGAGGGTACATGGTCAGACATGGAGGGTACAGGGTCAGACATGGCGAGACAGGGTACAGGGTCAGACATGGAGGGACAGTGTCAGACATGGAGGGACAGTGTCAGACATGGAGGGACAGGGACAGACATGGAGGGACAGGGTCAGACATGGAGAGACAGGGTCAGACATGGAGGGACAGTGTCAGACATAGAGGGACAGGGTCAGACATGGAGAGACAGGGTCAGACATGGAGGGACAGGGTCAGACATGGAGAGACAGGGTCAGACATGGAGAGACAGGGTCAGACATGGAGGGAAAGTGTCAGACATGGAGGGACAGGGTTAGACATGGAGAGACAGGGTCAGACATGGAGGGACAGTGTCAGACATGGAGAGACAGGGTCAGACATGGAGAGACAGGGTCAGACATGGAGGGACAGGGTCAGACATGGAGGGACAGTGTCAGACATGGAGAGACAGTGTCAGACATGGAGAGACAGGGTCAGACATGGAGGAACAGGGTCAGACATGGAGGGACAGGGTCAGACATGGAGAGACAGGGTCAGACATGGAGAGACAGTGTCAGACATGGAGGGAAAGTGTCAGACATGGAGGGACAGGGTCAGACAGGGTCAGACATGGAGGGACAGTGTCAGACATGGAGAGACAGGGTCAGACATGGAGAGACAGGGTTAGACATGGAGGGACAGTGTCAGACATGGAGGGACAGGGTCAGACATGGAGAGACAGGGTCAGACATGGAGAGACAGGGTCAGACATGGAGGGACAGTGTCAGACATGGAGGGACAGTGTCAGACATGGAGAGACAGGGTCAGACATGGAGGGACAGGGTCAGACATGGAGGGACAGAGTCAGACATGGCGAGACAGGGTACAGAGTCAGACTTGGAGGTACAGGGTCAGACATGGAGGTACAGGGTCCGACATGGAGATACAGGGTCAGACATGGAGGGACAGTGTCAGACATGGAGGGACAGGGTCAGACATGGAGGTACAGGGTCAGACATGGAGAGACAGGGTCAGACATGGAGGGACAGGGTCAGACATGGAGAGACAGGGTCAGACATGGAGGGACAGGGTCAGACATGGAGAGACAGGGTACAGAGTCAGACATGGAGGGACAGGGTCAGACACGGAGAGATAGGGTCAGACATGGAGAGACAGGGTACAGAGTCAGACATGGAGAGACAGGGTACAGTCAGACATGGAGAGACAGGGTACAGAGTCAGACATGGAGGTACAGGGTCAGACATGGAGAGACAGGGTACAGAGTCAGACATGGAGGTACAGGGTCAGACATGGAAAGACAGGGTACAGAGTCAGACATGGAGGGACAGGGTCAGACATGGAGGGACAGGGTCAGACATGGAGAGACAGGGTACAGAGTCAGACATGGAGAGACAGGGTCAGACCTGGAGAGACAGGGTACAGAGTCAGACATGGAGGTACAGGGTCAGACATGGAGAGACAGGGTACAGAATCAGACATGGAGAGACAGGGTCAGACATGGAGAGACAGGGTACAGAGTCAGACATGGAGAGACAGGGTCAGACATGGAGAGACAGGGTACAGAGTCAGACATGGAGGTACAGGGTCAGACATGGAGGGACAGGGTCAGACATGGAGAGACAGGGTACATAGTCAGACATGGAGAGACAGGGTCAGACATGGAGAGACAGGGTACAGAGTCAGACATGGAGGTACAGGGTCAGACATGGAGAGACAGGGTACAGAATCAGACATGGAGAGACAGGGTCAGACATGGAGGGACAGGGTCAGACATGGAGGGACAGAGTCAGACATGGAGAGACAGGGTACAGAATCAGACATGGAGGGACATGGTCAGGTGCTGAGTGATGTAGGACAGTGTCAGACATGGAGAGACAGGGTCAAACATGGAGGGACAGTGTCAGACATGGAGGGACAGTGTCAGACATGGAGAGACAGGGTCAGACATGGAGAGACAGGGTCAGACATGGAGGGACAGTGTCAGACATGGAGGGACAGGGTCAGACATGGAGAGACAGGGTCAGACATGGAGAGACAGGGTCAGACATGGAGAGACAGGGTACAGAGTCAGACATGGAGGTACAGGGTCAGACATGGAGAGACAGGGCACAGAGTCAGACATGGAGAGACAGGGTCAGACATGGAGGGACAGGGTCAGACATGGAGGGACAGAGTCAGACATGGAGAGACAGGGTGGTCAGACATGGAGGGACAGGGTCAGACATGGAGAGACAGGGCACAGAGTGAGACATGGAGAGCAGGGCACAGAGTCAGACATGGAGAGACAGGGTCAGACATGGAGAGACAGGGTACAGAGTCAGACATGGAGAGACAGGGTCAGACATGGAGAGACAGGGTCAGACATGGAGAGACAGGGCACAGAGTGAGACATGGAGAGCAGGGCACAGAGTCAGACATGGAGAGACAGGGTCAGACATGGAGAGACAGGGTACAGAGTCAGACATGGAGAGACAGGGTCAGACATGGAGAGACAGGGTACATGGTCAGACATGGCGAGAGAGGGTACAGGGTCAGACATGGAGGGACAGGGTCAGACATGGAGAGACAGGGTACAGGGTCAGACATGGCGAGAGAGGGTACAGGGTCAGACATGGCGAGAGAGGGTACAGGGTCAGACATGGAGGGACAGGGTCAGACCTGGTGAGACAGGGTACAGGGTCAGACATGGAGGGTACATGGTCAGACATGGAGGGTACAGGGTCAGACATGGCGAGACAGGGTACAGGGTCAGACATGGAGGGACTGTCAGACATGGAGGGACAGTGTCAGACATGGAGGGACAGGGACATACATGGAGGGACAGGGTCAGACATGGAGAGACAGGGTCAGACATGGAGGGACAGTGTCAGACATAGAGGGACAGGGTCAGACATGGAGAGACAGGGTCAGACATGGAGGGACAGGGTCAGACATGGAGAGAAAGGGTCAGACATGGAGAGACAGGGTCAGACATGGAGGGACAGGGTTAGACATGGAGAGACAGGGTCAGACATGGAGGGACAGTGTCAGACATGGAGAGACAGGGTCAGACATGGAGAGACAGGGTCAGACATGGAGGGACAGGGTCAGACATGGAGGGACAGTGTCAGACATGGAGAGACAGGGTCAGACATGGAGGGACAGGGTCAGACATGGAGGGACAGGGTCAGACATGGAGAGACAGGGTCAGACATGGAGAGACAGTGTCAGACATGGAGGGAAAGTGTCAGACATGGAGGGACAGGGTCAGACAGGGTCAGACATGGAGGGACAGTGTCAGACATGGAGAGACAGGGTCAGACATGGAGAGACAGGGTCAGACATGGAGGGACAGTGTCAGACATGGAGGGACAGTGTCAGACATGGAGAGACAGGGTCAGACATGGAGAGACAGGGTCAGACATGAAGGGACAGTGTCAGACATGGAGGGACAGTGTCAGACATGGAGAGACAGGGTCAGACATGGAGGGACAGGGTCAGACATGGAGGGACAGAGTCAGACATGGCGAGACAGGGTACAGAGTCAGACTTGGAGGTACAGGGTCAGACATGGAGGTACAGGGTCCGACATGGAGATACAGGGTCAGACATGGAGGGACAGTGTCAGACATGGAGGGACAGGGTCAGACATGGAGGTACAGGGTCAGACATGGAGAGACAGGGTCAGACATGGAGGGACAGGGTCAGACATGGAGAGACAGGGTCAGACATGGAGGGACAGGGTCAGACATGGAGAGACAGGGTACAGAGTCAGACATGGAGGGACAGGGTCAGACACGGAGAGATAGGGTCAGACATGGAGAGACAGGGTACAGAGTCAGACATGGAGAGACAGGGTACAGTCAGACATGGAGAGACAGGGTACAGAGTCAGACATGGAGGTACAGGGTCAGACATGGAGAGACAGGGTACAGAGTCAGACATGGAGGTACAGGGTCAGACATGGAAAGACAGGGTACAGAGTCAGACATGGAGGGACAGGGTCAGACATGGAGGGACAGGGTCAGACATGGAGAGACAGGGTACAGAGTCAGACATGGAGAGACAGGGTCAGACATGGAGGACAGGGTGACAGGGTCAGACATGGAGGGACAGGGTCAGACATGGAGGGACAGGGTCAGACATGGAGAGACAGGGTCAGACATGGAGAGACAGGGTCAGACATGGAGGGACAGTGTCAGACATGGAGAGACAGGGTCAGACATGGAGAGACAGGGTCAGACATGAAGGGACAGTGTCAGACATGGAGGGACAGTGTCAGACATGGAGAGACAGGGTCAGACATGGAGGGACAGGGTCAGACATGGAGGGACAGAGTCAGACATGGCGAGACAGGGTACAGAGTCAGACTTGGAGGTACAGGGTCAGACATGGAGGTACAGGGTCCGACATGGAGATACAGGGTCAGACATGGAGGGACAGTGTCAGACATGGAGGGACAGGGTCAGACATGGAGGTACAGGGTCAGACATGGAGAGACAGGGTCAGACATGGAGGGACAGGGTCAGACATGGAGAGACAGGGTCAGACATGGAGGGACAGGGTCAGACATGGAGAGACAGGGTACAGAGTCAGACATGGAGGGACAGGGTCAGACACGGAGAGATAGGGTCAGACATGGAGAGACAGGGTACAGAGTCAGACATGGAGAGACAGGGTACAGTCAGACATGGAGAGACAGGGTACAGAGTCAGACATGGAGGTACAGGGTCAGACATGGAGAGACAGGGTACAGAGTCAGACATGGAGGTACAGGGTCAGACATGGAAAGACAGGGTACAGAGTCAGACATGGAGGGACAGGGTCAGACATGGAGGGACAGGGTCAGACATGGAGAGACAGGGTACAGAGTCAGACATGGAGAGACAGGGTCAGACATGGAGAGACAGGGTACAGAGTCAGACATGGAGGTACAGGGTCAGACATGGAGAGACAGGGTACAGAATCAGACATGGAGAGACAGGGTCAGACATGGAGAGACAGGGTACAGAGTCAGACATGGAGAGACAGGGTCAGACATGGAGAGACAGGGTACAGAGTCAGACATGGAGGTACAGGGTCAGACATGGAGAGACAGTGTACAGAATCAGACATGGAGAGACAGGGTCAGACATGGAGGGACAGGGTCAGACATGGAGGGACAGAGTCAGACATGGAGAGACAGGGTACAGAGTCAGACATGGAGGGACATGGTCAGGTGCTGAGTGATGTAGGACAGTGTCAGACATGGAGAGACAGGGTCAAACATGGAGAGACAGGGTCAGACATGGAGGGACAGTGTCAGACATGGAGGGACATGGTCAGACATGGAGACACAGGGTCAGACATGGAGAGACAGGGTCAGACATGGAGGGACAGTGTCAGACATGGAGGGACAGTGTCAGACATGGAGAGACATGGTCAGACATGGAGGGACAGGGTCAGACATGGAGGGACAGGGTCAGACATGGAGAGACAGGGTCAGACATGGAGAGACAGTGTCAGACATGGAGGGAAAGTGTCAGATATGGAGGGACAGGGTCAGACATGGAGAGACAGGGTCAGACATGGAGGGACAGTGTCAGACATGGAGAGACAGGGTCAGACATGGAGAGACAGGGTCAGACATGGAGGGACAGTGTCAGACATGGAGGGACAGGGTCAGACATGGAGAGACAGGGTCAGACATGGAGAGACAGGGTCAGACATGGAGGGACAGTGTCAGACATGGAGGGACAGTGTCAGACATGGACAGACATGGAGGGACAGGGTCAGACATGGAGGGACAGGGTCAGACATGACGAGACAGGGTACAGAGTCAGACATGGAGGTACAGGGTCAGACATGGAGGTACAGGGTCCGACATGGAGATACAGGGTCAGACATGGAGGGACAGGACACAGGGTCAGACATGGAGGGACAGGGTCAGATATGGAGGGACAGGGTCAGACATGGAGAGACATGGAGAGACAGGGCAGACATGGAGAGACAGGGCAGACATGGAGAGACAGGGTAGACAGGGACAGTGTCAGACATGGAGAGACAGGGTACATAGTGAGACATGGAGATACAGGGTACAGAGTCAGACATGGAGAGACAGGGTACAGAGTGAGACATGGAAATACAGTGTACAGAGTCAGACATGGAGAGACAGGGTACAGAGTCAGACATGGAGAGACAGGGTACAGAGTGAGACATGGAGAGACAGGGTACAGAGTGAGACATGGAGAGACAGGGTACAGAGTCAGACATGGAGAGACAGGGTACAGGGTCAGACATGGCGAGACATGGTATAGGGTCAGACATGGAGGGACAGGGTCAGACATGGAGAGACAGGGCACAGAGTCAGACATGGAGAGACAGAGCACAGAGTCAGACATGGAGAGACAGGGTACAGAGTGAGACATGGATAGACAGGGTACAGGGTCAGACATGGAGGGACAGGGTCAGACATGGAGAGACAGGGTACATGGTCAGACATGGTGAGAGAGGGTACAGGGTCAGACATGGAGGGACAGGGTCAGACATGGAGAGACAGGGTACAGGGTCAGACATGGCGAGAGAGGGTACAGGGTCAGACATGGAGAGACAGGGTCAGACATGGAGGGACAGTGTCAGAAATGGAGGGACAGGGTCAGACATGGAGAGACAGGGTCAGACATGGAGAGACAGGGTCAGACATGGAGGGAAAGTGTCAGACATGGAGGGACAGGGTCAGACATGGAGAGACAGGGTCAGACATGGAGGGACAGTGGCAGACATGGAGAGACAGGGTCAGACATGGACAGACAGGGTCAGACATGGAGGGACAGTGTCAGACATGGAGGGACAGGGTCAGACATGGAGGGACAGGGTCAGACATGGAGGGACAGGGTCAGACATGGAGAGACAGGGTCAGACATGGAGAGACAGTGTCAGACATGGAGGGAAAGTGTCAGATATGGAGGGACAGGGTCAGACATGGAGAGACAGGGTCAGACATGGAGGGACAGTGTCAGACATGGAGAGACAGGGTCAGACATGGAGAGACAGGGTCAGACATGGAGGGACAGTGTCAGACATGGAGGGACAGGGTCAGACATGGAGAGACAGGGTCAGACATGGAGAGACAGGGTCAGACATGGAGAGACAGGGTCAGACATGGAGGGACAGTGTCAGACATGGAGGGACAGTGTCAGACATGGAGAGACAGGGTCAGACATGGAGGGACAGGGTCAGACATGGAGGGACAGGGTCAGACATGGAGAGACAGGGTCAGACATGGAGAGACAGTGTCAGACATGGAGGGAAAGTGTCAGACATGGAGGGACAGGGTCAGACATGGAGAGACAGGGTCAGACATGGAGGGACAGTGTCAGACATGGAGAGACAGGGTCAGACATGGAGAGACAGGGTCAGACATGGAGGGACAGTGTCAGACATGGAGGGACAGGGTCAGACATGGAGAGACAGGGTCAGACATGGAGAGACAGGGTCAGACATGGAGAGACAGGGTCAGACATGGAGGGACAGTGTCAGACATGGAGGGACAGTGTCAGACATGGAGAGACAGGGTCAGACATGGAGGGACAGGGTCAGACATGGAGGGACAGGGTCAGACATGGACAGACAGGGTCAGACATGGAGAGACAGGGCACAGAGTGAGACATGGAGAGCGGGGCACAGATTCAGACATGGAGAGACAGGGTCAGACATGGAGAGACAGGGTACAGAGTCAGACATGGAGTGACAGGGTCAGACATGGAGAGACAGGGTACATGGTCAGACATGGCGAGAGAGGGTACAGGGTCAGACATGGAGGGACAGGGTCAGACATGGAGAGACAGGGTACAGGGTCAGACATGGCGAGAGAGGGTACAGGGTCAGACATGGAGAGATAGGGTCAGACATGGAGGGACAGTGTCAGAAATGGAGGGACAGGGTCAGACATGGAGAGACAGGGTCAGACATGGAGAGACAGCGTCAGACATGGAGGGACAGTGTCAGACATGGAGGGACAGTGTCAGACATGGAGAGACAGGGTCAGACATGGAGGGACAGGGTCAGACATGGCGATACAGGGTACAGAGTCAGATATGGAGGTACAGGGTCAGACATGGAGGTACAGGGTCAGACATGGAGATACAGGGTACAGGGTCAGACATGGAGAGATAGGGTCAGACATGGAGGGACAGTGTCAGAAATGGAGGGACAGGGTCAGACATGGAGAGACAGGGTCAGACATGGAGGGACAGGGTCAGACATGGCGATACAGGGTACAGAGTCAGACACGGAGGTACAGGGTCAGACATGGAGGTACAGGGTTAGACATGGAGATACAGAGTCAGACATGGAGGGACAGTGTCAGACATGGAGGGACAGGGTCAGACATGGAGGTACAGTGTCAGACATGGAGAGACATGGAGAGACAGGGTCAGACATGCAGGGACAGACATGGAGAGACAGGGTCAGACATGGAGGGACAGGGTCAGATATGGAGAGACAGGGTACAGAGTCAGACATGGAGGGACAGGGTCAGACATGGAGAGATAGGGTCATACATGGAGAGACAGGGTACAGAGTCAGACATGGAGAGACAGGACACAGAGCGAGACATGGAGAGACAGGGCACAGAGTCAGACATGGAGAGACAGGATCAGACATGGAGAGACAGGGCACAGAGTGAGACATGGAGAGCAGGGCACAGAGTCAGACATGGAGAGACAGGGTCAGACATGGAGAGACAGGGTACAGAGTCAGACATGGAGAGACAGGGTCAGACATGGAGAGACAGGGTACATGGTCAGACATGGCGAGAGAGGGTACAGGGTCAGACATGGAGGGACAGGGTCAGACATGGAGAGACAGGGTACAGGGTCAGACATGGCGAGAGAGGGTACAGGGTCAGACATGGCGAGAGAGGGTACAGGGTCAGACATGGAGGGACAGGGTCAGACCTGGCGAGACATGGTACAGGGTCAGACATGGAGGGTACAGGGTCAGACATGGCGAGACGGGGTACAGGGTCAGACATGGAGGGACAGTGTCAGACATGGAGGGACAGTGTCAGACATGGAGGGACAGGGTCAGACATGGAGGGACAGGGTCAGACATGGAGAGACAGGGTCAGACATGGAGGGACAGTGTCAGACATAGAGGGACAGGGTCAGACATGGAGAGACAGGGTCAGACATGGAGGGACAGGGTCAGACATGGAGAGACAGGGTCAGACATGGAGGGACAGGGTCAGACATGGAGAGACAGGGTCAGACATGGAGGGACAGTGTCAGACATGGAGAGACAGGGTCAGACATGGAGGGACAGGGTCAGACATGGAGAGACAGTGTCAGACATGGAGAGACAGTGTCAGACATGGAGAGACAGTGTCAGACATGGAGAGACAGGGTCAGACATGGAGAGACAGGGTCAGACATGGAGGGACAGTGTCAGACATGGAGGGACAGTGTCAGACATGGAGAGACAGGGTCAGACATGGAGGGACAGGGTCAGACATGGAGGGACAGGGTCAGACATGGACAGACAGGGTCAGACATGGAGAGACAGGGTCAGACATGGAGAGACAGGGCACAGAGTGAGACATGGAGAGCGGGGCACAGATTCAGACATGGAGAGACAGGGTCAGACATGGAGAGACAGGGTCAGACATGGAGAGACAGGGTACATGGTCAGACATGGCGAGAGAGGGTACAGGGTCAGACATGGAGGGACAGGGTCAGACATGGAGATACAGGGTCAGACATGGAGAGACAGGGCACAGAGTGAGACATGGAGAGCGGGGCACAGATTCAGACATGGAGAGACAGGGTCAGACATGGAGAGACAGGGTCAGACATGGAGAGACAGGGTACATGGTCAGACATGGCGAGAGAGGGTACAGGGTCAGACATGGAGGGACAGGGTCAGACATGGAGAGACAGGGTACAGGGTCAGACATGGCGAGAGAGGGTACAGTGTCAGACATGGAGAGATAGGGTCAGACATGGAGGGACAGTGTCAGAAATGGAGGGACAGGGTCAGACATGGAGAGACAGCGTCAGACATGGAGAGACAGGGTCAGACATGGAGGGACAGTGTCAGACATGGAGGGACAGTGTCAGACATGGAGATACAGGGTCAGACATGGAGGGACAGTGTCAGACATGGAGGGACAGGGTCAGACATGGAGGTAGTGTCAGACATGGAGAGACATGGAGAGACAGGGTCAGACATGCAGGGACAGACATGGAGAGACAGGGTCAGACATGGAGAGACATGGAGAGACAGGGTACAGAGTCAGACATGGAGGGACAGGGTCAGACATGGAGAGATAGGGTCAGACATGGAGAGACAGGGTACAGAGTCAGACATGGAGAGACAGGACACAGAGTGAGACATGGAGAGACAGGGCACAGAGTGAGACATGGAGAGACAGCGTCAGACATGGAGAGACAGGGCACAGAGTGAGACATGGAGAGCAGGGCACAGAGTCAGACATGGAGAGACAGGGTCAGACATGGAGAGACAGGGTACAGAGTCAGACATGGAGAGACAGGGTCAGACATGGAGAGACAGGGTACATGGTCAGACATGGCGAGAGAGGGTACAGGGTCAGACATGGAGGGACAGGGTCAGACATGGAGAGACAGGGTACAGGGTCAGACATGGCGAGAGAGGGTACAGGGTCAGACATGGCGAGAGAGGGTACAGGGTCAGACATGGAGGGACAGGGTCAGACCTGGCGAGACAGGGTACAGGGTCAGACATGGAGGGTACATGGTCAGACATGGAGGGTACAGGGTCAGACATGGCGAGACAGGGTACAGGGTCAGACATGGAGGGACAGTGTCAGACATGGAGGGACAGTGTCAGACATGGAGGGACAGGGACAGACATGGAGGGACAGGGTCAGACATGGAGAGACAGGGTCAGACATGGAGGGACAGTGTCAGACATAGAGGGACAGGGTCAGACATGGAGAGACAGGGTCAGACATGGAGGGACAGGGTCAGACATGGAGAGACAGGGTCAGACATGGAGAGACAGGGTCAGACATGGAGAGAAGGGTACATGGTCAGACATGGCGAGAGAGGGTACAGGGTCAGACATGGAGGGACAGGGTCAGACATGGAGATACAGGGTCAGACATGGAGAGACAGGGCACAGAGTGAGACATGGAGAGCGGGGCACAGATTCAGACATGGAGAGACAGGGTCAGACATGGAGAGACAGGGTCAGACATGGAGAGACAGGGTACATGGTCAGACATGGCGAGAGAGGGTACAGGGTCAGACATGGAGGGACAGGGTCAGACATGGAGAGACAGGGTACAGGGTCAGACATGGCGAGAGAGGGTACAGTGTCAGACATGGAGAGATAGGGTCAGACATGGAGGGACAGTGTCAGAAATGGAGGGACAGGGTCAGACATGGAGAGACAGCGTCAGACATGGAGAGACAGGGTCAGACATGGAGGGACAGTGTCAGACATGGAGGGACAGTGTCAGACATGGAGATACAGGGTCAGACATGGAGGGACAGTGTCAGACATGGAGGGACAGGGTCAGACATGGAGGTAGTGTCAGACATGGAGAGACATGGAGAGACAGGGTCAGACATGCAGGGACAGACATGGAGAGACAGGGTCAGACATGGAGAGACATGGAGAGACAGGGTACAGAGTCAGACATGGAGGGACAGGGTCAGACATGGAGAGATAGGGTCAGACATGGAGAGACAGGGTACAGAGTCAGACATGGAGAGACAGGACACAGAGTGAGACATGGAGAGACAGGGCACAGAGTGAGACATGGAGAGACAGGGTCAGACATGGAGAGACAGGGCACAGAGTGAGACATGGAGAGCAGGGCACAGAGTCAGACATGGAGAGACAGGGTCAGACATGGAGAGACAGGGTACAGAGTCAGACATGGAGAGACAGGGTCAGACATGGAGAGACAGGGTACATGGTCAGACATGGCGAGAGAGGGTACAGGGTCAGACATGGAGGGACAGGGTCAGACATGGAGAGACAGGGTACAGGGTCAGACATGGCGAGAGAGGGTACAGGGTCAGACATGGCGAGAGAGGGTACAGGGTCAGACATGGAGGGACAGGGTCAGACCTGGCGAGACAGGGTACAGGGTCAGACATGGAGGGTACATGGTCAGACATGGAGGGTACAGGGTCAGACATGGCGAGACAGGGTACAGGGTCAGACATGGAGGGACAGTGTCAGACATGGAGGGACAGTGTCAGACATGGAGGGACAGGGACAGACATGGAGGGACAGGGTCAGACATGGAGAGACAGGGTCAGACATGGAGGGACAGTGTCAGACATAGAGGGACAGGGTCAGACATGGAGAGACAGGGTCAGACATGGAGGGACAGGGTCAGACATGGAGAGACAGGGTCAGACATGGAGAGACAGGGTCAGACATGGAGGGAAAGTGTCAGACATGGAGGGACAGGGTTAGACATGGAGAGACAGGGTCAGACATGGAGGGACAGTGTCAGACATGGAGAGACAGGGTCAGACATGGAGAGACAGGGTCAGACATGGAGGGACAGGGTCAGACATGGAGGGACAGTGTCAGACATGGAGAGACAGTGTCAGACATGGAGAGACAGGGTCAGACATGGAGGAACAGTGTCAGACATGGAGGGACAGTGTCAGACATGGAGAGACAGGGTCAGACATGGAGGGACAGGGTCAGACATGGAGGGACAGGGTCAGACATGGAGAGACAGGGTCAGACATGGAGAGACAGTGTCAGACATGGAGGGAAAGTGTCAGACATGGAGGGACAGGGTCAGACAGGGTCAGACATGGAGGGACAGTGTCAGACATGGAGAGACAGGGTCAGACATGGAGAGACAGGGTTAGACATGGAGGGACAGTGTCAGACATGGAGGGACAGGGTCAGACATGGAGAGACAGGGTCAGACATGGAGAGACAGGGTCAGACATGGAGGGACAGTGTCAGACATGGAGGGACAGTGTCAGACATGGAGAGACAGGGTCAGACATGGAGGGACAGGGTCAGACATGGAGGGACAGAGTCAGACATGGCGAGACAGGGTACAGAGTCAGACTTGGAGGTACAGGGTCAGACATGGAGGTACAGGGTCCGACATGGAGATACAGGGTCAGACATGGAGGGACAGTGTCAGACATGGAGGGACAGGGTCATTCATGGAGGTACAGGGTCAGACATGGAGAGACAGGGTCAGACATGGAGGGACAGGGTCAGACATGGAGAGACAGGGTCAGACATGGAGGGACAGGGTCAGACATGGAGAGACAGGGTACAGAGTCAGACATGGAGGGACAGGGTCAGACACGGAGAGATAGGGTCAGACATGGAGAGACAGGGTACAGAGTCAGACATGGAGAGACAGGGTACAGTCAGACATGGAGAGACAGGGTACAGAGTCAGACATGGAGGTACAGGGTCAGACATGGAGAGACAGGGTACAGAGTCAGACATGGAGGTACAGGGTCAGACATGGAAAGACAGGGTACAGAGTCAGACATGGAGGGACAGGGTCAGACATGGAGGGACAGGGTCAGACATGGAGAGACAGGGTACAGAGTCAGACATGGAGAGACAGGGTCAGACCTGGAGAGACAGGGTACAGAGTCAGACATGGAGGTACAGGGTCAGACATGGAGAGACAGGGTACAGAATCAGACATGGAGAGACAGGGTCAGACATGGAGAGACAGGGTACAGAGTCAGACATGGAGAGACAGGGTCAGACATGGAGAGACAGGGTACAGAGTCAGACATGGAGGTACAGGGTCAGACATGGAGGGACAGGGTCAGACATGGAGAGACAGGGTACATAGTCAGACATGGAGAGACAGGGTCAGACATGGAGAGACAGGGTACAGAGTCAGACATGGAGGTACAGGGTCAGACATGGAGAGACAGGGTACAGAATCAGACATGGAGAGACAGGGTCAGACATGGAGGGACAGGGTCAGACATGGAGGGACAGAGTCAGACATGGAGAGACAGGGTACAGAATCAGACATGGAGGGACATGGTCAGGTGCTGAGTGATGTAGGACAGTGTCAGACATGGAGAGACAGGGTCAAACATGGAGGGACAGTGTCAGACATGGAGAGACAGGGTCAGACATGGAGAGACAGGGTGTGGGGGACAGTGTCAGACATGGAGAGACAGGGTCAGACATGGAGAGACAGGGTCAGACATGGAGGGACAGTGTCAGACATGGAGGGACAGGGTCAGACATGGAGAGACAGGGTCAGACATGGAGAGACAGGGTCAGACATGGAGAGACAGGGTCAGACATGGAGGGACAGGGTCAGACATGGAGAGACAGGGCACAGAGTCAGACATGGAGAGACAGGGTCAGACATGGAGAGACAGGGTCAGACATGGAGGGACAGAGTCAGACATGGAGAGACAGGGTCAGACATGGAGAGACAGGGTCAGACATGGAGAGACAGGGCACAGAGTGAGACATGGAGAGCAGGGCACAGAGTCAGACATGGAGAGACAGGGTCAGACATGGAGAGACAGGGTACAGAGTCAGACATGGAGAGACAGGGTCAGACATGGAGAGACAGGGTCAGACATGGAGAGACAGGGCACAGAGTGAGACATGGAGAGCAGGGCACAGAGTCAGACATGGAGAGACAGGGTCAGACATGGAGAGACAGGGTACAGAGTCAGACATGGAGAGACAGGGTCAGACATGGAGAGACAGGGTACATGGTCAGACATGGCGAGAGAGGGTACAGGGTCAGACATGGAGGGACAGGGTCAGACATGGAGAGACAGGGTACAGGGTCAGACATGGCGAGAGAGGGTACAGGGTCAGACATGGCGAGAGAGGGTACAGGGTCAGACATGGAGGGACAGGGTCAGACCTGGTGAGACAGGGTACAGGGTCAGACATGGAGGGTACATGGTCAGACATGGAGGGTACAGGGTCAGACATGGCGAGACAGGGTACAGGGTCAGACATGGAGGGACTGTCAGACATGGAGGGACAGTGTCAGACATGGAGGGACAGGGACATACATGGAGGGACAGGGTCAGACATGGAGAGACAGGGTCAGACATGGAGGGACAGTGTCAGACATAGAGGGACAGGGTCAGACATGGAGAGACAGGGTCAGACATGGAGGGACAGGGTCAGACATGGAGAGACAGGGTCAGACATGGAGAGACAGGGTCAGACATGGAGGGACAGGGTTAGACATGGAGAGACAGGGTCAGACATGGAGGGACAGTGTCAGACATGGAGAGACAGGGTCAGACATGGAGAGACAGGGTCAGACATGGAGGGACAGGGTCAGACATGGAGGGACAGTGTCAGACATGGAGAGACAGGGTCAGACATGGAGGGACAGGGTCAGACATGGAGGGACAGGGTCAGACATGGAGAGACAGGGTCAGACATGGAGAGACAGTGTCAGACATGGAGGGAAAGTGTCAGACATGGAGGGACAGGGTCAGACAGGGTCAGACATGGAGGGACAGTGTCAGACATGGAGAGACAGGGTCAGACATGGAGAGACAGGGTCAGACATGGAGGGACAGTGTCAGACATGGAGGGACAGTGTCAGACATGGAGAGACAGGGTCAGACATGGAGAGACAGGGTCAGACATGAAGGGACAGTGTCAGACATGGAGGGACAGTGTCAGACATGGAGAGACAGGGTCAGACATGGAGGGACAGGGTCAGACATGGAGGGACAGAGTCAGACATGGCGAGACAGGGTACAGAGTCAGACTTGGAGGTACAGGGTCAGACATGGAGGTACAGGGTCCGACATGGAGATACAGGGTCAGACATGGAGGGACAGTGTCAGACATGGAGGGACAGGGTCAGACATGGAGGTACAGGGTCAGACATGGAGAGACAGGGTCAGACATGGAGGGACAGGGTCAGACATGGAGAGACAGGGTCAGACATGGAGGGACAGGGTCAGACATGGAGAGACAGGGTACAGAGTCAGACATGGAGGGACAGGGTCAGACACGGAGAGATAGGGTCAGACATGGAGAGACAGGGTACAGAGTCAGACATGGAGAGACAGGGTACAGTCAGACATGGAGAGACAGGGTACAGAGTCAGACATGGAGGTACAGGGTCAGACATGGAGAGACAGGGTACAGAGTCAGACATGGAGGTACAGGGTCAGACATGGAAAGACAGGGTACAGAGTCAGACATGGAGGGACAGGGTCAGACATGGAGGGACAGGGTCAGACATGGAGAGACAGGGTACAGAGTCAGAC
>CM026386.1:942629-974429 GCA_014843695.1 Archivesica marissinica | reverse complement strand
CTCGCGTTAAAGCGTCTACTATATCTTGTCCTTTTTTACTTTTAACTGGTTGAACGTGAGCAAAGCGTGAAAACACGTCTATGGCTACCAATACATATTGGTACCCGTCATTCTGCTTCGACAAGTTAACCATATCCATCAAATCCATGTCCCAGAGACTGTCTACACCGTCCACAACTACTCTAGAACGCTTAAAATGTCGTCTGGCTCCTCTGGTTAGGGAGTAAGATTCTTGATCTTGCAGCCATTTTCTGATTCTGTGTCTACCGATTTTATGTTTGCCTTCTCCCTTGACATACTGATAGAGCTTCTCGGGGCCAGAAAAACTAGCTGGATTCTTGGAATTATAATACAATGATGATAAATACTGTTTCCAATTCAACATTACGGGTCTAGTCTTCTGTAGATCTTATTTCGTCTAAAGGATGGCGTGACGTAAATAATGTTGTCTTAATATTCTTGGTACAAGCGTATGTCTAATCAAGAGTATCTGTTTCTTACGGGCGAATGAGACCCAAACACTCTTTAGCGACCTTAGAAGGGAACGGTAGCGTCTAAAGTAATCAGAATCTCGGTATAATATGGACATTTGACCGTCCACAATCTATAATTTGTATACATTCCATACTGATTATTAATTACTAGACCAGTTCATATTCTTAAGTATTCCTACAAATACAACAAAGGTGTGTGTAAATTTACATTTTTATTATATGTACATTATTTTATAACACAGTGGCATATAATGGTTCTACATATATTTCTAATATTTCGATAAGTCTATCTGAGCCCTCCACGGCTTCTCTCCTCAACTGTCTATATCTAAACCACCATTCCAAGTCACTAATTAAAGACATTGTCACGCACACGAGTCCAAACATGTCTAACGTCTAATAAACAAATTAGCTCCAGTAACACTGTTTGGTCCGAATGATGAAGTTTTGTTAGTTTGCTCTCCATCTAACGCAAACGCTCCATGGCCGCGTGAAGAAGCCTGTGTATCAAATCCGAAACTAAATCCAGTATTGTGTCCAAATGTAACTGGTGCGTTCTTACTGGCTGGGGTAAATCCGGGAGCGAACAAGCTGGTATCTCCCTTTTTGTAGTCATTTTCAAGTATATACACGTCGGAGACCATTTTTCGTGTTCTTCCCAAGGCTGATCCGAGGGCTCCCACGACATCACCTTCACACCGCAAGAGAAACAGGTAACTTTATCCGCGCTTCCGGTATAATAGAAGCCCGCTTTAGCCAAAGACATTTTATTCGGTTCGATCTGTTTCGACCAGTGTTCAAAACTCTGTAGTCGATCTTCGTAAAAAATCATCTCAGACATGGAAAACTGAGACACTTTGGTTGAATCGCTCTAAGTGAAAATGTTCATGTTGATGGTTAGCCACTGACTTTGGAAGTGCGGTGTTATCGAAAAATGGCCCAATTATATACAACTTTAACGTTTGTGATTGGTGATTATTTTTAGAACTTGTAGCCCATTGGTTGCTATTTTTACAAGTTCATACTATTTTAGAGCGTTATTTACCAGTTTACAAAGTCATTCGGGTTACATTCCGGACACTGTGCCGCTCCTAATTGGTTCATGTGATCGCTCCTTAGGGCGCACGGTACCACAGCGTCCAATTCGGGTAACGCCTTTCCAATCTCGGGTATCAGTTCCTTCAATCGTTTATATTCAAAGGGCCTTAAACATAGCCCCTTTTTTGTAGGCACCACCTCCGTCTCGGGCTTCCAGTACTGTCTGATATCCACGCACACGTTCCCCTCCTGCACGGTAAGGTTTACGTTTCCGCCCAAATGCAGTTCAAACGCTTCTCTGTTCTCTAAGACCTTGTCCACAAACTCTAGCTGATCAACCAAGTTCTTCCATCGCATCAAGGTTAAACTAATGCCCTTTTTCGTCGGTTAGTCGTCTTGCCATTCTCGTAAGTCGACTCTAAGCTCCCCTTTCCATTCGTTCACCTGCACGTAACGACCGTTGCCAAGGCTTAGTTTGCATCTAGTCATGTTGGTTGTTCGAGCGTAGAAACTCTAATGACACTAACTAAAGTTACGCCGTCTTTTATAGATTTAAGTCCATTCTAATTGGTCGATATTTATAGAAGCGTACGTAATTGCTATTTATGGATCGGTTCGTTCCAATTGGTCGATATTTATAGAAACGTACGCGATTGCTATTTATAGAGCGGTTCGTTCCCATTGGTGTCTATTTATAGACACGCTCTCATTGGTCGGTGCAATCGGGTATGTAGTAATAACGTAGTGTAGGCGCTTCGTTTTCTTATACACCACTTTCACTCTGTTACTGTACCGATCAGTATATCCCAGTATACCGATGTCGTAAAAGAATGTTTTTGTCAGTTCAGTTCGTTTCCCGCTTTGCTTAACTTTATCCGGCTTATCCAGGCATTTTTGTACGCAATCGTACATGAGTCGCCCGCTAAGAAACACGGTGGTGTCGAAATCGTACACATTCAGGTGTTTTTCGACCGCATGGGTCGAAAGTATAAACGGTGTTTTCATCTTCACGCCTATGGTAAAATGGTTCGTCTCGAGACGGAACGAACGTATTTAAAGATTTGTACTCGCCTGTCATTGGCGATTATTTTTGGTTTACGTCATGGTCGCTAAAAATAACCTATAAGGCCATCCAAAATGGACGCCGCTCTCGCGTAGAGACTTATACGCAAATCTGTTACTGTAACTAGATCCTCCAAGATGGCCACCGAACGTTACATAGAGGTACGCCTTCGTACATGGATGCCGCGCTCAGTAGTTGCGCGATACATATACGTCATCAATAAGGAGGTGACTCTATAGTGACGCGTATACTAAAACGTGCGTGACCTACTTTATATTACCTTATATGCAAATGAGTTACTATAAATATAATTCAAAATGGCGCCCGTTTGTTTACATGTAAAGAGACTCATTTACTACTCGGATACTTAGTCCCTAATAAAATGAATAGTCTTTTAGGTGAGACTTTAAACCGATGTCTTGTGTCTCTGCTTTATATCGTGTACACGAAAGAACAAGAGGGCTCTCTGGAACGGGTATCTGTAATATTGCACTATCCTCCAAAAATCTAAAATGACTAATCTCTTTAGGAGGAGTCGCTCATATAGGCAACCGGTAGCGACGATAAATAAGTAAGAAAGAAAACTATACGAGATGTGTAACGTGTACTCCCGAGAGTACACGCTTCAGGTGTGAAAGGCCCGGAGTTCGCGCCCAGCTGTAGTCTTTACGACTGTGCCATTAGGCAAGGATCTAACGTTGTTAAGTTTTGTATAAACACCTTACCGAAACGAAACATAAGGTGCAACGAATAACTAAAATTGTAACAGTAAGTTGCGTACGAAGCAACTGCAGAACACACCCCTATATTAGGGGTCATTGTTAATATGATATGTCGGAAAACGCTGAAAAAGATCATCGGAAACAGGCCCATGATCCCCTAGCTTGGTCTGCATATCAATTTGGGTCTAGCTACACCCCTGCTTAAACGTACTTGTACATCGTTATAACATGGGCTTGTATTTAACATACATAAAAAGGAACACCATTAGCAAATAAAACTCACAAAAACATCTTTTCCTTATATTTTCATGGTATTTATATGATCTCAAAATGATAGCTATGCAATTTGACATTAGACACATACCCTGGGCCATATCCAACTCTAGCGTTAGTAAATGCTTAAATGCACTAGCTATGTGCACACATAGAGTACACATGCAATATATTAAATGATGCATATCATAAACGAAGGCAGTTTTGTAAGCTGTGCACTGTGATATATATGTAACTCGTAAATGGAAAATGTTATCATCACAATGATCACATTATCATTAAAATCGACATCATTACCATCAACCTGACTACCACCACCAGCAGCAGCAGCAGTAGCAGCAGCATCACAGCCACCAAGTTCATCATCATAATGTTATTAATTTCAGCAACATCATCATCATCGTCGTCATCATCATCCATCATTCAACGTCATCATAATCGCCGTCGTCATCCTCCACACCCGCCTCGTCCTCAGCATCATCAATCACAATTGGGTTGATATCATTATGAGGTATACCAACGCCTCGTGTTTGTTTATTACCTATCCGACAGTGGAATTAAGTCTTGTGATTGTGTAAACTGTAGCTTGTTTGTTTGTTTTATTGGGTTTAAAGTTCCACCAACAACGTAGGTCATAGCTTGTTTGTTTGTTTTATTGGGTTTAAATTCTCACCAACAACGTAGGTCATAGCTGGTTTGTTTGTTTTATTGGGTTTAAAGTTCCACAAACAACGTAGGTTATAGCTGGTTTGTTTGTTTTATTGGGTTTAAAGTTCCACAAACAACGTAGGTTATAGCTGGTTTGTTTGTTTTATTGGGTTTAAAGTTCCACAAACAACGTAGGTTATAGCTGGTTTGTTTGTTTTATTGGGTTTAAAGTTCCACAAACAACGTAGGTTATAGCTGGTTTGTTTGTTTTATTGGGTTTAAAGTTCCACAAACAACGTAGGTTATAGCTGGTTTGTTTGTTTTATTGGGTTTAAAGTTCCACAAACAACGTAGGTTATAGCTGGTTTGTTTGTTTTATTGGGTTTAAAGTTCCACCAACAACGTAGGTCATAGCTGGTTTGATTGTTTTATTGGGTTTAAAGTTCCACCAACAACGTAGGTCATAGCTGGTTTGTTTGTTTTATTGGGTTTAAAGTTCCACCAACAACGTAGGTCATAGCTTGTTTGTTTGTTTTATTGGGTTTAAAGTTCCACCACAACGTAGGTCATAGCTGGTTTGTTTGTTTTATTGGGTTTAAAGTTCCACCAACACGTAGGTCATAGCTGGTTTGTTTGTTTTATTGGTTTAAAATTCCACAAACAACGTAGGTCATAGCTGGTTTGTTTGCTATATTGGGTTTAAAGTTCCACAAACAACGTAGGTCATAGCTTGTTTGTTTTGTTTTATTGGGTTTAAAGTTCCACCAACAATGTAGGTCATAGCTGGTTTGTTTGCTATATTGGGTTTAAAGTTCCACCAACAACGTAGGTCATAGCTGGTTTGTTTGCTATATTGGGTTTAAAGTTCCACCAACAACGTAGGTCATACAGCAACTCTCCAGCTGCTTTTGTGGAGGAAGACCTCGGGTGCCCCTTCCGAGAAGTATTGCAGGCACGGACTGGAACCCCGGTAGAACCGCCGACATACCGTAAGCCAGCTGGCTAGCTTCCTCACATGAAATAATTCAGCACCCCTATGGGATTCGAACCAACAGCGGGATGTGCCTGTAGAAAATAAGGCACGTGCTTAGTAAGATATGTGTTTATTAAGACGCGTGTTTTTAGTAAGACGCGTGATTTTAGTAAGACGTGTTTAGTAAGACATGTGTTTCGTTAGTAAGACACGTTTTTAGTAAGACACGTGTTTAGTAAGACACGTGTTAGTAAGACACGTGTTTAGTAAGACACGTGTTTAGTAAGACACGTGTTTAGTAAGACACGTGTTTAGTAAGACACGTGTTTAGTAAGACCCGTGTTTAGTAAGACACGTGTTTAAGACACGTGTTTAGTAAGACACGTGTTTAGTAAGACACGTGTTTAGTAAGACACGTGTTTAGTAGTGTTTAGTACGACACGTGTTTAGTAAGACCGTGTTTAGTAAGACGCGTGTTTAGTAAGACGCGTGTTTAGTACGACGCGTGTTTAGTAAGACGCGTGTTTAGTAAGACAGTAAGACACGTGTTTAGTAAGACACGTGTTTAAGACACGTGTTTAGACTAGACTGCTAAGTGTATCCTTCAAATACACTCGCGTGGGACAATGCTATTATACAGAGTGACAGAATATTTCGTTAGAAACGAGGCTCCCTGCCTGGTTTCTGACGACATATTGTGACCACGAGGGTGGGTTATCCTTACCCCACACCAATGGATACAAGATGTAATCGCTTTCTCGCGCGCCAACTTATTTTTATTTGATAAGTTTATTTATCGTCGCTACCGGTTTCCCAGTTGAGCGACGGGCAATTTTAATAACAACACCTTTCCTGGGAAGGCTCCAGCGGTTAACCAGTACTTGGTGCACCAACCTCCGTAAGAAACTGCAAAGTTTTCATATAAAGATATATAGTCTGCGCGGGGCTCGAACCCGTAACCATCAGTGATGATAGGTTACAGCTGTATGCAAGTCAGCGATCGTAACCACTCGAGCACAGGGATCCTACTGGCCGGAACAGTGCGAACGGTCCGGAGTTCGAGCCCCGCTGTGTCGTTACGATTGTGCCCTTAGGCAAGGCATTTAAATTCCACGTCGCCTCTTCTCTCTCCCTCGTGGCTATAGATTCCATCAGGAATGAGGTCTCGAGAGTGATTAATATAAGTTGTAAGAACTTGTTTCGCAATCGAATTAAAATAAATGTGTATAAACTATGAAAATGTCTCTTGGTTACAGACACAATGTCACCCAACCGATTCACGAGTGTGCGTATATTGTATCGATTATTTAAGTCTCGTCAATGTATTCATACACATAGTAAAATACAATGTACATCAGGGTCCGCCTTCGTGGTCGAGTGGTTAAGGTCGCTGACTGGTATACCGCTGTAACCTATCATCACTGATGGTCACGGGTTCGAGCCCATCACAGATGGTCACGGGTTCGAGCCCCGCTCAGACGATGTCTCATTTATATGAAAAAGTTGGCAGTTTCTTACGGAGGTTGGTGCACCCCAAGTACTGGTTAACCGCTGGAGCCTGCCCAGGAAAGGTGTTGTTAGGTAAACTGCCCGCCGGCGATATAGCCAAAAATGGTGCTGATGCAGGCGTAAAACCCGAAATATATCATAACACTATATAGACATAATATAGCAAAACATAAGTTTATTAATAAATCGTATGCACATAAATGAATTTCATGTATGGCATATGATGCATAATTATTAGGTGAAACACATAACGTGATATTTAGTGCTTTCGTTTAATTCATGCCTATTTGAGTGTTTTCATTAATTGTTGCCAAAATCAGTCATTTTTTGTAATTATGCATAACTGTGACGTTCTGGTGCAGGCCGTTGTTAAAACAAAAGTGTAACATGTCTATAGCCATGTGTGCAGTGTAACATGTATATATCCCTGTGTGTAATGTAACATGTCTATAGCCCTGTGTGTAGTGTAACATGTCCATGGCCCTGTGTGTAGTGAAACATGTATATAGCCCTGTGTGTAGTGTAACATGTATATAGCCCTGTGTGTAGTGTAGCATGTCTATAGCCATGTGTGTAGTGTAACATGCCTATAGCCATGTGTGTAGTGTATCATGTATATAGCCATGTGTGTAGTGTAACATGTATATAGCCATGTGTGTAGTGTAAAATGCCTATAGCCATGTGTGTAGTGTAACATGTATATAGCCCTGTGTGTAGTGTAACATGTCTATAGCCCTGTGTGTAGTGTAACATGTCTATAGCCATGTGTGTAGTGTAACATGTCAATAGCCATGTGTGTAGTGTAACATGTATATAGTCCTGTGTGTAGTGTAACATGTATATAGTCCTGTGTGTAGTGTAACATGCATATAGCCCTTTGTGTAGTGTAACATGTATATAGCCCTGTGTGTAGTGTAACATGTATATAGCCATGTGTGTAGTGTAACATGTATATAGCCATGTGTGCAGTGTAACGTGTCTATAACCCTGTGTACAGTGTAACATGTCTATAGCCATGTGTGTAGTGTAACATGTCTATAGCCATGTGTCTAGTGTAACATGTCAATAGCCACCATGTGTGCAGTGTAACATGTATATAGCCGTGTGTTTAGTGTAACCTGTCTATAACCATGTGTCTAGTGTAACATGTCTATATCCCTGTGTGCAGTGTAACATGTATATAGCCGTGTGTTTAGTGTAACATGTATATAGCCGTGTGTTTAGTGTAACATGTCTATAGCCCTGTGTGTAGTGTAACATGTCTATAGCCATGTGTGTAGTATAACATGTATATAGCCTTGTGTGTAGTATGACATGTATATAGCCCATGTGTGCAGTGTAACATGTCTACAGCCCTGTGTGTAGTGTAACATGTGTATAGCCATGTGTGTAGTGTAACATGTATATAGCCATGTGTGCAGGGTAACATGTATATAGCCATGTGTGCAGGGTAACATGTATATAGCCGTGTGTTTAGTGTAACCTGTCTATAGCCATGTGTCTAGTGTAATATGTCTATAACCCTGTGTGCAGTGTAACATGTCTATAGCCATGTGTCTAGTGTAACGTGTCTATAGCCATGTGTGCAGTGTAACATGTATATAGCCATGTGTGCAGTGTAACATGTATATAGCCATGTGTTTAGTGTAACATGTATATAGCCGTGTGTTTAGTGTAAACTGTCTATAGCCCTATGTGTAGTGTAACATGTCTATAGCCATGTGTGTAGTGTAACATGTATATAGCCCTGTGTGTAGTATAACATGTATATATCCCTGGGTGTAGTGTAACATGTCTATATACCTGTGTGTAGTATAACATGTCTATAGCCATGTGTGTAGTATAACATGTATACAGCCTTGTGTGTAGTATAACATGTCTATAGCCCTGTGTGTAGTGTAACATGTATATAGCCATGTGTGCAGTGTAACATGTATATAGCCATGTGTTTATTGTAACATGTATATAGCCCTGTGTGTAGTGTAACATGTATAGAGCCATGTGTGCAGTGTAACATGTATATAGCCCTGTGTGCAGTGTAACATGTATATAGCCATGTGTGCAGTGTAACATGTCTATAGCCATGTGTGTAGTGTAACATGTATATAGCCCTGTGTGTAGTGTAACATGTCTATAGCCATGTGTGCAGTGTAACTGTCCATATCCCTGTGCATAGTGTAACATCTCTATTGCCATGTGTGCAGTGTAACATGTATATAGCCATGTGTGCAGTGTAACATGTATATAGCCATGTGTGTAATGTAACATGTCTATATCCCTGTGTGTAGTGTAACATGTATATAGCCCTGTGTGTAGTGTAACATGTCTATAGCCATGTGTGCAGTGTAACATTTCTATAGCCATGTGTGTAGTGTAACATGTCTATAGCCCTGTGTGTAGTGTAACATGTCTATAGCCATGTGTGCAGTGTAACTGTCTATATCCCTGTGTATAGTGTAACATCTCTATTGCCATGTGTGCAGTGTAACATGTATATAGCTATGTGTGCAGTGTAACATGTATATAGCCCTGTGTGTACTGTAACATGTATATAGCCATGTGTGAACTGTAACATGTATATAGCCGTGTGTGCAGGGTAACATGTATATAGCCATGTGTTTAGTGTAACATGTATATAGCCCTGTGTGTAGTGTAACATGTATATAGCCATGTGTGCAGTGTAACATGTATATAGCCATGTGTGTAGTGTAACATGTATATAGCCATGTGTGCAGTGTAACATGTCTATAGCCCTGTGTGTAGTGTAACATGCCTATAGCCATGTGTGTAGTGTAACATGTATATAGCCATGTGTGTAGTGTAACATGTCTATAGCCATGTGTGTAGTGTAACATGTCTATAGCCATGTGTGTAGTGTAACATGTCTATAGCCATGTGTGCAGTGTAACATGTATATAGCCATGTGTGCAGTGTAACATGTCTATAGCAATGTGTGTAGTGTAACATGTCTATAGCCATGTGTCTAGTGTAACATGTCAATAGCCATGTGTGCAGTGTAACAATGTATATAGCCGTGTGTTTAGTGTAACCTGTCTATAGCCATGTGTCTAGTGTAACATGTCTATAACCCTGTGTGCAGTGTAACATGTTTATAGCCCTGTGTGTAGTGTAACATGCCTATAGCCATGTGTGTAGTGTAACATGTATATAGCCGTGTGTTTAGTATAACATGTATATAGCCCTGTGTGTAGTATAACATGTATATAGCCGTGTGTTTAGTATAACATGTATATAGCCATGTGTGTAGTGTAACATGTATATAGCCGTGTGTTTAGTATAACATGTATATAGCCCTGTGTGTAGTATAACATGTATATAGCCCTGTGTGTAGTATAACATGTATATAGCCATGTGTGTAGTGTAACATGTATATATCCCTGTGTGTAGTATAACATGTATATAGCCATGTGTGTAGTGTAACATGTATATATCCCTGTGTGTAGTATAACATGTATATAGCCATGTGTGTAGTGTAACATGTATATATCCCTGTGTATAGTATAACATGTATATAGCCATGTGTGTAGTGTAACATGTATATATCCCTGTGTGTAGTATAACATGTATATAGCCATGTGTGTAGTGTAACATGTATATATCCCTGTGTGTAGTATAACATGTATATAGCCATGTGTGTAGTGTAACATGTATATAGCCTTGTGTGTAGTGTAACATGTCTATAGCCATGTGTGTAGTATAACATGTATATAGCCTTGTGTGTAGTGTAACATGTATATAGCCATGTGTGCAGTGTAACATGTATATAGCCCTGTGTGCAGTGTAACATGTCTATAGCCATGTGTGCAGTGTAACATGTATATAGCCATGTGTGCAGTGTAACATGTCTATAGCCCTGTGTGTAGTGTAACATGTCTATAGCCATGTGTGCAGTGTAACTGTCTATATCCCTGTGTATAGTGTAACATGTCTATTGCCATGTGTGCAGTGTAACATGTATATAGCCATGTGTGCAGTGTAACATGTATATAGCCATATGTGAACTGTAACAGGTATATAGCCCTGTGTATACTGTAACATGTCTATAGCCATGTGTTTAGTGTAACATGTATATAGCCCTGTGTGTAGTGTAACATGTATATAGCCATGTGTGCAGTGTAACATGTATATAGCCATGTGTGTAGTGTAACATGTATATAGCCATGTGTGCAGTGTAACATGTCTATAGCCCTGTGTGTAGTGTAACATGCCTATAGCCATGTGTGTAGTGTAACATGTATATAGCCATGTGTGTAGTGTAACATGTCTATAGCCATGTGTGTAGTGTAACATGTCTATAGCCATGTGTGTAGTGTAACATGTCTATAGCCATGTGTGCAGTGTAACATGTATATAGCCATGTGTGCAGTGTAACATGTCTATAGCAATGAGTGTAGTGTAACATGTCTATAGCCATGTGTCTAGTGTAACATGTCAATAGCCATGTGTGCAGTGTAACAATGTATATAGCCGTGTGTTTAGTGCAACCTGTCTATAGCCATGTGTCTAGTGTAACATGTCTATAACCCTGTGTGCAGTGTAACATGTCTATAGCCCTGTGTGTAGTGTAACATGCATATAGCCATGTGTGTAGTGTAACATGTATATAGCCGTGTGTTTAGTATAACATGTATATAGCCCTGTGTGTAGTATAACATGTATATAGCCGTGTGTTTAGTATAACATGTATATAGCCATGTGTGTAGTGTAACATGTATATAGCCGTGTGTTTAGTATAACATGTATATAGCCCTGTGTGTAGTATAACATGTATATAGCCCTGTGTGTAGTATAACATGTATATAGCCATGTGTGTAGTGTAACATGTATATATCCCTGTGTGTAGTATAACATGTATATAGCCATGTGTGTAGTGTAACATGTATATATCCCTGTGTGTAGTATAACATGTATATAGCCATGTGTGTAGTGTAACATGTATATATCCCTGTGTGTAGTATAACATGTATATAGCCATGTGTGTAGTGTAACATGTATATATCCCTGTGTGTAGTATAACATGTATATAGCCATGTGTGTAGTGTAACATGTATATATCCCTGTGTGTAGTATAACATGTATATAGCCATGTGTGTAGTGTAACATGTATATAGCCTTGTGTGTAGTGTAACATGTCTATAGCCATGTGTGTAGTATAACATGTATATAGCCTTGTGTGTAGTGTATCATGTATATAGCCATGTGTGTAGTGTAACATGTATATAGCCTTGTGTGTAGTGTAACATGTCTATAGCCATGTGTGTAGTATAACATGTATATAGCCTTGTGTGTAGTGTAACATGTATATAGCCATGTGTGCAGTGTAACATGTATATAGCCCTGTGTGCAGTGTAACATGTCTATAGCCATGTGTGCAGTGTAACATGTATATAGCCATGTGTGCAGTGTAACATGTCTATAGCCCTGTGTGTAGTGTAACATGTCTATAGCCATGTGTGCAGTGTAACTGTCTATATCCCTGTGTATAGTGTAACATGTCTATTGCCATGTGTGCAGTGTAACATGTATATAGCCATGTGTGCAGTGTAACATGTATATAGCCATATGTGAACTGTAACAGGTATATAGCCCTGTGTATACTGTAACATGTCTATAGCCATGTTTGTAGTGTAACATGTCTATAACCCTGTGTGTAGTGTAACATGTCTATAGCCATGTGTGCAGTGTAACATGTATATAGCCATGTGTGTAGTGTAACATGTATATAGCCATGTGTGCAGTGTAACATGTCTATAGCCCTGTGTGTAGTGTAACATGCCTATAGCCATGTGTGTAGTGTAACATGTATATAGCCATGTGTGTAGTGTAACATGTATATAGCCATGTGTGCAGTGTAACATGTATATAGCCATGTGTGTAGTGTAACATGTATATAGCGATGTGTGCAGTGTAACATGTCTATAGCCCTGTGTGTAGTGTAACATGCCTATAGCCATGTGTGTAGTGTAACATGTATATAGCCATGTGTGTTGTGTAACATGTCTATAGCCATGTGTGTAGTGTAACATGTCTATAGCCATGTGTGTAGTGTAACATGTCTATAGCCATGTGTGCAGTGGAACATGTATATAGCCATGTGTGTAGTGTAACATGTCTATAGGCATGGGTGTAGTGTAACATGTCCATAGCCATGTGTGTAGTGTAACATGTATATAGCCCTTTGTGTAGTGTAACATGTCTATAGCCCTGTGTGTAGTATAACATGTATATAGCCCTGTGTGTAGTGTAACATGTATATAGCCCTTTGTGTAGTGTAACATGTCTATAGCCCTTTGTGTAGTATAACATGTATATAGCCATGTGTGTAGCGTAACATGTATATAGCCTTGTGTGTAGTGTAACATGTATATATCACTGTGTGTAGTGTAACATGTATATAGCCATGTGTGTAGCGTAACATGTCTATAACCCTGTGTGTAGTATAACATGTCTATAGCCATGTGTGCAGTGTAACGTGTCTATAGCCCTGTGTGTAGTGTAACATGTCTATAGCCATGTGTGTAGTATAACATGTCTATAGCCATGTGTGTAGTGTAACTTGCCTATAGCCCTGTGTGTAGTGTAACATGTATATAGCCCTGTGTGTAGTGTAACATGCATATAGCCATGTGTGTAGTGTAACATGTATATAGCCATGTGTGCAGTGTAACGTGTATATAACTCTGTGTGCAGTGTAACATGTCTATTGCCATGTGTCTAGTTTAACATGTCAATAGCCATGTGTGCAGTGTAACAATTTATATAGCCGTGTGTTTAGTGTAACCTGTCTATAGCCATGTGTCTTGTGTAACATGTCAATAGCCATGTGTGCAGTGTAACATGTATATAGCCCTGTGTGCAGTGTAACATGTCTATATCCATGTGTGCAGTGTAACATGTATATAGCCCTGTGTGCAGTGTAACATGTCCATATCCATGTGTGTAGTGTAACATGTCTATAGCCCATGTGTGTAGTGTAACATGTATATAGCCCAGTGTGTAATGTAACATGTCTATAGCCATGTGTGCAGTGAAACATATATATAGCCATGTGTGTAGTGTAACATGTATATAGCCCTGTGTGTAGTGTAACATGTCTATAGCCATGTATGCAGTGTAACATGTCTATAGCCATGTGTGTAGTGTAACATGTATATAGCCATTTGTGTAGTGTAACATGTCTATAGCCCTGTGTGTAGTGTAACATGTCTATAGCCATGTTTGCAGTGTAACTGTCTATATCCTTGTGTGTAGTGTAACATGTCTATTGCCATGTGTGCAGTGTAACATGTATATAGCCATGTGTGAACTGTAACATGTATATAGCCCTGTGTGTACTGTAACATGTCTATAGCCATGTTTGTAGTGTAACATGTCTATAGCCATGTGTGCAGTGTAACATGTATATAGCCATGTGTGTAGTGTAACATGTATATAGCGATGTGTGCAGTGTAACATGTCTATAGCCCTGTGTGTAGTGTAACATGCCTATAGCCATGTGTGTAGTGTAACATGTATATAGCCATGTGTGTAGTGTAACATGTCTATAGCCATGTGTGCAGTGTAACATGTATATAGCCATGTGTGTAGTGTAACATGTCTATAGGCATGGGTGTAGTGTAACATGTCCATAGCCATGTGTGTAGTGTAACATGTATATAGCCCTTTGTGTAGTGTAACATGTCTATAGCCCTGTGTGCACTGTAACATGTATATAGCCCAGTGTGTAGTATAACATGTATATAGCCCTGTGTGTAGTGTAACATGTATATAGCCCTTTGTGTAGTGTAACATGTCTATAGCCCTTTGTGTAGTATAACATGTATATAGCCATGTGTGTAGCGTAACATGTATATAGCCTTGTGTGTAGTGTAACATGTATATATCACTGTGTGTAGTGTAACATGTATATAGCCATGTGTGTATCGTAACATGTCTATAACCCTGTGTGTAGTATAACATGTCTATAGTCATGTGTGCAGTGTAACGTGTCTATAGCCCTGTGTGTAGTGTAACATGTCTATAGCCATGTGTGTAGTATAACATGTCTATAGCCATGTGTGTAGTGTAACTTGCCTATAGCCCTGTGTGTAGTGTAACATGTATATAGCCCTGTGTGTAGTGTAACATGCATATAGCCATGTGTGCAGTGTAACGTGTATATAACTCTGTGTGCAGTGTAACATGTCTATAGCCATGTGTGTAGTGTAACATGTCTATAGCCATGTGTCTAGTTTAACATGTCAATAGCCATGTGTGCAGTGTAACAATGTATATAGCCGTGTGTTTAGTGTAACCTGTCTATAGCCATGTGTCTTGTGTAACATGTCAATAGCCATGTGTGCAGTGTAACATGTATATAGCCCTGTGTGCAGTGTAACATGTCTATATCCATGTGTGCAGTGTAACATGTATATAGCCCTGTGTGCAGTGTAACATGTCCATATCCATGTGTGTAGTGTAACATGTCTATAGCCCATGTGTGTATTGTAACATGTATATAGCCCAGTGTGTAATGTAACATGTCTATAGCCATGTGTGCAGTGAAACATATATATAGCCATGTGTGTAGTGTAACATGTATATAGCCCTGTGTGTAGTGTAACATGTCTATAGCCATGTATGCAGTGTAACATGTCTATAGCCATGTGTGTAGTGTAACATGTATATAGCCATTTGTGTAGTGTAACATGTCTATAGCCCTGTGTGTAGTGTAACATGTCTCTAGCCATGTTTGCAGTGTAACTGTATATATCCTTGTGTGTAGTGTAACATGTCTATTGCCATGTGTGCAGTGTAACATGTATATAGCCATGTGTGAACTGTAACATGTATATAGCCCTGTGTGTACTGTAACATGTCTATAGCCATGTTTGTAGTGTAACATGTCTATAGCCCTGTGTGTAGTGTAACATGTCTATAGCCATGTGTGCAGTGTAACATGTATATAGCCGTGTGTAGTGTAACATGTCTATAGCCATGTGTGCAGTGTAACATGTCTATAGCCCTGTGTGTAGTGTAACATGCCTATAGCCATGTGTGTAGTGTAACATGTATATAGCCGTGTGTTTAATGTAACGTGTCTATAGCCCTGTGTGTAGTGTAACATGTCTATAGCCATGTGTGTAGTATAACATGTCTATAGCCATGTGTGTAGTGTAACTTGCCTATAGCCCTGTGTGTAGTGTAACATGTATATAGCCCTGTGTGTAGTGTAACATGCATATAGCCATGTGTGTAGTGTAACATGTATATAGCCATGTGTGCAGTGTAACGTGTATATAACTCTGTGTGCAGTGTAACATGTCTATAGCCATGTGTGTAGTGTAACATGTCTATTGCCATGTGTCTAGTTTAACATGTCAATAGCCATGTGTGCAGTGTAACAATGTATATAGCCGTGTGTTTAGTGTAACCTGTCTATAGCCATGTGTCTTGTGTAACATGTCAATAGCCATGTGTGCAGTGTAACATGTATATAGCCCTGTGTGCAGTGTAACATGTCTATATCCATGTGTGCAGTGTAACATGTATATAGCCCTGTGTGCAGTGTAACATGTCCATATCCATGTGTGTAGTGTAACATGTCTATAGCCCATGTGTGTATTGTAACATGTATATAGCCCAGTGTGTAATGTAACATGTCTATAGCCATGTGTGCAGTGAAACATATATATAGCCATGTGTGTAGTGTAACATGTATATAGCCCTGTGTGTAGTGTAACATGTCTATAGCCATGTATGCAGTGTAACATGTCTATAGCCATGTGTGTAGTGTAACATGTATATAGCCATTTGTGTAGTGTAACATGTCTATAGCCCTGTGTGTAGTGTAACATGTCTATAGCCATGTTTGCAGTGTAACTGTCTATATCCTTGTGTGTAGTGTAACATGTCTATTGCCATGTGTGCAGTGTAACATGTATATAGCCATGTGTGAACTGTAACATGTATATAGCCCTGTGTGTACTGTAACATGTCTATAGCCATGTTTGTAGTGTAACATGTCTATAGCCATGTGTGCAGTGTAACATGTATATAGCCATGTGTGTAGTGTAACATGTATATAGCGATGTGTGCAGTGTAACATGTATATAGCCCTGTGTGTAGTGTAACATGCCTATAGCCATGTGTGTAGTGTAACATGTATATAGCCATGTGTGTTGTGTAACATGTCTATAGCCATGTGTGTAGTGTAACATGTCTATAGCCATGTGTGTAGTGTAACATGTCTATAGCCATGTGTGCAGTGTAACATGTATATAGCCATGTGTGTAGTGTAACATGTCTATAGGCATGGGTGTAGTGTAACATGTCCATAGCCATGTGTGTAGTGTAACATGTATATAGCCCTTTGTGTAGTGTAACATGTCTATAGCCCTGTGTGCACTGTAACATGTATATAGCCCTGTGTGTAGTATAACATGTTTATAGCCCTGTGTGTAGTGTAACATGTATATAGCCCTTTGTGTAGTGTAACATGTCTATAGCCATTTGTGTAGTATAACATGTATATAGCCATGTGTGTAGCGTAACATGTATATAGCCTTGTGTGTAGTGTAACATGTATATATCACTGTGTGTAGTGTAACATGTATATAGCCATGTGTGTATCGTAACATGTCTATAACCCTGTGTGTAGTATAACATGTCTATAGTCATGTGTGCAGTGTAACGTGTCTATAGCCATGTGTGTAGTGTAACATGTCTATAGCCATGTGTGTAGTATAACATGTCTATAGCCATGTGTGTAGTGTAACTTGCCTATAGCCCTGTGTGTAGTGTAACATGTATATAGCCCTGTGTGTAGTGTAACATGCATATAGCCATGTGTGTAGTGTAACATGTATATAGCCATGTGTGCAGTGTAACGTGTATATAACTCTGTGTGCAGTGTAACATGTCTATAGCCATGTGTGTAGTGTAACATGTCTATAGCCATGTGTCTAGTTTAACATGTCAATAGCCATGTGTGCAGTGTAACAATGTATATAGCCGTGTGTTTAGTGTAACCTGTCTATAGCCATGTGTCTTGTGTAACATGTCAATAGCCATGTGTGCAGTGTAACATGTATATAGCCCTGTGTGCAGTGTAACATGTCTATATCCATGTGTGCAGTGTAACATGTATATAGCCCTGTGTGCAGTGTAACATGTCCATATCCATGTGTGTAGTGTAACATGTCTATAGCCCATGTGTGTAGTGTAACATGTATATAGCCCAGTGTGTAATATAACATGTCTATAGCCATGTGTGCAGTGAAACATATATATAGCCATGTGTGTAGTGTAACATGTATATAGCCCTGTGTGTAGTGTAACATGTCTATAGCCATGTATGCAGTGTAACATGTCTATAGCCATGTGTGTAGTGTAACATGTATATAGCCATTTGTGTAGTGTAACATGTCTATAGCCCTGTGTGTAGTGTAACATGTCTATAGCCATGTTTGCAGTGTAACTGTCTATATCCTTGTGTGTAGTGTAACATGTCTATTGCCATGTGTGCAGTGTAACATGTATATAGCCATGTGTGAACTGTAACATGTATATAGCCCTGTGTGTACTGTAACATGTCTATAGCCATGTTTGTAGTGTAACATGTATATAGCCCTGTGTGTAGTGTAACATGTCTATAGCCATGTGTGCAGTGTAACATGTATATAGCCGTGTGTACTGTAACATGTATATAGCCATGTGTGCAGTGTAACATGTCTATAGCCCTGTGTGTAGTGTAACATGCCTATAGCCATGTGTGTAGTGTAACATGTATATAGCCGTGTGTTTAGTGTAACATGTCTATAGCCCTGTGTGTAGTGTAACATGTCAATAGCCATGTGTGTAGTGTAACATGTATATAGCCCTGTGTGTAGTATAACATGTATATATCCCTGTGTGTAGTGTAAAATGTCTATATACCTGTGTCTAGTATAACATGTCTATAGCCCTGTGTGTAGTATAACATGTATATAGCCTTGTGTGTAGTATAACATGTCTATAGCCCTGTGTGTAGTGTAACATGTATATAGCCATGTGTGCAGGGTAACATGTATATAGCCATGTGTTTAGTGTAACATGTATATAGCCCTGTGTGTAGTGTAACATGTATATAGCCATGTGTGCAGTGTAACATGTATATAGCCATGTGTGTAGTGTAACATGTATATAGCCATGTGTGCAGTGTAACATGTCTATAGCCCTGTGTGTAGTGTAACATGCCTATAGCCATGTGTGTAGTGTAACATGTATATAGCCATGTGTGTAGTGTAACATGTCTATAGCCATGTGTGTATTGTAACATGTCTATAGCCATGTGTGTAGTGTAACATGTCTATAGCCATGTGTGTAGTGTAACATGTCTATAGCCCTGTGTGTAGTGTAACATGTATACAGCTGTGTGTGTAGTGTATCATGTATATAGCCCATGTGTGTAGTGTAACATGTATATAGCCCAGTGTGTAATGTAACATGTCTATAACCATGTGTGAAGTGTAACATGTCTATTGCCATGTGTGCAGTGTAACATGTATATAGCCGTGTGTAGTGTAACATGTATATAGCCATGTGTGCAGTGTAACATGTCTATAGCCATGTGTGTAATGTAACATGCCTATAGCCATGTGTGTAGTGTAACATGTATATAGCCGTGTGTTTAGTGTAACATGTCTATAGCCCTGTGTGTAGTGTAACATGTCAATAGCCATGTGTGTAGTGTAACATGTATATAGCCCTGTGTGTAGTATAACATGTATATATCCCTGTGTGTAGTGTAACATGTCTATAGCCCTGTGTGTAGTGTAACATGCCTATAGCCATGTGTGTAGTGTAACATGTATATAGCCATGTGTGTAGTGTAACATGTCTATAGCCATGTGTGTATTGTAACATGTCTATAGCCATGTGTGTAGTGTAACATGTCTATAGCCATGTGTGTAGTGTAACATGTCTATAGCCCTGTGTGTAGTGTAACATGTATACAGCTCTGTGTGTAGTGTATCATGTATATAGCCCATGTGTGTAGTGTAACATGTATATAGCCCAGTGTGTAATGTAACATGTCTATAACCATGTGTGAAGTGTAACATATATATAGCCATGTGTGTAGTGTAACATGTCTATAGCCCTGTGTGCAGTGTAACATGTCTATAGCCATGTGTGTAGTGTAACATGTATATAGCCATTTGTGTAGTGTAACATGTCTATAGCCCTGTGTGTAGTGTAACATGTATATAGCCATGTGTGTAGTGTAACTGTCTATATCCCTGTGTGTAGTGTAACATGTCTATTGCCATGTGTGCAGTGTAACATGTATATAGCCATGTGTGCAGTGTAACATATATATAGCCCTGTGTTTACTGTAACATGTATATAGCCATGTGTGAACTGTAACATGTATATAGCCCTGTGTGTACTGTAACATGTCTATAGCCATGTTTGTAATGTAACATGTCTATAGCCCGGTGTGTAGTGTAACATATCTATAGCCATATGTGCAGTGTAACATGTATATAGCCATGTGTGTATTGTAACATGTATATAGCCATGTGTGCAGTGTAACATGTCTATAGCCCTGTGTGTAGTGTAACATGCCTATAGCCATGTGTGTAGTGTAACATGTATATAGCCCTTTGTGTAGTGTAACATGTCTATAGCCCTGTGTGTAGTGTAACATGTCTATAGCCATGTGTGTAGTGTAACATGTATATAGCCCTGTGTGTAGTATAACATGTATATAGCACTGTGTGTAGTGTAACATGTATATAGCCCTGTGTGTAGTGTAACATGCCAATATCTCTTTGTGTAGTATAACAAGTATATAACCATGTGTGTAGTGTGACATGTATATAGCCCATTGTGTAGTGTAACATGTATATAGCCCTGTGTGTAGTGTAACATGTATATAGCCCTGTTTGTAGTGTAACATGAATATAGCCATGTGTGTAGTGTAACATGTATATATCACTCTGTGTAGTGTAACATGTATATAGCCATGTGTGTAGCGTAACATGTCTACAACCCTGTGTGTAGTATAACATGTCTATAAACATGTGTGCAGTGTAATGTTTCTATAGCCCTGTGTGTAGTGTAACATGTCTATAGCCATGTGTGTAGTATAACATGTCTATAGCCATGTGTGTAGTGTAACATGCCTATAGCCCTGTGTGCAGTGTAACATGTCTATAATTCTGTGTGTAGTGTAACATGCCTATAGCCATGTGTGTAGTGTAACATGTATATAGCCATGTGTGTAGTGTATCATGTCTATAGCCATGTGTGTAGTGTAACATGTCTATAGCCATGTGTATAGTGTAACATGTCTATAGCCATGTGTGTAGTGTAACATGTCTATAGCCATGTGTGTAGTGTAACATGTATATAGCCCTGTGTGTAGTGTAACTTGTATATAGCTCTGTGTGAAGTGTATCATGTATATAGCCCATGTGTGTAGTGTAACATGTGTATAGCCCAGTGTGTAATGTAACATGTCTATAGCCATGTGTGAAGTGTAACATATATATAGCCATGTGTGTAGTGTAACATGTCTATAGCCCTGTGTGTATTGTAACATGTCTATAGCCATGTGTGCAGTGTAACATGTCTATAGCCATGTGTGTAGTGTAACATGTATATAGCCATTTGTGTAGTGTAACATGTCTATAGCCCTGTGTGTAGTGTAAAATGTATATAGCCATGTGTGCAGTGTAACTGTCTATATCCCTGTGTGTACTGTAACATGTCTATTGCCATGTGTGCAGTGTAACATGTATATAGCCATGTGTGTAGTGTAACATGTCTTTAGCCATGTGTGTAGTGTAACATGTATATAGCCATGTGTGTAGTGTAACATGTCTATAGCCATGGGTGTAGTGTAACATGTCTATAGCCCAGTATGTAATGTAACATGTCTATAGCCATGTGTGCAGTGTAACATATATATAGCCATGTTTGTAGTGTAACATGTCTATAGCCCTGTGTGTAGTGTAACATGTCTATAGCCATGTGTGCAGTGTAACATGTCAATAGCCATGTGTGTAGTGTAACATGTATATAGACATTTGTGTAGTGTAACATGTCTATTGCCCTGTGTGTAGTGTAAAATGTCTATAGCCATGTGTGCAGTGTAACTGTCTATATCCCTGTGTGTAGTGTAACATGTCTATTGCCATGTGTGCAGTGTAACATGTATTTAGCCCTGTGTGTACTGTAACATGTATATAGCCATGTGTGAACTGTAACATGTATATAGCCCTGTGTGTACTGTAACATGTCTATAGCCATGTGTGCAGTTTAACATGTATATAGCCATGTGTGTAGTGTAACATGTATATAGCCATGTGTGCAGTGTAACATGTCTATAGCCCTGTGTGTAGTGTAACATGCCTATAGCCATGTGTGTAGTGTAACATGTATATAGCCCTTTGTGTAGTGTAACATGTATATAGCCCTGTGTGTATTATAACATGTATATAGCCCTGTGTGTAGTGTAACATGCCAATGTACCTGTTTGTAGTATAACATGTCTATAGCCCTGTGTGTAGTGTAACATGTATATAGCCCTGTGTGTAGTGTAACATGTATATAGCCATGTGTGCAGTGTAACATGTATATAGCCATGTGTGTAGTGTAACATGTATATAGCCATGTGTGCAGTGTAACATGTCTATAGCCATGTGTGTAGTGTAACATGTCTATAGCCCTATGTGTAGTGTAACATGACTATAGCCCTGTGTGTAGTGTAAAATGTCTATAGCCCTGTGTGTAGTGTAACATGCCTATAGCCCTGTGTGTAGTGTAACATGTATATAGCCATGTGAGCAGTGTAACATGTATATAGCCCTGTGTGTACTTTAACATGTATATAGCCATGTGTGAACTGTAACATGTATATAGCCATGTGTGTAGTGTAACATGTCTATAGCCATGTGTGCAGTGTAACATGTATATAGCCATGTGTGTAGTGTAACATGTCTATAGCCATGGGTGTAGTGTTACATGTCCATAGCCATGTGTGTAGTGTAACATGTCCATAGCCATGTGTGTAGTGTAACATGTCTATATCCCTGTGTGTATATAGCCCATTGTGTAGTGTAACATGTCTATAGCCATGTGTGTAGTGTAACATGTATATAGCCCTGTGTGTAGTATAACATGTATATAGCCCTGTGTGCAGTGTAACATGTATATAGCCCTTTGTGTAGTGTAACATATCTATAGCCATATGTGTAGTGTAACATGTATATAGCCCTTTGTGTAGTGTAACATGTATATAGCCCTGTGTGTAGTATAACATGTATATATCACTGTGTGTAGTGTAACATGTTTATAGCCGTGTGTAGCATAACATGTCTATAACCCTGTGTGTAGTATAACATGTATATAGACATGTGTGCAGTGTAACGTGTCTATAGCCCTGTGTGTAGTGTAACATGTATATAGCCCTGTGTGTAGTGTAGCATGTATATAGTCCTGTGTGTAGTGTAACATGTATATAGTCATGTGTGTAGTGTAACATGTATATAACCCTGTGTGTAGTGTAACATGTATATAGTCCTGTGTGTAGTGTTACATGTATATAGTCATGTGTGTAGTGTAACATGTTTATATCACTGTGTGTAGTGTAACATGCATATAGCCATGTGTGTAGTGTAACATGTCTATAACCCTGTGTGTAGTATAACATGTCTATAGCCATGTGTGCAGTGTAACGTGTCTATAGCCCTGTGTGTAGTTTAACATTTATATAGCCATGTGTGTAATGTAACATGTCTATATCCCTGTGTGTAGTATAACATGTCTATAGCCATGTGTGCAGTGAAACGTGTCTATAGCCATGTGTTTAGTGTAACATGTCAATAGCCATGTGTGCAGTGTAACAATATATATAGCCGTGTGTTTAGTGTAACCTGTCTAGCCATGTGTCTAGTGTAACATGTCAATAGCCATGTGTGCAGTGTAACATGTATATAGCCCTGTGTGCAGTGTAACATGTCTATACCCATGTGAGCAGTGTAACATGTATATAGCCATGTGTGTAGTGTAACATGTATATAGCCATGTTTGCAGTGTAACATGTCTATAGCCCTGTGTGTAGTGTAACATGCCTATAGCCAGGTGTGTAGTGTAACATGTATATAGCCATGTGTGTAGTGTAACATGTCAATAGCCATGTGTGTAGTGTAACATGTCTATAGCCATGTGTGTAGTGTAATATGTTAATAGCCATGTGTGTAGTGTAACATGTCTATAGCCATGTGTGTAGTGTAACATGTATATAGCCCTGTATGTAGTGTAACATGTATATAGCTCTGTGTGTAATGTATCATGTATATAGCCCATGTGTGTAGTGTAACATGTCTATAGCCCATGTGTGTAGTGTAACATGTATATAGCCCAGTGTGTAATGTAACATGTCTATAGCCATGTGTGCAGTGTAACATTTATATAGCCATGTGTGTAGTGTAACATGTATATAGCCCTGTGTGTAGTGTAACATGTCTATAGCCATGTGTGCAGTGTAACATGTTTATAGCCATGTGTGTAGTGTAACATGTATATAGCCATTTGTGTAGTGTAACATGTCTATAGCCCTGTGTGTAGTGTAACATGTCTATAGCCATGTGTGCAGTGTAACTGTCTATACCCCTGTGTGTAGTGTAACATGTCTATTGCCATGTGTGCAGTGTAACATGTATATAGCCATGTGTGCAGTGTAACATGTATATAGCCCTGTGTGTACTGTAACATGTATATAGCCATGTGTGAACTGTAACATGCATATAGCCCTGTGTGTACTGTAACATGTCTATAGCCATGTTTGTAGTGTAACATGTCTATAGCCCTGTGTGTAGTGTAACATGTCTATAGCCATGTGTGTAATGTAACATGTCTATAGCCCTGTGTGTAGTGTAACATGTCTATAGCCCTGTGTGTAGTGTAACATGTATATAGCCATGTGTGTAGTATAACATGTATATAGACATTTGTGTAGTGTAACATGTCTATAGCCCTATGTGTAGTGTAACATGTATATAGCCCTGTGTGTAGTGTAACATGTATATAGCTCTGTGTGTAGTGTATCATGTATATAGCCCATGTGTGTGTAGTGTAAAATGTCAATAGGCATGTGTGCAGTGTAACATGTATATTGCCATGTGTGTAGTGTAACATGTCTATAGCCATGTGTGTGTTGTAACATGTATATAGCCATGTGTGTAGTGTAACATGTCTATAGCCATGTGTGTAGTGTAACATGCATATAGCCATGTGTGCAGTGTAACGGGTATATAGCCGTGTGGAGAGTAACATGTCTATAGCCATGTGTGTAGTGTAACATGTATATAGCCATGTGTGTAGTGTAACATGTCTATAGCCATGTGTGTAGTGTAACATGTATATAGCCATGTGTGTAGTGTAACATGTATATAGCCATGTGTGTAGTATAGCATGTCTATAGCCATGTGTGCAGTGTAACATGTATATATCCATGTGTGCAGTGTAACATGTATATAGCCATGTGTGTAGTGTAACATGTCTATAACCCTGTGTGTAGTGTAACATGTATATAGCCATGTGTGCAGTGTAACATGTATATAGCCATGGGTGCAGTATAAAATGTCTATATCCCTCTGTGTAGTGTAACATGTCTATAGCCATGTGTGCAGTGTAACATGTATATATCCATGTGTGCAGTGTAACATTTATATAGCCATGTGTGTAGTGTAACATGTATATATCACTCTGTGTAGTGTAACATGTATATAGCCATGTGTGTAGCGTAACATGTCTACAACCCTGTGTGTAGTATAACATGTCTATAAACATGTGTGCAGTGTAATGTTTCTATAGCCATGTGTGTAGTGTAACATGTCTATAGCCATGTGTGTAGTATAACATGTCTATAGCCATGTGTGTAGTGTAACATGCCTATAGCCCTGTGTGCAGTGTAACATGTCTATAATTCTGTGTGTAGTGTAACATGCCTATAGCCATGTGTGTAGTGTAACATGTATATAGCCATGTGTGTAGTGTATCATGTCTATAGCCATGTGTGTAGTGTAACATATCTATAGCCATGTGTATAGTGTAACATGTCTATAGCCATGTGTGTAGTGTAACATGTCTATAGCCATGTGTGTAGTGTAACATGTATATAGCCCTGTGTGTAGTGTAACTTGTATATAGCTCTGTGTGAAGTGTATCATGTATATAGCCCATGTGTGTAGTGTAACATGTGTATAGCCCAGTGTGTAATGTAACATGTCTATAGCCATGTGTGAAGTGTAACATATATATAGCCATGTGTGTAGTGTAACATGTCTATAGCCCTGTGTGTATTGTAACATGTCTATAGCCATGTGTGCAGTGTAACATGTCTATAGCCATGTGTGTAGTGTAACATGTATATAGCCATTTGTGTAGTGTAACATGTCTATAGCCCTGTGTGTAGTGTAAAATGTATATAGCCATGTGTGCAGTGTAACTGTCTATATCCCTGTGTGTACGGTAACATGTCTATTGCCATGTGTGCAGTGTAACATGTATATAGCCATGTGTGTAGTGTAACATGTCTTTAGCCATGTGTGTAGTGTAACATGTATATAGCCATGTGTGTAGTGTAACATGTCTATAGCCATGGGTGTAGTGTAACATGTCTATAGCCCAGTATGAAATGTAACATGTCTATAGCCATGTGTGCAGTGTAACATATATATAGCCATGTTTGTAGTGTAACATGTCTATAGCCCTGTGTGTAGTGTAACATGTCTATAGCCATGTGTGCAGTGTAACATGTCAATAGCCATGTGTGTAGTGTAACATGTATATAGACATTTGTGTAGTGTAACATGTCTATTGCCCTGTGTGTAGTGTAAAATGTCTATAGCCATGTGTGCAGTGTAACTGTCTATATCCCTGTGTGTAGTGTAACATGTCTATTGCCATGTGTGCAGTGTAACATGTATTTAGCCCTGTGTGTACTGTAACATGTATATAGCCATGTGTGAACTGTAACATGTATATAGCCCTGTGTGTACTGTAACATGTCTATAGCCATGTGTGCAGTTTAACATGTATATAGCCATGTGTGTAGTGTAACATGTATATAGCCATGTGTGCAGTGTAACATGTCTATAGCCCTGTGTGTAGTGTAACATGCCTATAGCCATGTGTGTAGTGTAACATGTATATAGCCCTTTGTGTAGTGTAACATGTATATAGCCCTGTGTGTATTATAACATGTATATAGCCCTGTGTGTAGTGTAACATGCCAATGTACCTGTTTGTAGTATAACATGTCTATAGCCCTGTGTGTAGTGTAACATGTATATAGCCCTGTGTGCAGTGTAACATGTATATAGCCATGTGTGCAGTGTAACATGTATATAGCCATGTGTGTAGTGTAACATGTATATAGCCATGTGTGCAGTGTAACATGTCTATAGCCATGTGTGTAGTGTAACATGTCTATAGCCCTATGTGTAGTGTAACATGCCTATAGCCCTGTGTGTAGTGTAAAATGTCTATAGCCCTGTGTGTAGTGTAACATGCCTATAGCCCTGTGTGTAGTGTAACATGTATATAGCCATGTGAGCAGTGTAACATGTATATAGCCCTGTGTGTACTTTAACATGTATATAGCCATGTGTGAACTGTAACATGTATATAGCCATGTGTGTAGTGTAACATGTCTATAGCCATGTGTGCAGTGTAACATGTATATAGCCATGAATGTAGTGTAACATGTCTATAGCCATGGGTGTAGTGTTACATGTCCATAGCCATGTGTGTAGTGTAACATGTCCATAGCCATGTGTGTAGTGTAACATGTCTATATCCCTGTGTGTATATAGCCCATTGTGTAGTGTAACATGTCTATAGCCATGTGTGTAGTGTAACATGTATATAGCCCTGTGTGTAGTATAACATGTATATAGCCCTGTGTGCAGTGTAACATGTATATAGCCCTTTGTGTAGTGTAACATATCTATAGCCATATGTGTAGTGTAACATGTATATAGCCCTTTGTGTAGTGTAACATGTATATAGCCCTGTGTGTAGTATAACATGTATATATCACTGTGTGTAGTGTAACATGTTTATAGCCGTGTGTAGCATAACATGTCTATAACCCTGTGTGTAGTATAACATGTATATAGACATGTGTGCAGTGTAACGTGTCTATAGCCCTGTGTGTAGTGTAACATGTCTATAGCCCTGTATGTAGTGTAACATGTATATAGCCATGTGTGTAGTGTAACATGTATATAGCCCTTTGTGTAGTGTAACATGTATATAGCCCTGTGTGTAGTGTAACATGTATATATCACTGTGTGTAGTGTAACATGTATATAGCCCATTGTGTAGTGTAACATGTATATAGCCCTGTGTGTAGTGTAGCATGTATATAGTCCTGTGTGTAGTGTAACATGTATATAGTCATGTGTGTAGTGTAACATGTATATAACCCTGTGTGTAGTGTAACATGTATATAGTCCTGTGTGTAGTGTTACATGTATATAGTCATGTGTGTAGTGTAACATGTTTATATCACTGTGTGTAGTGTAACATGCATATAGCCATGTGTGTAGTGTAACATGTCTATAACCCTGTGTGTAGTATAACATGTCTATAGCCATGTGTGCAGTGTAACGTGTCTATAGCCCTGTGTGTAGTTTAACATGTATATAGCCATGTGTGTAATGTAACATGTCTATATCCCTGTGTGTAGTATAACATGTCTATAGCCATGTGTGCAGTGAAACGTGTCTATAGCCATGTGTTTAGTGTAACATGTCAATAGCCATGTGTGCAGTGTAACATGTATATAGCCCTGTGTGCAGTGTAACATGTCTATACCCATGTGAGCAGTGTAACATGTATATAGCCATGTGTGTAGTGTAACATGTATATAGCCATGTTTGCAGTGTAACATGTATATAGCCCTGTGTGTAGTGTAACATGCCTATAGCCAGGTGTGTAGTGTAACATGTATATAGCCATGTGTGTAGTGTAACATGTCAATAGCCATGTGTGTAGTGTAACATGTCTATAGCCATGTGTGTAGTGTAATATGTTAATAGCCATGTGTGTAGTGTAACATGTCTATAGCCATGTGTGTAGTGTAACATGTATATAGCCCTGTATGTAGTGTAACATGTATATAGCTCTGTGTGTAATGTATCATGTATATAGCCCATGTGTGTAGTGTAACATGTCTATAGCCCATGTGTGTAGTGTAACATGTATATAGCCCAGTGTGTAATGTAACATGTCTATAGCCATGTGTGCAGTGTAACATTTATATAGCCATGTGTGTAGTGTAACATGTATATAGCCCTGTGTGTAGTGTAACATGTCTATAGCCATGTGTGCAGTGTAACATGTTTATAGCCATGTGTGTAGTGTAACATGTATATAGCCATTTGTGTAGTGTAACATGTCTATAGCCCTGTGTGTAGTGTAACATGTCTATAGCCATGTGTGCAGTGTAACTGTCTATACCCCTGTGTGTAGTGTAACATGTCTATTGCCATGTGTGCAGTGTAACATGTATATAGCCATGTGTGCAGTGTAACATGTATATAGCCCTGTGTGTACTGTAACATGTATATAGCCATGTGTGAACTGTAACATGCATATAGCCCTGTGTGTACTGTAACATGTCTATAGCCATGTTTGTAGTGTAACATGTCTATAGCCCTGTGTGTAGTGTAACATGTCTATAGCCATGTGTGTAATGTAACATGTCTATAGCCCTGTGTGTAGTGTAACATGTCAATAGCCCTGTGTGTAGTGTATCATGTATATAGCCATGTGTGTAGTATAACATGTATATAGACATTTGTGTAGTGTAACATGTCTATAGCCCTATGTGTAGTGTAACATGTATATAGCCCTGTGTGTAGTGTAACATGTATATAGCTCTGTGTGTAGTGTATCATGTATATAGCCCATGTGTGTGTAGTGTAAAATGTCAATAGGCATGTGTGCAGTGTAACATGTATATTGCCATGTGTGTAGTGTAACATGTCTATAGCCATGTGTGTGGTGTAACATGTCTATAGCCATGTGTGTAGTGTAACATGTCTATAGCCATGTGTGTAGTGTAACATGCATATAGCCATGTGTGCAGTGTAACGGGTATATAGCCGTGTGGAGAGTAACATGTCTATAGCCATGTGTGTAGTGTAACATGTATATAGCCATGTGTGTAGTGTAACATGTCTATAGCCATGTGTGTAGTGTAACATGTATATAGCCATGTGTGTAGTGTAACATGTATATAGCCATGTGTGTAGTATAGCATGTCTATAGCCATGTGTGCAGTGTAACATGTATATATCCATGTGTGCAGTGTAACATGTATATAGCCATGTGTGTAGTGTAACATGTCTATAACCCTGTGTGTAGTGTAACATGTATATAGCCATGTGTGCAGTGTAACATGTATATAGCCATGGGTGCAGTATAAAATGTCTATATCCCTCTGTGTAGTGTAACATGTCTATAGCCATGTGTGCAGTGTAACATGTATATATCCATGTGTGCAGTGTAACATTTATATAGCCATGTGTGTAGTGTAACATATATATAGCCCTGTGTGCAGTGTATCATGTCTATAGCCATGTGTGTAGTGTAACATGTCTATAGCCATGTGTGTAGTGTAACATGCATATAGCCATGTGTGCAGTGTAACATGTATATAGCCGTGTGTAGTGTAACATGTCTATAGCCATGTGTGTAGTGTAACATGTATATAGCCATGTGTGTAGTATAACATGTCTATAGCCATGTGTGCAGTGTAACATGTATATAGACATGTGTGTAGTATAACATGTATATATCCATGTGTGCAGTGTAACATGTATATAGCCACGTGTGTAGTGTAACATGTCTATAGCCATGTGTGTAGTGTAACATATCTATAGCCATGTGTGCAGTGTAACATGTATATAGCCATGTGTGTAGTGTAACATGTATATAGCCCTGTGTGTAGTGTAACATGTCTATAGCACTGTGTGTAGTGTAACATGTCAATAGCCATGTGTGTAGTGTAACATTTATATAGCCATGTGTGTAGTGTAACATGTCTATAGCCATGTGTGTAATGTAACATGTATATAGCAATTTGTGCAGTGTAACATGTATATAGCCATGTGTGTAGTGTAACATATATATAACCATGTGTGTAGTGTAACATGTCTATAGCCCTGTGTGTAGTGTAACATGTATATAGCCCTGTGTGTAGTGTAACATGTCTATAGCCATGTGTGTACTGTAACATGTCTATAGCCATGTTTGTAGTGTAACATGTATATAGCCCTGTGTGTAGTGTAACATGTAGATAGCCATGTGTGTAGTGTAACATATCTATAGCCATTTTTGTAGTGTAACATGTATATAGCCATGTGTGTAGTGTAACATGTATATAGCAGTGTGTGTAGTGTAACATGTCTATAGCCATGTGTGTATGGTAACATGTCTATAGCCCTGTGTGTAGTGTAACATGTCTATAGCCCTGTGTGTAGTGTAACATGTCTATAGCACTGTGTGCAGTGTAACATGTCTATAGCCATGTGTGTAGTGTAACATGCCTATAGCCATGTGTGTAGTGTATCATGTATATAGCCATGTGTGCAGTGTAACATGTCTATAGCCATGTGTTTAGTGTAACATGTATATAGCACTGTGTGTAGTGTATCATGTCTATAGCCATGTGTGTAGTGTAACAGGTATATAGCCATGTGTGTAGTGTAACATGTATATAGCCCTGTGTGTAGTGTAACATGTCTATATAGCCCTGTGTGTAGTGTAACATGTCTATAACCCTGTGTGTAGTGTAACATGTATATAGCCATGTGTGCAGTGTAACATGTCTATAGCCATGTGTGTACTGTAACATGTATATAGCCATGTGTGTAGTGTAACATGTCTATAGCCCTGTGTGTAGTGTAACATGTCTATTGCCATGTGTGCAGTGTAACATGTATATAGCCATGTGTGCAGTGTAACAGGTATATAGCCCTGTGTGTACTGTAACATGTATAAAGCCCTGTGTGTACT
>CM026386.1:909726-941629 GCA_014843695.1 Archivesica marissinica | reverse complement strand
GTCCAAGCTGAGCAGAGCGTGAAACCATGTGTCCAAGCTGAGCAGAGCGTGAAACCATGTGTCCAAGCTGAGCAGAGCGTGACACCATGTGTCCAAGCTGAGCAGAGCGTGAAACCATGTGTCCAAGCTGAGCAGAGCGTGAAACCATTTGGTATCGGACCGGCTCCGGACGGCAGAGGTGAGAATTGGAAGGTTCCAGGTGTGGTATCGGACAGGATCTGGAAGATATGGGGTGAGTATTGGAAGCATCATGTGTGGTACCGGACCGGCTCCAGAGGGCAGAGATGAGAATTGGAAGGTTCCAGGTGTGGTATCGAACAGGATCTGGAAGATATGGTGTGAGTATTGGAAGGTTCATGTGTGGTATCGGACCGGTTCCAGAGGGCAGAGATGAGAATTGGAAGGTTCCAGGTGTGGTATCGGACAGGATCTGGAAGATATGGGGTGAGTATTGGAAGGTTCAGGTGTGGTACCGGACCGGCTCCAGGGGGCAGAGGTGAGAATTGGAAGGTTCAGGTGTGGTACAGGACCGGCTCCAGAGGGCAGAGATGAGAATTGGAAGGTTCCAGGTGTAGTATCGGACAAGATCTGGAAGATATGGGGTGAGTATTGGAAGGTTCCAGGTGTGGTATCGGACATGATCTGGAAGATATGGGTGAATTGGAAGGTTCCAGGTGTGGTACGGACCGGATCTGGAAGATAGGGGTGAGTATTGGAAGGTCATGTGTGGTATTGGACCGGATCTGAAGATATGGGTGAGTATTGGAAGGTTCAGGTGTGGTATCGGACAGATCTGGAAGATATGGGTGAGTATTGGAAGGTTCAGGTGTGGTATCGGACCGGATCTGGACGATATGGGGTGAGTATTGGAAGGTTCAGGTGTGGTATCGGACCGGATCTGGAAGATATGGGGTGAGTATTGGAAGGTTCCAGGTGTGGTATCGGACAGGATCTGGAAGATATGGGGTGAGTATTGGAAGGTTCAGGTGTGGTATCGGACCGGATGGCGGTCGTTGTTGCATCAAATAAATACTAGAATCAGAATACTTCCTTATGTAAATCTGTTAGTTATATTTACAATTGTGAATTTTCCTTTCTTGTCGTATAGTGCGGTAATAGCGAACGTGACAACGGTACAGGCACACAACGACAGGTAGGTGTTTATATAGGCTCTATGCTGCTCGTCACCGTCGGATCCACCACCGTTGAAACTCGGCCAATACAGCCACAAGAAGACAGTTCCTGCAATTACAACCTCCCATTTACTTACCACACACATATATATAACAAGTTTGTACAATGTTAGATAAATCGCTCTCGAGGCCTCATTCCTGAGGGAATCCATCGCCATGAGGGATAGAGAAGATGCAATGTGAAATATAAATGCCTTGCATAAGGGCACACTAGCAACGGCTCCAGCGGGGCCCGAACGTAGTGCATTTCTCAATTGAAACAAAGGCGCTACCACTACGCTAGCACGACTTTCACACAATGTCACATGACTATATAGCAACACAGCATCTTCCGATATCCAAATATAGCAAAATAGTTGCCTCCAATACATACATATATAACAATAGAGCATTCCCCCTTACATACATGTATAACAATAGAGCATTCCCCCTTACATACATGTATAACAATAGAGCATTCCCCCTTACATACATGTATAACAATAGAGCATTCCCCCTTACATACATGTATAACAATAGAGCATTCCCCCTTACATACATGTATAACAATAGAGCATTCCCCCTTACATACATGTATAACAATAGAGCATTCCCCCTTACATACATGTATAACAATAGAGCATTCCCCCTTACATACATGTATAACAATAGAGCATTCCCCCTTACATACATGTATAACAATAGAGCATTCCCCCTTACATACATGTATAACAATAGAGCATTCCCCCTTACATACATGTATAACAATAGAGCATTCCCCCTTACTACATATAACAATAGAGCATTCCCCCTTACATCATGTATAACAATAGAGCATTCCCCCTACTACGTGTATAACAATAGAGCATTCCCCTTACATACATGTATAACAATAGAGCATTCCCCCTTACATACATTAACAATAGAGCATTCCCTTACATACATATATACAATAGAGCATTCCCCCTTACATACATATATAACATAGCATTCCCCCTTACATACATATATAACAATAAGCATTCCCCCTTACAACATATATAACAATAGAGCATTCCCCCTTACATACATATATAACAATAGAGCATTCCCCCTTACATACATAATAACAATAGAGCATTCCCCCTTACATACATAATAACAATATAGCATTCCCCCTTACATACATAATATCACAAGACCATTCCCTCTACATACATATAACAATAGAGCATTCCCCCTTACATACATATATAACAATAGAGCATTCCCCCTTACATACATGTATAACAATAGAGCATTCCCCCTTACATACATGTATAACAATAGAGCATTCCCCCTTACATACATGTATAACAATAGAGCATTCCCCCTTACATACATATATAACAATAGAGCATTCCCTCTTACATACATGTATAACAATAGAGCATTCCCCCTTACATACATGTATAACAATAGAGCATTCCCCCTTACATACATGTATAACAATAGAGCATTCCCCCTTACATACATGTATAACAATAGAGCATTCCCCCTTACATACATATATAACAAAACACCCCCACAACAAAACAAAACACCCCCACAACAAACAAAACACCCCCACAACAAAACCAATAGAGCATTCCCCCTTACATACAGTATACAATAGAGCATTCCCCCTTACATACATGTATAACAATAGAGCATTCCCCCTTACATACATATATAACAAAACACCCCACAACAAAAACAAAACACCCCCACAACAAAACATAGAGCATTCCCCCTTACATACATATATAACAATAGAGCATTCCCCCTTACATACATGTATAACAATAGAGCATTCCCTCTTACATACATGTATAACAATAGAGCATTCCCCCTTACATACATGTATAACAATAGAGCATTCCCCCTTACATACATGTATAACAATAGAGCATTCCCCCTTACATACATGTATAACAATAGAGCATTCCCCCTTACATACATATATAACAATAGAGCATTCCCCCTTACATACATGTATAACAACATAGCATCCTCCGATATACATAATATACATGTAGCAACATGAAAGTGACCGTATTGACTACTGTGTAGTTGTGCCGGGGCCTCTTTATCAATGGTTTTGCATACACTATGTCCATCCATTGGACGATTTATTAGGTGAATTTATCCTAAATGGGGAACAATGTGTACATAGAATATAAGGGCCAATGGCATATTATTACATTTGACTTATAATTGAAATGTCCGTTTAATTGATATAAATCCGTGAAGTATAACGAGATTTATCCTATAGAGCAATACTGTTCCCTTTAGCGGTGTAACTATACTCCAGGGACTGATAAGAACCCGTCTATATTGTCTGTCGATTAAATTTATGGAAATATCATGCATGGACTCACCTCAAACTATATTAGATATGATGACATACACAAACAGCAATGCAGTTCAACGGAATATTGTTTGGCAACATTAAACTGAGACATTTGCATATTCCGTGAACTTACTTCGTTAATAATTCCGAAGTAAAATATGAGCGTTAGAGTATGGTATACTCACTTACTTGTTTCAAATATTAACGGTAAAGCTCTAACGTATGTCCTGGTCGTAGTTCACGAAAACTTACGAAGGCTTTGGCGGAGTTTAATTGGTCTCAGTTTAATGTTGCCAAACAATACCATCAGAGTATATAGTATTCGCCAGGACACGAGCCAATTTGGGTATGTTGACGACCAAACTAGATCTGGATTATATTGCTGGGGTAAATCTGTTATATACTATTGTATGAAATGTTGTGTTGTGTACGTTCACATTGCTGGAGCGGGGTAATATGTTACGGAACCGATTTAATCTGTATATATTTAGATCGTGGGTATCATTATTTATACCGAGTCGGTGGACCGGAAATGTCATTATTGGTACCGAGTCTGTGTATATGGTGCAAAAGAAACACATATTTGCACAAACTATTTATTATTGTCATAAATAAATAGTAATGTATTATATGAATACATTAGTCTATTTCTAAATATGACCATTTGTTTTCCATGTGATATATATATGCTATCATTTTCGCGCCTAAATGATCAGTTCTCTGTTCGCGCGGAAATGACTAAATAATGTGTGCCAGGTGTACATTTATCGGGATAGCCTTTGCCGGTGACCAGTTATGTAATATAAAAGCCGAACTGGTTTGTGTTTTTACGTTTATTTATCGTCGCTACCGGTTGCCCATATGAGCGACGCCTCCTGAAGAGATTAGTTATTTTAGATTTTGGAGGATAGTGCATGATACAGACAGAGACCCAGTCCAGAGTCTCCTCTGGTTCTTTTACGTGCACGGTGTAAAGCATCGACACGAGACCTCGGTTTAACGTCCCGTCTGGAAGACTGTTAATTTTATTAAGGTCAGGCGGGGGATCGAACCTGCGATCCCTGGATTACCAGTCCAGCGTGTTACCACTGGACTACATATCCGTCTCAACTGGTTTGATGTGGGTAACATCTTAGTAATATTAGATAACATCGCAGATGATTAGGAGCCACTATGTCTGAGTCCCCGGTTCGATCACGTATATAAGAAACGGAATTTATTTACTAAATCACTTCACTGTAGTCCAGCTGGACTGGTAATCCAGGGATCGCAGGTTCGATCCCCCGTCTGACCATAATAAAATTAACAGTCTTTCAGATGGGACGTTAAACCGAGGTCTCGTGTCGGTGCTTTACACCGTGCACGTAACTGAACCAGATGAGACTCTGGAATGGGTCTATGTCTGTATCAAGCACTATCCGCAAACAATCTAAAATGACTAATCTCTTCAGGAGGCGTCGCTCATATGGGAAACCGGTAGCGACGATAAATAAACGTAAAACACAAATACTAAATCAGAATACAATTAGGCTACCACCGGTGAGGTGAGTCGCGCGTATCTCAATTTGATAGACAGAACATATTACGCTACCTCCTGGTGAGTGAGTAGCGTGCATCTCAATCTGACTGTATGTAGCACACAATTAGGCTACCACCAGTAGGGTGAGTAGAGTGTATCACAATTTGATTAGACAAACACATTAGGCTACCTCCTGGAGTGTGAGTAGTGTGTATCTCAATTTGATTATATAGAACACATTAACTGTCTCTATGATACTTAGAGATTCTGGACATTCTGAGAATAGTAATTTTTGAAGATTAGTCATGTACTTAAATACATACATTTAGCAAAGATAGTTCAGCCACAAGACGAAACAGAGAGTGTCGCTGAACACTATCTATTTGTTTATTGGCGAATGTGAATGTATTTGATTAAACCAGAAACATTGACGAGATTATCGGAATTGAGTAATTACGAATTAAAGAGACTGGATCTACTTATCCGGTATAGCCCGAGGCGGCTAACACATTAGATATTTAATTAAGCGTGAAATGAGAAGAAACAAACGGTTATAGAGTGCTGGGTATATGAATCATTCATAAAAATAAAGATATACCGCGGTCTAGTGGGTAAGGCGTCAGCCTATGGAGCGGGAGGTCGACGGTTCGAACATCGTCAGGGGTTTGTTCTGACATGGCCGGTTGGTGAGCCGCCAGCTAGTTAAATAATGGTTACCGATTGCCTACCCGCCTGGAATAGGATTCGGGAAGTACTGATGTTCACAAAAAGAGGTGTCTCATAAGTCAGAAATGGCTGGCCCTTTAAATAGGGGTGACACTATAATATGTAACTATAAAATATAACTACATAGCATCCCCCTATACACACATATATAACTACATAGCATCCCCCATACACACATATAGCTACATAGCATCCCCATACACACATATATAACTACATAGCATCCCCCCATACACACATATAGCTACATAGCATCCCCCATACACACATATAGCTACATAGCATCCCCATACACACATATATAACTACATAGCATCCCCATGCACACATATATAACTACATAGCATACCACATACACACATATATATCTACATAGCATCCCCCCATACACACATATAGCTACATAGCATCCCCCATACACACAAATAGCTACATAGCATCCCCATACACACATATACAACTACATAGCATACCACATACATACACATATATAACTACATAGCATACCACATACACACACATATATAACTACATAGCATACCACATACACACACACATATATAACTACATAGCATCCCACATACACACATATATAACTACATAGCATCCCCCATACACACATATATAACTACATAGCATACCGCATACACATATATATAACTACATAGCATCCCCCATACACACATATATAACTACATAGCATCCCACATACACATATATATAACTACATAGCATCCCCCATACACACATATATAACTACATAGCATACCGCATACACATATATATATATAACTACATAGCATCCCCCATACACACATATATAACTACATAGCATACCACATACACACATATATAACTACATAGCATACCACATACACACATATATAACTACATAGCATCCCCCATACACATATATATAACTACATAGCATCCCCCATACACACATATATAACTACATAGCATACCGCATACACATATATATAACTACATAGCATCCCCCATACACACATATATAACTACATAGCATACCACATACACACATATATAACTACATAGCATACCACATACACACATATATAACTACATAGCATCCCCCATACACATATATATAACTACATAGCATCCCCCATACACACATATATAACTACATAGCATACCACATACACATATATATAACTACATAGCATCCCACATACACATACATATAACTACATAGCATCCCCTATACACATATATATAACTACATAGCATCCCCCATACACACATATATAACTACATAGCACCTCCCATACACACATATATAACTACATAGCATACCGCATACACATATATATAACTACATAGCATACCACATACACATATATATAACAACATAGCATCCCCTATACACATATATATAACTACATAGCATCCCCCATACACATATATATAACTACATAGCATCCCCCATACACATATATATAACTACATAGCATCCCCCATACACACATATATAACTACATAGCATCCCACATACACATATATATATAACTACATAGCATACCACATACACACATATATATAACTACATAGCATACCACATACACACACATATATAACTACATAGCATCCCACATACACATATATATATAACTACATAGCATACCACATACACACACATATATAACTACATAGCACCTCCCATACACACATATATATAACTACATAGCTTCCCCCATACACATATATATAACTACATAGCATCCCCCATACACATATATATAACTACATAGCATCCCCTATACACATATATATAACTACATAGCTTCCCCCATACACATATATATAACTACATAGCATCCCACATACACATATATATAATTACATAGCATCCCCTATACACATATATATAACTACATAGCTTCCCCCATACACACATATATAACTACAGAGCATAGACATACACACATATATAACTACATAGCATCCCCCATACAAATATATATAACTACATAGCATCCCCTATACACATATATATAACTACATAGCATCCCACATACACATATATATAACTACATAGCATACCACATACACACATATATAACTACATAGCATACCACATACACATATATATAACTACATAGCATCCCACATACACATATATATAACTACATAGCATACCACATACACACATATATAACTACATAGCATACCACATACACACATATATAACTACATAGCATCCCCTATACACATATATATAACTACATAGCATCCCACATACACATATATATATAACTACATAGCATACCACATACACACATATATAACTACATAGCATCCCCTATACACATATATATAACTACATAGCTTCCCCCATACACACATATATAACTACATAGCATCCCCCATACACACATATATAACTACATAGCATCCCCACATACACACATATATAACTACATAGCATCCCACATACACACATATATAACTACATAGCATCCCCCACACACACATATATAACTACATAGCATACCACATACACACATATATAACTACATAGCATCCCACATACACACATATATAACTACATAGCATACCACATACACACATATATAACTACATAGCATACCACATACACACATATATAACTACATAGCATACCACATACACACATATATAACTACATAGCATACCGCATACACATATATATAACTACATAGCATACCACATACACATATATATAACTACATAGCATCCCCCATACACACATGTATATTAATAGCAACGTAGCATCCTCAGACATACTTGCAAATACCAATACATTCGCTCACTCTCACTGTAGGCTGCACAATATATACTACATATCATAGAGATAAATGTGTAGGCTGCACAATATATATACATATCATAGAGATAAGTGTAGGCTGCATAATGTATACTACCTATCATAGAGAAGAGGTCGGATGTGTAGGTGGAATCCGCCTTCTTGTGATTCTGTGCGTGTTCGTTGTACAGGATCCTTGACACAGCGAGCCCGAAATATGCCCCGAATGCATGGATATACATGGACTCTCCCACATCTACTGCCTGTATAATCAACGGATATGTGATATATCGTTATAGCTTACTAGCATTGTATAGTGCGGAACAACATTAATATATACACGTATATAAACGAAGCCTGCATTGTATAGTGCGGAACAACATTAATATATACACGTATATAAACGAAGCCTGCATTGTATAGTGCGGAACAACATTAATATATACACGTATATAAACGAAGCCTGCATTGTATAGTGCGGAACAACATTAATATATACACGTATATAAACGAAGCCTGCATTGTATAGTGCGGAACAACATTAATATATACACGTATATAAACGAAGCCTGCATTGTATAGTGCGGAACAACATTAATATATACACGTATATAAACGAAGCCTGCATTGTATAGTGCGGAACAACATTAATATATACACGTATATAAACGAAGCCTGCATTGTATAGTGCGGAACAACATTAATATATACACGTATATAAACGAAGCCTGCATTGTATAGTGCGGAACAACATTAATATATACACGTATATAAACGAAGCCTGCATTGTATAGTGCGGAACAACATTAATATATACACGTATATAAACGAAGCCTGCATTGTATAGTGCGGAACAACATTAATATATACACGTATATAAACGAAGCCTGCATTGTATAGTGCGGAACAACATTAATATATACACGTATATAAACGAAGCCTGCATTGTATAGTGCTGAACAACATTAATATATACACGTATATAAACGAAGCCTGCATTGTATAGTGCGGAACAACAGTAATATATAACACGTATCTAAACGAAGCCTGCATTGTATAGTGCGGAACAACATTAATATACACAAGTAACTAAGCGAAGCCTGCATTGTCTCGTGCGGTATAACAATCATATATACAAATATATAAACGAAGCCTGCATTGTATAGTGCGGTACAACAATCATATATACAAATATATAAGCGAAGCCTGCAGTGTCTCGTGCGGTACAACAATCATATATACAAATATATAAACGAAGCATGCAGTGTCTCGTGCGGTACAACTATATACAAATATCTAAACGAAGCCTGCAGTGTCTCGTGCGCTACAACTATATACAAGTATCTAAACGAAGCCTGCAGTGTCTCGTGCGGTACAACCTTAATATATACAAGTATCTAAACGAAGCATGCAGTGTCTCGTGCGGTACAACCTTAATATATACAAGTATCTAAGCGAAGCATGCAGTGCCTCGTGCGGTACAACTATATACATGTATCTAAACGAAGCCTGTAGTGTCTCGTGCGGTACAACAATCATATATACAATTATCTAAACGAAGCCTGCAGTGCCTCGTGCAGTACAACAATCATATATACACGTATCTAAACGAAGCCTGCAGTGCCTCTTGCTGTACAACAATCATATATACAAATATATAAACGAAGCATGCAGTGCCTCGTGCGGTACAACTATATACAAGTATCTAAACGAAGCCTGCAGTGCCCCGTGCGGTACAACTATATACAAGTATCTAAACGAAGCCTGCAGTGTCTCGTGCGGTACAACTATATACAAGTATCTAAACGAAGCCTGCAGTGCCCCGTGCGGTACACCAATCATATATACAAGTATCTAAACGAAGCCTGCAGTGCCCCGTGCGGTACACCAATCATATATACAAGTATCTAAACGAAGCCTGGAGTGCCTCGTGCGGTACAACTATATACACGTATCTAAACGAAGCCTGCAGTGTCTCGTACGGTACAACAATCATATATACAAGTGTATAAACGAAGCATGCAGTGCCTCGTGCGGTACAACAATCATATATACAAGTATCTAAACGAAGCCTGCAGTGCATCTTGCTGTACAACAATCATATATACAAGTGTATAAACGAAGCATGCAGTGTCTCGTGCGGTACAACTATATACAAGTATCTAAGCGAAGCCTGCAGTGCCTCGCGCGGTACAACACTCATATATACAAATATATAAACGAAGCATGAAGTGCCTCGTGCGGTACAACAATCATATATACAAGTATCTAAACGAAGCCTGCAGTGCCCCGTGCGGTACAACTATATACAAGTATCTAAGCGAAGCCTGCAGTGCCCCGTGCGGTACAACATCATATATACAAGTGTATAAACGATGCATGCAGTGCCTCTTGCGGTACAACAATCATATATACAAGTGTATAAACGAAGCATGCAGTGCCTCGTGCGGTACAACTATATACACGTATCTAAACGAAGCCTGCAGTGCCCCGTGCGGTACACCAATCATATATACAAGTATCTAAACGAAGCCTGCAGTGCCTCGTGCGGTACAACTATATACAAGTATCTAAACGAGGCCTGCATGGCTCGTGCGGTACAACTATATACAAGTATCTAAACGAAGCCTGCAGTGCCTCTTGCTGTACAACAATCATATATACAAATATATAAACGAAGCATGCAGTGCCTCTTGCTGTACAACAATCATATATACAAATATATATACGAAGCATGCAGAGCCTCTTGCTGTACAACAATCATATATACAAATATATAAACGAAGCCTGCAGTGCCTCGTGCGGTACAACTATATACAAGTATCTAAACGAAGCCTGCAGTGTCTCGTGCGGTACAACTATATACAAGTATCTAAACGAAGCCTGCAGTGCCCCGTGCGGTACAACTATATACAAGTATCTAAGCGAAGCCTGCAGTGCCCCATGCGGTACAACAATCATATATACAAGTATCTAAACGAAGCATGTAGTGTCTCGTGCGGTACAACAATCATATATACACGTGTATAAACGAAGCATGCAGTGCCTCGTGCAGTACAACAATCATATATACAAGTATCTAAACGAAGCCTGCAGTGCCTATTGCTGTACAACACTCATATATACAAGTGTATAAACGAAGCATGCAGTGCCTCGTGCGGTACAACTATATACAAGTATCTAAGCGAAGCCTGCAGTGCCTCGGGCGGTACAACACTCATATATACAAATATATAAACGATGCCTGCAGTGCCTCGTGCGGTACAACAATCATATATAAAGTATCTAAACGAAGCCTGCAGTGCCCCGTGCGGTACAACTATATACAAGTATCTAAACGAAGCCTGCAGTGTCTCGTGCGGTACAACTATATACAAGTATCTAAACGAAGCCTGCAGTGTCTCGTGCGGTACAACTATATACAAGTATCTAAACGAAGCCTGCAGTGCCCCGTGCGGTACAACTATATACAAGTATCTAAGCGAAGCCTGCAGTGCCCCGTGCGGTACAACAATCATATATACAAGTGTATAAACGAAGCATGCAGTGCCTCGTGCGGTACAACAATCAGATATACAAGTATCTAAACGAAGCCTGCAGTGCCTCTTGCTGTACAACAATCATATATACAAGTGTATAAACGAAGCATGCAGTGCCTCGTGCGGTACAACTATATACACGTATCTAAGCGAAGCCTGCAGTGCCTCGGGCGGTACAACACTCATATATACAAATATATAAACGAAGCATGCAGTGCCTCGTGCGGTACAACAATCATATATACAAGTGTATAAACGAAGCCTGCAGTGTCTCGTGCGGTACAACAATCATATATACAAGTGTATAAACGAAGCATACAGTGCCTCGTGCGGTACAACTATATACAAGTATCTAAGCGAAGCCTGCAGTGTCTCATGCGGTACAACTATATACAAGTATTTAAACGAAGCCTGCAGTGCCCCATGCGGTACAACTATATACAAGTATATAAACGAAGCCTGCAGTGCCCCGTGCGGTACAACAATCATATATACAAGTATCTAAACGAAGCCTGCAGTGTCTCATGCGGTACAACTATATACAAGTATCTAAACGAAGCCTGCAGTGCCCCGTGCGTTACACCAATCATATATACAAGTATCTAAACGAAGCCTGCAGTGCCTCGTGCGGTACAACTATATACAAGTATCTAAACGAGGCCTGCATGGCTCGTGCGGTACAACTATATACAAGTATCTAAACGAAGCCTGCAGTGCCTCTTGCTGTACAACAATCATATATACAAATATATAAACGAAGCATGCAGTGCCTCGTGCTGTACAACAATCATATATACAAATATATATACGAAGCATGCAGTGCCTCTTGCTGTACAAAAATCATATATACAAATATATAAACGAAGCCTGCAGTGCCTCGTGCGGTACAACTATATACAAGTATCTAAACGAAGCCTGCAGTGTCTCGTGCGGTACAACTATATACAAGTATCTAAACGAAGCCTGCAGTGCCCCGTGCGGTACAACTATATACAAGTATCTAAGCGAAGCCTGCAGTGCCCCTTGCGGTACAACAATCATATATACAAGTATCTAAACGAAGCATGTAGTGTCTCGTGCGGTACAACAATCATATATACACGTGTATAAACGAAGCATGCAGTGCCTCGTGCGGTACAACAATCATATATACAAGTATCTAAACGAAGCCTGCAGTGCCTCTTGCTGTACAACAATCATATATACAAGTGTATAAACGAAGCATGCAGTGCCTCGTGCGGTACAACTATATACAAGTATCTAAGCGAAGCCTGCAGTGCCTCGGGCGGTACAACACTCATATATACAAATATATAAACGAAGCCTGCAGTGCCTCGTGCGGTACAACAATCATATATAAAAGTTTCTAAACGAAGCCTGCAATGCGCCGTGCGGTACAACTATATACAAGTATCTAAACGAAGCCTGCAGTGCCCCGTTCGGTACAACTATATACAAGTATCTAAACGAAGCCTGCAGTGCCACGTGCGGTACAACTATATACAAGTATCTAAACGAAGCATGCAGTGCCCCGTGCGGTACAACTATATACAAGTATGTAAACGAAGCCTGCAGTGTCTCATGCGGTACAACTATATACACGTATCTAAACGAAGCCTGCAGTGCCTCTTGCTGTACAACAATCATATATACAAATATATAAACGAAGCATGCAGTGCCTCTTGCTGTACAACAATCATATATACAAATATATAAACGAAGCCTGCAGTGCCTCGTGCGGTACAACTATATACACGTATCTAAACGAAGCCTGCAGTGTCTCGTGCGGTACAACTATATACAAGTATCTAAACGAAGCCTGCAGTGCCCCGTGCGGTACAACAATCATTATACAAGTGTATAAACGAAGCATGCAGTGCCTCGTGCGGTACAACTATATACAAGTATCTAAACGAAGCCTGCAGTGCCCGTGCGGTACAACTATATACAAGTATCTAAACGAAGCCTGCAGTGCTCCGTGCGGTACAACTATATACAAGTATCTAAACGAAGCCTGCAGTGCCCCGTGCGGTACAACTATATACAAGTATCTAAACGAAGCCTGCAGTGCCCCGTGCGGTACAACAATAATATATACACGTGTACAAACGAAGCACGCAGTGCCTCATGCGGTACAACAATCATATATACAAGTATCTAAATGAAGCCTGCAGTGCCTCTTGCTGTACAACAATCATATATACAAGTGTATAAACGAAGCATGCAGTGCCTCGTGCGGTACAACTATATACAAGTATCTAAGCGAAGCCTGCAGTGCCTCAGGCGGTACAACACTCATATATACAAATATATAAACGAAGCCTGCAGTGTCTCGTGCAGTACAACTATATACAAGTATCTAAACGAAGCCTGCAGTGCCCCGTGCGGTACAACTATATACAAGTATCTAAACGAAGCCTGCAGTGCCCCGTGCGGTACAACTATATACAAGTATCTAAACGAAGCCTGCAGTGTCTCATGTGGTACAACTATATACAAGTATCTAAACGAAGCCTGCAGTGTCTCATGTGGTACAACTATATACACGTATCTAAACGAAGCCTGCAGTGCCCCGTGCGGTACACCAATCATATATACAAGTATCTAAACGAAGCCTGCAGTGCCTCGTGCGGTACAACTCATATATACAAGTATCTAAACGAAGCCTGCAGTGCCTCGTGCGGTACAACTATATACAAGTATCTAAACGAAGCCTGCAGTGCCCCGTGCGGTACAACAATCATATATACAAGTATCTAAACGAAGCCTGCAGTGTCTCTTGCGGTACAACACTCATATATACAAGTATCTAAACGAAGCCTGCAGTGCCTCGTGCTGTACAACTATATACAAGTATCTAAACGAAGCCTGCAGTGTCTCTTGCGGTACAACACTCATATATACAAGTATCTAAACGAAGCCTGCAGTGTCTCGTGCGGTACAACAATCATATATACAAGTGTATAAACGAAGCATGCAGTGCCCCGTGCGGTACAACTATATACAAGTATCTAAGTGAAGACTGCAGTGTCTCGTGCGGTACAACAATCATATATACAAGTATCTAAACGAAGCCTGCAGTGTCTCATGCGGTACAACTATATACAAGTATCTAAACGAAGCCTGCAGTGCCTCGTGCTGTACAACTATATACAAGTATCTAAATGAAGCCTGCAGTGCCCCGTGCGGTACAACTATATACAAATATCTAAACGAAGCCTGCAGTGCTCCGTGCGGTACAACTATATACAAGTATCTAAACGAAGCCTGCAGTGTCTCGTGCGGTACAACTATATAGAAGTATATAAACGACGCCTGCAGTGCTCCGTGCGGTACAACTATATACAAGTATCTAAACGAAGCCTGCAGTGTCTCGTGCGGTACAACTATATACAAGTATATAAACGACGCCTGCAGTGTCTCGTGCGGTACAACTATATACAAGTATCTAAGCGAAGCCTGCAGTGCCCCGTGCGGTGTAACTATATACAAGTATCTAAGCGAAGCCTGCAGTGCCTCGTGCGGTACAACAATCATATATACAAGTATCTAAACGAAGCCTGCAGTGCCTCGTGCGGTACAACTATATACAAGTATCTAAACGAAGCCTGCAGTGCTCGTGCGGTACAACTATATACAAGTATCTAAACGAAGCCTGCAGTGTCGCATGCGGTACAACTATATACAAGTATCTAAACGAAGCCTGCAGTGCTCCGTGCGGTACAACTATATACAAGTATCTAAACGAAGCCTGCAGTGCCTGTGCGGTACAACAATCATATATACAAGTATCTAAACGAAGCCTGCAGTGCCTCGTGCGGTACAACTATATACAAGTATCTAAACGAAGCCTGCAGTGTCTCGTGCGGTACAACAATCATATATACAAGTGTATAAACGAAGCATGCAGTGCCCCGTGCGGTACAACTATATACAAGTATCTAAACGAAGCCTGCAGTGCCCCGTGCGGTACAACAATCATATATACAAGTATCTAAACGAAGCATGCAGTGTCTCGTGCTGTACAACTATATACAAGTATCTAAACGAAGCCTGCAGTGCCTCATGCGGACAACTATATACAAGTATCTAAACGAAGCCTGCAGTGCCCCGTGCGGTACAACTATATACAAGTATCTAAACGAAGCCTGCAATGCCCCGTGCGGTACAACTATATACAAGTATCTAAACGAAGCCTGCATTGTCTCTTGCGGTACAACAATCATATATACAAGTATCTAAACGAAGCCTGCAATGCCCCGTGCGGTACAACTATATACAAGTATCTAAACGAAGCCTGCAGTGCCCCGTGCGGTACAACTATATACAAGTATCTAAACGATGCATGCAGTGTCTCGTGCGGTACAACACTCATATATACAAGTATCTAAACGAAGCCTGCAGTGCTCCGTGCGGTACAACTATATACAAGTATCTAAACGAAGACTGCAGTGTCGCATGCGGTACAATTATATACAAGTATCTAATCGAAGCCTGCAGTGCTCCGTGCGGTACAACTATATACAAGTATCTAAACGAAGCCTGCAGTGCCTTGTGCGGTACAACAATCATATATACAAGTATCTAAACGAAGCCTGCAGTGCCTCGTGCTGTACAACTATATACAAGTATCTAAGCGAAGACTGCAGTGTCTCGTGCGGTACAACAATCATATATACACGTGTATAAACGAAGCATGCAGTGCCCCGTGCGGTACAACTATATACAAGTACCTAAACGAAGCCTGCAATGCCCCGTGCGGTACAACAATCATATATACAAGTATCTAAACGAAGCATGCAGTGTCTCGTGCTGTACAACTATATACAAGTATCTAAGCGAAGACTGCAGTGCCTCATGCGGATCAACTATATACAAGTATCTAAACGAAGCCTGCAGTGCCCCGTGCGGTACAACTATATACAAGTATCTAAACGAAGCCTGCAATGCCCCGTGCGGTACAACTATATACAAGTATCTAAACGAAGCCTGCATTGTCTCTTGCGGTACAACATCATATATACAAGTATCTAAACGAAGCCTGCATTGCCCCGTGCGGTACAACTATATACAAGTATCTAAACGAAGCCTGCAGTGCCCCGTGCGGTACAACTATATACAAGTATCTAAACGATGCATGCAGTGTCTCGTGCGGTACAACACTCATATATACAAGTATCTAAGCGAAGCCTGCAGTGCTCCGTGCGGTACAACTATATACAAGTGTCTAAACGAAGCCTGCAGTGCCCCGTGCGGTACAACTATATACAAGTATCTAAACGAAGCCTGCAGTGCCTCGTGCGGTGCAACTATATACAAGTATCTAAACGAAGCCTGCAGTGCCCGTGCGGTACAACTATATACAAGTATCTAAACGAAGCCTGCAGTGCTCCGTGCGGTACAACTATATACAAGTATCTAAACGAAGCCTGCAGTGTCCCGTGCGGTACAACTATATACAAGTATCTAAACGAAGCCTGCAGTGTCTCGTGCGGTACAACTATATACAAGTATCTAAACGAAGCCTGCAGTGCCCCGTGCGGTACAACTATATACAAGTATCTAAACGAAGCCTGCAGTGCCTCGTGCGGTACAACTATATACAAGTATCTAAACGAAGCCTGCAGTGCCCCGTGCGGTACAACTATATACAAGTATCTAAACGAAGCCTGCAGTGCTCCGTGCGGTACAACTATATACAAGTATCTAAACGAAGCCTGCAGTGTCTCGTGCGGTACAACTATATAGAAGTATATAAACGACGCCTGCAGTGCTCCGTGCGGTACAACTATATACAAGTATCTAAACGAAGCCTGCAGTGTCTCGTGCGGTACAACTATATACAAGTATATAAACGACGCCTGCAGTGTCTCGTGCGGTACAACTATATACAAGTATCTAAGCGAAGCCTGCAGTGCCCCGTGCGGTGTAACTATATACAAGTATCTAAGCGAAGCCTGCAGTGCCTCGTGCGGTACAACAATCATATATACAAGTATCTAAACGAAGCCTGCAGTGCCTCGTGCGGTACAACTATATACAAGTATCTAAACGAAGCCTGCAGTGCTCCGTGCGGTACAACTATATACAAGTATCTAAACGAAGACTGCAGTGTCGCATGCGGTACAATTATATACAAGTATCTAATCGAAGCCTGCAGTGCTCCGTGCGGTACAACTATATACAAGTATCTAAACGAAGCCTGCAGTGCCTTGTGCGGTACAACAATCATATATACAAGTATCTAAACGAAGCCTGCAGTGCCTCGTGCTGTACAACTATATACAAGTATCTAAGCGAAGACTGCAGTGTCTCGTGCGGTACAACAATCATATATACACGTGTATAAACGAAGCATGCAGTGCCCCGTGCGGTACAACTATATACAAGTACCTAAACGAAGCCTGCAATGCCCCGTGCGGTACAACAATCATATATACAAGTATCTAAACGAAGCATGCAGTGTCTCGTGCTGTACAACTATATACAAGTATCTAAGCGAAGACTGCAGTGCCTCATGCGGATCAACTATATACAAGTATCTAAACGAAGCCTGCAGTGCCCCGTGCGGTACAACTATATACAAGTATCTAAACGAAGCCTGCAATGCCCCGTGCGGTACAACTATATACAAGTATCTAAACGAAGCCTGCATTGTCTCTTGCGGTACAACAATCATATATACAAGTATCTAAACGAAGCCTGCAATGCCCCGTGCGGTACAACTATATACAAGTATCTAAACGAAGCCTGCAGTGCCCCGTGCGGTACAACTATATACAAGTATCTAAACGATGCATGCAGTGTCTCGTGCGGTACAACTATATACAAGTATCTAAACGAAGCCTGCAGTGCCTCGTGCTGTACAACTATATACAAGTATCTAAACGAAGCCTGCAGTGCCCCGTGCGGTACAACTATATACAAGTATCTAAACGAAGCCTGCAGTGCTCCGTGCGGTACAACTATATACAAGTATCTAAACGAAGCCTGCAGTGCCCCGTGCGGTACAACTATATACAAGTATCTAAACGAAGCCTGCAGTGCTCCGTGCGGTACAACTATATACAAGTATCTAAACGAAGCCTGCAGTGTCTCGTGCGGTACAACTATATACAAGTATATAAACGACGCCTGCAGTGTCTCGTGCGGTACAACTATATACAAGTATCTAAGCGAAGCCTGCAGTGCCCCGTGCGGTGTAACTATATACATGTATCTAAGCGAAGCCTGCAGTGCCTCGTGCGGTACAACAATCATATATACAAGTATCTAAACGAAGCCTGCAGTGCCTCGTGCGGTACAACTATATACAAGTATCTAAACGAAGCCTGCAGTGCTCCGTGCGGTACAACTATATACAAGTATCTAAACGAAGCCTGCAGTGCCTCGTGCGGTACAACAATCATATATACAAGTATCTAAACGAAGCCTGCAGTGCCTTGTGCTGTACAACTATATACAAGTATCTAAGCGAAGACTGCAGTGTCTCGTGCAGTACAACAATCATATATACAAGTATCTAAGCGAAGACTGCAGTGTCTCGTGCGGTACAACAATCATATATACACGTATATAAGCGAAGCCTGCAGTGCTCCGTGCGGTACAACTATATACAAGTATCTAAACGAAGCCTGCAGTGTCTCGTGCGGTACAACTATATACAAGTATCTAAACGAAGCCGGCAGTGTCTCATGCGGTACAACTATATACAAGTATCTAAGCGAAGCCTGCAGTGTCTCATGCGGTACAACTATATACAAGTATCTAAACGAAGCCTGCAGTGCCCCTTGCGGTACAACAATCATATATACAAGTATCTAAAGGAAGCATACAGTGCCTCGTGCGGTACAACTATATACAAGTATCTAAACGAAGCCTGCAGTGCCTCGTGCTGTACAACTATATACAAGTATCTAAGCGAAGCCTGCAGTGCCTCGTGCGGTACAACAATCATATATACAAGTATCTAAACGAAGCCTGCAGTGCCCCGTGCGGTACAACAATCATATATACACTTGTATAAACGAAGCATGCAGTGCCTCGTGCTGTACAACTATATACAAGTATCTAAACGAAGCCTGCAGTGCCTCGTGCGGTACAACTATATACAAGTATCTAAACGAAGCCTGCAGTGCCTCGTGCGGTACAACTATATACAAGTATCTAAACGAAGCCTGCAGTGCCCCGTGCGGTACAACTATATACAAGTATCTAAACGAAGCCTGCAGTGCCCCGTGCGGTACAACTATATACAAGTATCTAAACGAAGCCTGCAGTGTCCCGTGCGGTACAACTATATACAAGTATCTAAACGAAGCCTGCAGTGTCTCGTGCGGTACAACTATATACAAGTATCTAAACGAAGCCTGCAGTGCCCCGTGCGGTACAACTATATACAAGTATCTAAACGAAGCCTGCAGTGCCTCGTGCGGTACAACAATCATATATACAAGTATCTAAACGAAGCCTGCAGTGCCTCGTGCGGTACAACTATATACAAGTATCTAAGCGAAGCCTGCAGTGCCTCGTGCGGTACAACTATATACAAGTATCTAAACGAAGCCTGCAGTGCCTCGTGCTGTACAACTATATACAAGTATCTAAGCGAAGCCTGCAGTGCCCGTGCGGTACAACTATATACAAGTATCTAAGCGAAGCCTGCAGTGCCTCGTGCGGTACAACTATATACAAGTATCTAAGCGAAGCCTGCAGTGCCTCGTGCGGTACAACTATATACAAGTATCTAAACGAAGCCTGCAGTGCCTCGTGCGGTACAACTATATACAAGTATCTAAGCGAAGCCTGCAGTACCCCGTGCGGTACAACAATCATATATACAAGTATCCAAGTGATGCTTGCAGTGCCTCGTGCGGTACAATGAAAGTAATGTAAGCAATGAAGACTATTGTTGTCAATAACAGTTTATAGTTCAGGTATGTGTGATGCCATATAAATCATGTAACGGGCCTGTATATGTATAATGTGTTTACTATATTCTCATGGTATGTTGTTGCAAATCTTCAATCTGAAAATTGTAATAACAACCTTGAAACATTGAAACTTGAAATGGGTCAATAGAAGTCCATGCACCAAGAGAGATTATCAACATGTTGATACTGTATGCCTAATAAATTGCGTAACACGTAAGCATCTAGCATGTAGTAAAGTTGATATATATATAAACAATAATGACAGGTCAACCTGCACTAATTATGCGCGTATATATAAACAATAATGACAGGTTAACCTGCACTAATTATGCGCGTATATATAAACAATAATGCCAGGTCAACCGGCACTAATTATGCGCGTATATATAAACAATAATGCCAGGTTAACCTGCACTAATTATGCGAGTATATATACACAATAATGCCAGGTCAACCTGCACTAATTATGCGCGTATATATAAACAATAATGCCAGGTCAACCTGCACTAATTATGCGCGTATATATAAACAAATTAACAGGTTAACCTGCACTAATTATGCGCGTATATATAAACAAATTAACAGGTTAACCTGCACTAATTATGCGCGTATATATAAACAATACTGCCAGGTCAACCTGCACTAATTATGCGCGTATATATAAACAATAATGCCAGGTTAACCTGCACTAATTATGCGAGTATATATACACAATAGTGCCAGGTCATCCTGCACTAATTATGCGCGTATATATAAACAATAATGCCAGGTTAACCTGCACTAATTATGCGCGTATATATAAACAAATTAACAGGTTAACTTGCACTAATTATGCGAGTATATATACACAATAATGTCAGGTTAACCTGCACTAATTATGCGAGTATATATACACAATAATGCCAGGTCAACCTGCACTAATTATGCGCGTATATATAAACAATAATGCAAGGTTAACCTGCACTAATTATGCGAGTATATATAAACAAATTAACAGGTCAACCTGCACTAATTATGCGCGTATATATAAACAATAATGCCAGGTCAACCTGCACTAATTATGTGCGTATATATAAACAATAATGACAGGTCAACCTGCACTAATTATGCGAGTATATATAAACAACAATGCCAGGTTAACCTGCACTAATTATGCGAGTATAGTTTATACAATGATGCACATTATTGGAAATAGTCTTACATGCAGCATACTGCCACAGATGTAACCGTTTATCTGGGCAACGACTACTTCAATTAATCCCATAGTGAGCAGTTGTAACGGACTTGTCCGACCTAGCACAGCCCCGAACGATATAAGAACAGTGGCTGTGGCAAAGTCGGCAGTTACCATCCTGAAATAAATAATACACATATATACATGTACAAGAAACAGGTGTGATATCGTAGAAGAAACAGGTGTGATATCGTAAAAGAAACAGGTGTGATATCGTAGAAGAAACAGGTGTGATATCGTAGAAGAAACATGTGTGATATCGTACAAGAAACAGGTGTGATATCGTACAAGAAACAGGTGTGATATCGTAGAAGAAACAGGTGTGATATCGTAGAAGAAACAGGTGTGATATCGTACAAGAAACAGGTGTGATATTGTACAAGAAACAGGTGTGATATCGTACAAGAAACAGGTGTGATATTGTACAAGAAACAGGTGTGATATCGTACAAGAAACAGGTGTGATATCGTACAAGAAACAGGTGTGATATCGTAGAAGAAACAGGTGTGATATCGTAGAAGAAACAGATGTGATATCGTACAAGAAACAGGTGTGATATCGTAGAAGAAACATGTGTGATATCGTAGATGAAACAGGTGTGATATCGTACACGAAACAGGTGTAATATAGTACAAGAAACAGGTGTGATATCGTAGAAGAAACAGGTGTGATATCGTACACGAAACAGGTGTAATATAGTACAAGAAACAGGTGTGATATCGTAGAAGAAACAGGTGTGATATCGTACAAGAAACAGGTGTGATATCGTAGAAGAAACAGATGTGATATCGTAGAAGAAACAGGTGTGATATCGTAGAAGAAACAGGTATGATATCGTAGAAGAAACATGTGTGATATCGTACAAGAAACAGGTGTGATATCGTACAAGAAACAGGTGTGATATTGTACAAGAAACAGATGTGATATCGTACAAGAAACAGGTGTGATATCGTACAAGAAACAGGTGTGATATCGTACAAGAAACAGGTGTGATATTGTACAAGAAACAGATGTGATATCGTACAAGAAACAGGTGTGATATCGTACAAGAAACATGTGAGATATCATACAAGAAACAGGTGTGATATCGTACAAGAAACAGGTGTGATATTGTACAAGAAACAGATGTGATATCGTACATGAAACAGGTGTGATATCGTACAAGAAACATGTGAGATATCATACAAGAAACAGGTGTGATATTGTACAAGAAACAGGTGTAATATCGTTGAAGAAACATGTGTGATATCGTAGAAGAAACAGGTGTGATATCGTTGAAGAAACAGGTGTGATATCATACAAGAAACAGGTGTGATATCATAGAAGAAACAGGTGTGATATCGTACAAGAAACAGGTGTGATATCGTAGAAGAAACAGGTGTGATATCGTTGAAGAAACAGGTGTGATATCGTACAAGAAACAGGTGTGATATCATACAAGAAACAGGTGTGATATTGTACAAGAAACAGGTGTGATATCGTAGAAGAAACAAGTGTGATATCGCAGAAGAAACAGGTGTGATATCGTAGAAGAAACAAGTGTGATATCATAGAAGAAACAAGTGTGATATCGCAGAAGAAACAGGTGTGATATCGTAGAAGAAACATATGTGATATCATACAAGAAACAGGTATGATATCGTAGAAGAAACAGGTGGGATATCGTAGAAGAAACAGGTGTGATATCGTACACGAAACAGGTATGATATCGTAAAAGAAACAGGTGTGATATCGTAGAAGAAAAATGTGTGATATCGTAGAAGAAATATGTGTGATATCATACAAGAAACAGGTGTGATAGCATACAAGAAACAGGTGTAATATAGTAGAAGAAACAGGTGTGATATCGTATAAGAAACAGGTGTGATATCGTAGAAGAAACAGGTGTAATATCGTAGAAGAAACAGGTGTGATATCGTACAAGAAACAGGTGTGATATCGTATAAGAAACAGGTGTGATATCGTACAAGAAACAGGTGTGATATCGTATAAGAAACAGGTGTGATATCGTACAAGAAACAGGTGCAATATCGTAGAAGAAACAGGTGTGATATCGCAGAAGAAATATGTGTGATATCATACAAGAAACAGGTGTGATAGCATACAAGAAACAGGTGTAATATAGTAGAAGAAACAGGTGTGATATCGTATAAGAAACAGGTGTGATATCGTAGAATAAAAAGGTGTAATATCGTAGAAGAAACAGGTGTGATATCGTACAAGAAACAGGTGTGATATCGTATAAGAAACAGGTGTGATATCGTACAAGAAACAGGTGTAATATCGTAGAAGAAACAGGTGTGATATCGTAGAAGAAACAGGTGTGATATCGTACAAGAAACAGGTGTGATATCGTAGAAGAAACAGGTGTGATATCGTAGAAGAAACAGGTGTGATATCGTAGAAGAAACAGGTGTGATATCGTAGAAGAAACATGTGTGATATCGTACAAGAAACAGGTGTGATATCCATTGTGATATCATACAAGAAACAGGTGTGATATCGTAGAAGAAACAGGTGTGATATCGTACAAGAAACATGTGTGATATCGTAGAAGAAACAGGTGTGATATCGTACAAGAAACAGGTATGATATCGTAGAAGAAACGGTGTGATATCGTACAATATCGTAGAAGAAACAGGTGTGATATCGTACAAGAAACAGGTGTGATATCGTACAAGAAACAGGTGTGATATCGTACAAGAAACAGGTGTGATATCGTAGAAGAAACAGGTGTGATATCGTAGAAGAAACAGGTGTGATATCGTACAAGAAACAGGTGTGATATCGTACAAGAAACAGGTGTGATATCGTACAAGAAACAGGTGTGATATCGTACAAGAAACAGGTGTGATATCGTACAAGAAACAGGTGTGATATCGTACAAGAAACAGGTGTGATATCGTAGAAGAAACAGGTGTGATATCGTAGAAGAAACAGATGTGATATCGTACAAGAAACAGGTGTGATATCGTAGAAGAAACATGTGTGATATCGTACACGAAACAGGTGTATATGTACAAGAAACAGGTGTGATATCGTAGAAGAAACAGGTGTGATATCGTACAAGAAACAGGTGTAATATCGTACAAGAAACAGGTGTGATATCGTAGAAGAAACAGGTGTGATATCGTACAAGAAACAGGTGTGATATCGTAGAAGAAACAGATGTGATATCGTAGAAGAAACAGGTGTGATATCGTAGAAGAAACAGGTGTGATATCGTAGAAGAAACATGTGTGATATCGTACAAGAAACAGGTGTGATATCGTACAAGAAACAGGTGTGATATCGTACAAGAAACAGGTGTGATATCGTACAAGAAACAGGTGTGATATCGTACAAGAAACAGGTGTGATATCGTACAAGAAACAGGTGTGATATTGTACAAGAAACAGGTGTGATATCGTACAAGAAACAGGTGTGATATCGTAGAAGAAACATGTGTGATATCGTACAAGAAACAGGTGTGATATCGTACAAGAAACAGGTGTGATATCGTACAAGAAACAGGTGTGATATCGTAAACGAAGAAACATGTGTGATATCGTAGAAGAAACAGGTGTGATATCGTAGAAGAAACAGGTGTGATATCGTACAAGAAACAGGTGTGATATCGTAGAAGAAACAGGTGTGATATCGTACAAGAAACAGGTGTGATATCGTAGAAGAAACAGGTGTGATATCGTAGAAGAAACAGGTGTGATATCGTACAAGAAACAGGTGTGATATCATACAAGAAACAGGTGTGATATAGTACAAGAAACAGGTGTGATATCGTAGAAGAAACAAGTGTGATATCGCAGAAGAAACAGGTGTGATATCGTAGAAGAAACAAGTGTGATATCATAGAAGAAACAAGTGTGATATCGCAGAAGAAACAGGTGTGATATCGTAGAAGAAACATATGTGATATCATACAAGAAACAGGTATGATATCGTAGAAGAAACAGGTGGGATATCGTAGAAGAAACAGGTGTGATATCGTACACGAAACAGGTATGATATCGTAAAAGAAACAGGTGTGATATCGTAGAAGAAAAATGTGTGATATCGTAGAAGAAATATGTGTGATATCATACAAGAAACAGGTGTGATAGCATACAAGAAACAGGTGTAATATAGTAGAAGAAACAGGTGTGATATCGTATAAGAAACAGGTGTGATATCGTAGAAGAAACAGGTGTAATATCGTAGAAGAAACAGGTGTGATATCGTATAAGAAACAGGTGTGATATCGTACAAGAAACAGGTGTGATATCGTATAAGAAACAGGTGTGATATCGTACAAGAAACAGGTGCATATCGTAGAAGAAACAGGTGTGATATCGCAGAAGAAATATGTGTATATCATACAAGAAACAGGTGTGATAGCATACAAGAAACAGGTGTAATATAGTAGAAGAAACAGGTGTGATATCGTATAAGAAACAGGTGTGATATCGTAGAATAAAAAGGTGTAATATCGTAGAAGAAACAGGTGTGATATCGTACAAGAAACAGGTGTGATATCGTATAAGAAACAGGTGTGATATCGTACAAGAAACAGGTGTAATATCGTAGAAGAAACAGGTGTGATATCGTAGAAGAAACAGGTGTGATATCGTAGAAGAAACATGTGTGATATCGTAGAAGAAACAGGTGTGATATCGTAGAAGAAACTGGTGTGATATCGTAGAAGAAACAGGTGTGATATCGTAGAAGAAACATGTGTGATATCGTACAAGAAACAGGTGTGATATCGTAGAAGAAATAGGTTTGATATCATGGAAGAAATATATGTGATATCATACAAGAAACAGGTGTGATATCGTAGAAGAAACAGGTGTGATATCGTACAAGAAACATGTGTGATATCGTAGAAGAAACAGGTGTGATATCGTACAAGAAACAGGTATGATATCGTAGAAGAAACTGGTGTGATATCGTAGATGAAACATGTTTGATATCGTAGAAGAAACAGGTGTGATAGCATACAAGAAACAGGTGTAATATAGTAGAAGAAACAGGTGTGATATCGTAGAAGAAACAGGTGTGATATCGTAGAAGAAACATGTGTGATATCGTACAAGAAACAGGTGTGATATCATACAGGAAATATGTGTGATAGCATACAAGAAACAGGTGTGATATTGTACAAGAAACATATGTGATATCATACAAGAAACATGTGTGATATCGTAGAAGAAACAGGTGTGATATCGTACAAGAAACAGGTATGATATCGTAGAAGAAACATGTGTGATATCATGCAAGAAACAGATGTGATATCGTATAAGAAACAGGTGTGATATCGTACAAGAAACAGATGTGATATCGTACAAGAAACAGGTGTGATATCGTAGAAGAAACATGTGTGATATCGTAGAAGAAACAGGTGTGATATCGTAGAAGAAACAGGTGTGATATCGTACAAGAAACAGGTGTGATATCGTAGAAGAAACAGGTGTGATATCGTACAAGAAACAGGTGTGATATCATAGAAGAAACAGGTGTGATATCGTACAAGAAACAGATGTGATATCGTACAAGAAACAGGTGTGATATCATACAGGAAACATGTGTGATAGCATACAAGAAACAGGTGTGATATTGTACAATACAGAGATGTGATATCGTATAAGAAACATGTGTGATATCGTACAAGAAACAGGTGTGATATCGTACAAGAAACAGGTATGATATCGTAGAAGAAACAGGTGTGATATCGTAGATGAAACATGTTTGATATCGTAGAAGAAACAGGTGTGATAGCATACAAGAAACATGTGTAATATAGTAGAAGAAACAGGTGTGATATCGTAGAAGAAACAGGTGTGATATCGTAGAAGAAACATGTGTGATATCGTACAAGAAACAGGTGTGATATCATACAGGAAATATGTGTGATAGCATACAAGAAACAGGTGTGATATTGTACAAGAAACATATGTGATATCATACAAGAAACATGTGTGATATCGTAGAAGAAACAGGTGTGATATCGTACAAGAAACAGGTATGATATCGTAGAAGAAACAGGTGTGATATCGTAGATGAAACAGGTTTGATATCGTAGAAGAAACAGGTGTGATAGCATACAAGAAACAGGTGTAATATAGTAGAAGAAACAGGTGTGATATCGTAGAAGAAACAGGTGTGATATCGTCGAAGAAACATGTGTGATATCGTACAAGAAACAGGTGTGATATCATACAGGAAATATGTGTGATAGCATACAAGAAACAGGTGTGATATTGTACAAGAAACAGATGTGATATCGTACAAGAAACAGGTGTGATATCATACAGGAAACATGTGTGATAGCATACAAGAAACAGGTGTGATATTGTACAATACAGAGATGTGATATCGTACACGAAACATGTGTGATATCGTACAAGAAACAGGTGTGATATCATACAGGAAACATGTGTGATAGCATACAAGAAACAGGTGTGATATTGTACAAGAAACAGATGTGATATCGTACAAGAAACAGGTGTGATATCGTACAAGAAACAGATGTGATATCGTAGAAGAAACAGGTGTAATATCGTAGAAGAAACAGGTGTGATATCGTAGAAGAAACAGGTGTGATATCGTAGAAGAAACAGGTGTGATATCGTAGAAGAAACAGGTGTGATATCGTAGAAGAAACAGGTGTGATATCGTAGAAGAAACAGGTGTGATATCGTAGAAGAAACAGGTGTGATATCGTAGAAGAAACAGGTGTAATATCGTAGAAGAAACAGTTGTGATATCGTAGAAGAAACAGGTGTGATATCGTAAAAGAAACAGGTGTGATATCGTAGAAGAAACAGGTGTGATATCGTAGAAGAAACAGGTGTGATATTGTACAAGAAACAGATGTGATATCGTAGAAGAAACAGGTGTGATATCGTAGAAGAAACAGGTGTCATATCGTCGTACAAGAAACAGGTGTGATATCGTACAAGAAACAGGTGTGATATCGTAGAAGAAACAGGTGTGATATCATACAGGAAACATTTGTGATAGCATACAAGAAACAGGTGTGATATTGTACAAGAAACAGATGTGATATCGTACAAGAAACAGGTGTGATATCGTACAAGAAACATGTGTGATATCATACAAGAAACAGATGTGATATCGTATAAGAAACAGGTGTGATATCGTACAAGAAACAGATGTGATATCGTACAAGAAACAGGTGTAATATCGTTGAAGAAACATGTGTGATATCGTAGAAGAAACAGGTGTGATATCGTAGAAGAAACAGGTGTGATATCGTACAAGAAACAGGTGTGATATCGTAGAAGAAACAGGTGTGATATCATACAAGAAACAGATGTGATATCGTAGAAGAAACAGGTGTGATATAGTAGAAGAAACAGGTGTGATATCGTACAAAAACATGTGTGATATCGTAGAAGAAACAGGTGTGATATCGTACAAGAAACAGGTATGATATCGTAGAAGAAACAGGTGTGATATCGTAGATGAAACATGTTTGATATCGTAGAAGAAACAGGTGTGATAGCATACAAGAAACAGGTGTAATATAGTAGAAGAAACAGGTGTGATATCGTAGAAGAAACAGGTGTGATATCGTAGAAGAAACAGGTGTGATATCATAGAAGAAACATGTGTGATATCGTACAAGAAACAGGTGTGATATCATACAGGAAATATGTGTGATAGCATACAAGAAACAGGTGTGATATTGTACAAGAAACATATGTGATATCATACAAGAAACATGTGTGATATCGTAGAAGAAACAGGTGTGATATCGTACAAGAAACAGGTATGATATCGTAGAAGAAACAGGTGTGATATCGTAGATGAAACATGTTTGATATCGTAGAAGAAACAGGTGTGATAGCATACAAGAAACAGGTGTAATATAGTAGAAGAAACAGGTGTGATATCGTAGAAGAAACAGGTGTGATATCGTAGAAGAAACATGTGTGATATCGTACAAGACACAGGTGTGATATCATACAGGAAATATGTGTGATAGCATACAAGAAACAGGTGTGATATTGTACAAGAAACAGATGTGATATCGTACAAGAAACAGGTGTGATATCATACAGGAAACATGTGTGATAGCATACAAGAAACAGGTGTGATATTGTACAATACAGAGATGTGATATCGTATAAGAAACATGTGTGATATCGTACAAGAAACAGGTGTGATATCATACAGGAAACATGTGTGATAGCATACAAGAAACAGGTGTGATATTGTACAAGAAACAGATGTGATATCGTACAAGAAACAGATGTGATATCGTACAAGAAACAGGTGTGATATCGTACAAGAAACAGATGTGATATCGTACAAGAAACAGATGTGATATCGTACAAGAAACAGGTGTGATATCGTACAAGAAACAGATGTGATATCGTACAAGAAACAGGTGTGATATCGTATAAGAAACAGATGTGATATCGTAGAAGAAACAGGTGTAATATCGTAGAAGAAACAGGTGTGATATCGTAGAAGAAACAGGTGTGATATCGTAGAAGAAACAGGTGTGATATCGTAGAAGAAACAGGTGTGATATCGTAGAAGAAACAGGTGTGATATCGTAGAAGAAACAGGTGTGATATCGTAGAAGAAACAGGTGTATATCGTAGAAGAAACAGGTGTGATATCGTAGAAGAAACAGGTGTGATATCGTACAAGAAACAGGTGTGATATCGTAGAAGAAACAGGTGTGATATCGTAGAAGAAACAGGTGTGATATCGTACAAGAAACAGGTGTGATATCGTAGAAGAAACAGGTGTGATATCGTACAAGAAACAGGTGTGATATCGTACAAGAAACAGGTGTGATATCGTACAAGAAACAGGTGTGATATCGTAGAAGAAACAGGTGTGATATCGTAGAAGAAACAGGTGTGATATCGTACAAGAAACAGGTGTGATATCGTACAAGAAACAGGTGTGATATCGTAGAAGAAACAGGTGTGATATCGTACAAGAAACAGGTGTGATATCGTACAAGAAACAGGTGTGATATCGTAGAAGAAACAGGTGTAATATCGTAGAAGAAACAGGTGTGATATCGTAGAAGAAACAGGTGTGATATCGTAGAAGAAACAGGTGTGATATCGTAGAAGAAACAGGTGTGATATCGTACAAGAAACAGGTGTGATATCGTAGAAGAAACAGGTGTGATATCGTAGAAGAAACAGGTGTGATATCGTAGAAGAAACAGGTGTGATATCGTACAAGAAACAGGTGTGATATCGTAGAAGAAACAGGTGTGATATCGTAGAAGAAACAGGTGTGATATCGTAGAAGAAACAGGTGTGATATCGTAGAAGAAACAGGTGTGATATCGTAGAAGAAACAGGTGTGATATCGTACAAGAAACAGGTGTGATATCGTAGAAGAAACAGGTGTGATATCGTAGAAGAAACAGGTGTAATATCGTAGAAGAAACAGGTGTGATATCATACAAGAAACAGGTGTGATATCGTACAAGAAACAGGTGTGATATCGTAGAAGAAACAGGTGTGATATCGTACAAGAAACAGGTGTGATATCGTAGAAGAAACAGGTGTGATATCGTAGAAGAAACAGGTGTGATATCGTACAAGAAACAGGTGTGATATCGTACAAGAAACAGGTGTGATATCGTAG
>CM026386.1:843602-908726 GCA_014843695.1 Archivesica marissinica | reverse complement strand
TGATAGAGATAAATCGATACCGTTGGTGTGTTAGAGGTAAATGGATACCGTTGGTTTGTTAGAGGTAAATGGGTACCATTGGTGTGTTAGAGGTAAATGGATACCTTTGGTTTGTTAGAGGTAAATGGATACATTTGGTTTGTTAGAGGTAAATGGAAACCGTTGGTTTGTTAGAGGTAAATGGATACCGTTCGTGTGTTAGAGGTAAATGGATACCGTTGGTGTGTTAGACGTAAATGGATACCGTTGGTGTGTTAGACGTAAATGGATACCGTTGGTGTGTTAGAGGTAAATGGATACCGTTGTTTGTTAGAGGTAAATGGATACGGTTGGTGTGTTAGAGGTAAATGGATACCGTTGGTGTGTTAGACGTAAATGGATACCGTTGGTGTGTTAGATGTAAATGGATACCGTTGTTTGTTAGAGGTAAATGGATACCGTTGGTGTGTTAGAGGTAAATGGATACCATTGGTGTGTTAGGGGTAAATGGATATCGTTGGTTTGTTAGAGGTAAATGGATACCGTTGGTGTGTTAGAGGTAAATGGATACCATTGGTGTGTTAGAGGTAAATTTATACCATTTGTTTGTTAGAGGTAAATAGATACCGTTGGTGTGTTAGAGGTAAATGGATACCGTTGGTTTGTTAGAGGTAAATGGAAACCGTTGGTTTGTTAGAGGTAAATGGATACCATTGGCTTGTTATGGGTAAATGGATACCATTGGTTTGTTAGGGGTAAATGGATACCGTTGGTGTGTTAGAGGTAAATGGATACCGTTGGTTTGTTAGAGGTAAATGGATACCATTGGTGTGTTAGAGATAAATGGATAGCATTGGTTTGTTAGAGGTAAATGGATACCATTGGTGTGTTATAGGTAAATGGATACCGTTGGTTTGTTAGAGGTAAATGGATACCTTTGGTTTGTTAGAGGTAAATGGAAACCGTTGGTTTGTTAGAGGTAAATGGATACCGTTGGTGTGTTAGAGGTAAATTGATACCGTTGGTGTGCTAGAGGTAAATGGATACCGTTGGTGTGCTAGAGGTAAATGGATACCATTGTTTTGTTAGAGGTAAATTAATATCATTGGTTTGTTAGATGTAAATGGATACCATTGGTTTGTTAGAGGTAAATGGATACCGTTGGTTTTTTAGAGGTAAATGGATATCATTGGTTTGTTAGAGGTAAATGGATACCATTGGTGTGTTAGAGGTAAATGGATACCGTTAGTTTGTTAGAGGTAAATGGATACCTTTGGTTTGTTAGAGGTAAATTGATACCGTTGGTGTGCTAGAGGTTAATGGATACCGTTGATGTGCTAGAGGTAAATGGATACCATTTGTTTGTTAGAGGTAAATTAATAGCATTGGTTTGTTAGATGTAAATGGATACCATTGGTTTGTTAGAGGTAAATGGATACCGTTGGTTTGTTAGAGGTAAATGGATACCATTGGTGTGTTAGAGGTAAATGGATACCGTTGGTTTGTTAGAGGTAAATGGATATAATTGGTTTGTTAGAGGTAAATGGATACCATTGGTGTGTTAGAGGTAAATGGATACCTTTGGTTTGTTAGAGGTAAATGGAAACCGTTGGTTTGTTAGAGGTAAATGGATACCATTGGTTTGTTATGGGTAAATGGATACCGTTGGTTTATTAGAGGTAAATGGAAACCGTTGGTTTGTTAGAGGTAAATGGATACCGTTGGCTTGTTATGGGTAAATGGATACCATTGGTTTGTTATGGGTAAATGGATACCGTTGGTGTGTTGGAGGTAAATGGATACCGCTGGCTTGTTAGAGTTAAATGTACCATTGGTTTGTTAGAGGTAAATGGATACAGTTGGTTTAGTAGAGGTAAATGGATACCGTTGGTGTGTTAGAGGTAAATGGATACCGTTGGTTTGTTAGAAGTAAATGGATACCGTTGGATTGTTAGAGGTAAATGGATACCATTGGTGTATTAGAGATAAATGGATACCATTGGTGTGTTAGAGGTAAATAGATACCGTTGGTTTGTTAGAGGTAAATTAATACCATTGGTTTGTTAGATGTAAATGGATACCATTGGTTTGTTAGAGGTAAATGGATACCGTTGGTTTGTTAGAGGTAAATGGATACCATTGGTGTGTTGGAGATAAATGGATATCATTAGTTTGTTAGAGGTAAATGGATAACATTGGTGTGTTAGAGGTATATATATACCGTTGGTTTGTTAGAGGTAAATGGATACCTTTGGTTTGTTAGAGGTAAATGGAATCCGTTGGTTTGTTAGTGTTAAATGGATACCGTTGGCTTGTTATGGGTAAATGGATACCATTGGTTTGTTAGGGGTAAATGGATACCGTTGTTGTGTTAGAGGTAAATGGATACCGTTTGTGTGCTAGAGTTAAATGGATACCGTTGTTTGATAGAGATAAATGGATACCGTTGGTATGTTAGAGGTAAATGGATACCGTTGGTTTGTTAGAGGTAAATGGATACCATTGGTGTGTCAGAGATCAATGGATATCATTGGTTTGTTAGAGGTAAATGGGTACCATTGGTGTGTTAGAGGTAAATGGATACCGTTGGTTTGTTAGAGGTAAATGGATACCATTGGTTTGTTAGAGGTAAATGGAAACCGTTGGTTTGTTAGAGGTAAATGGATACCGTTGGTGTGTTAGAGGTAAATGGAATCCGTTGGTTTGTTAGTGTTAAATGGATACCGTTGGCTTGTTATGGGTAAATGGATACCATTGGTTTGTTAGGGGTAAATGGATACCGTTGTTGTGTTAGAGGTAAATGGATACCGTTGGTGTGCTAGAGGTAAATGGATACCGTTGTTTGATAGAGATAAATGGATACCATTGGTGTGTTAGAGGTAAATGGATACCGTTGGTTTGTTAGAGGTAAATGGATACATTGGTGTGTAGAGTAATGGATATCATTGGTTTGTTAGAGGTAATGGGTACCTTGGTGTGTTAGAGGTAAATGGATACGTTGGTTTGTTAGAGGTAAATGGATACCTTTGGTTTGTTAGAGGTAAATGGAAACCGTTGGTTTGTTAGAGGTAAATGGATACCGTTGGTTTGTTAGAGGTAAATGGATACCGTTGGTGTGTTAGAGGTAAATGGATATCGTTGGTGTGTTAGAGGTAAATGGATACCGTTGTTGTGTTAGGGTAAATGGATACCGTTGTTTGTTAGAGGTAAATGGATACCGTTGGTGTGTTAGAGGTAAATGGATACCGTTGGTGTGTTAGAGTAAATGGATACCGTTGGTGTGTTAGAGGTAAATGGATACCGTTGGTTTGTTAGAGGTAAATGGATACCGTTGGTTGTTATGGGTAAATGGATACTTGGTTTGTTAGGGTAAATGGATACCGTTGGTTTGTTAGAGTAAATGGATACCGTGGTGTTTGGAGGTATGGATACCGTGGTTTGTTAAGTTAAATGTACCATTGGTTTGTTAGAGGTAAATGGATACAGTTGGTTTACTAGAGGTAAATTAATACCATTGGTGTGTTAGAGGTAAATGGATACCGTTGATTTGTTAGAAGTAAATGGATAGCATCGGTTTATTAGAGGTAAATGGATACCGTTGGTTTGTTAGAGGCAAATGGATACCGTTGGTGTGTTAGAGGTAAATGGATACTGTTGGTGTGTTCGAGGTAAATGGATACCATTGGTGTGTTAGAGGTAAATGGATACCGTTGGTTTGTTATAGGTAAATGGATACCGTTGGTGTGTTAGAGGTAAATGGATACCGTTGGTTTGTTAGAGGTAAATGGATACCATTGGTTTGTTAGAGGTAAATGGAAACCGTTGGTTTGTTAGAGGTAAATGGATACCGTTGGTGTGTTAGAGGTAAATGGAATCCGTTGGTTTGTTAGTGTTAAATGGATACCGTTGGCTTGTTATGGGTAAATGGATACCATTGGTTTGTTAGGGGTAAATGGATACCGTTGTTGTGTTAGAGGTAAATGGATACCGTTGGTGTGCTAGAGGTAAATGGATACCGTTGTTTGATAGAGATAAATGGATACCATTGGTGTGTTAGAGGTAAATGGATACCGTTGGTTTGTTAGAGGTAAATGGATACCATTGGTGTGTCAGAGATCAATGGATATCATTGGTTTGTTAGAGGTAAATGGGTACCATTGGTGTGTTAGAGGTAAATGGATACCGTTGGTTTGTTAGAGGTAAATGGATACCTTTGGTTTGTTAGAGGTAAATGGAAACCGTTGGTTTGTTAGAGGTAAATGGATACCGTTGGTGTGTTAGAGGTAAATGGATACCGTTGGTGTGTTAGACGTAAATGGATACCGTTGGTGTGTTAGACGTAAATGGATACCGTTGTTGTGTTAGAGGTAAATGGATACCGTTGTTTGTTAGAGGTAAATGGATACCGTTGGTGTGTTAGAGGTAAATGGATACCGTTGGTGTGTTAGACGTAAATGGATACCGTTGGTGTGTTAGAGGTAAATGGATACCGTTGGTTTGTTAGAGGTAAATGGATACCGTTGGCTTGTTATGGGTAAATGGATAACATTGGTTTGTTAGGGGTAAATGGATACCGTTGGTTTGTTAGAGGTAAATGGATACCGATGGTGTGTTGGAGGTAAATGGATACCGCTGGTTTGTTAGAGTTAAATGTACCATTGGTTTGTTAGAGGTAAATGGATACAGTTGGTTTACTAGAGGTAAATTAATACCATTGGTGTGTTAGAGGTAAATGGATACCGTTGATTTGTTAGAAGTAAATGGATAGCATCGGTTTATTAGAGGTAAATGGATACCGTTGGTTTGTTAGAGGCAAATGGATACCGTTGGTGTGTTAGAGGTAAATGGATACTGTTGGTGTGTTCGAGGTAAATGGATACCATTGGTGTGTTAGAGGTAAATGGATACCGTTGGTTTGTTATAGGTAAATGGATACCGTTGGTGTGTTAGAGGTAAATGGATACCGTTGGTGTGTTAGAGGTAAATGGATACAGTTTGTTGGTAGAGGTAAATGGATACCGTTGGCTTGTTATGGGTAAATGGATAACATTGGTTTGTTAGGGGTAAATGGATACCGTTGGTTTGTTAGAGGTAAATGGATACCGATGGTGTGTTGGAGGTAAATGGATACCGCTGGTTTGTTAGAGTTAAATGTACCATTGGTTTGTTAGAGGTAAATGGATACAGTTGGTTTACTAGAGGTAAATTGATACCATTGGTGTGTTAGAGGTAAATGGATACCGTTGATTTGTTAGAAGTAAATGGATAGCATCGGTTTATTAGAGGTAAATGGATACCGTTGGTTTGTTAGAGGCAAATGGATACCGTTGGTGTGTTAGAGGTAAATGGATACTGTTGGTGTGTTCGAGGTAAATGGATACCATTGGTGTGTTAGAGGTAAATGGATACCGTTGGTTTGTTATAGGTAAATGGATACCGTTGGTGTGTTAGAGGTAAATGGATACCGTTGGTGTGTTAGAGGTAAATGGATACAGTTTGTTGGTAGAGGTAAATGGATACCGTTGGTTTGTTAGAAGTAAATGGATACCATTGGTTTGTTAGAGGTAAATAGATACCGTTAATTTGTTAGAGGTAAATGGATACCTTTGGTTTGTTAGAGGTAAATTGATACCGTTGGTGTGCTAGAGGTTAATGGATACCGTTGATGTGCTAGAGGTAAATGGATACCATTTGTTTGTTAGAGGTAAATTAATACCATTGGTTTGTTAGATGTAAATGGATACCATTGGTTTGTTAGAGGTAAATGGATACCGTTGGTTTGTTAGAGGTAAATGGATACCATTGGTGTGTTAGAGGTGAATGGATACCGTTGGTTTGTTAGAGGTAAATGGATATAATTGGTTTGTTAGAGGTAAATGGATACCATTGTGTGTTAGAGGTAAATGGATACCGTTGGTTTGTTAGAAGTAAATGGATACCATTGGTTTGTTAGAGGTATATGGATACCGTTGGTGTGTTAGAGGTAAATGGATAGCGTTGGTTTGTTAGAGGTAAATGGATACAGTTGGTTTGTTAGAGGTAAATGGATACCATTGGTGTGTTAGAGGTAAATGGATACCATTGGTGTGTTAGAGGTAAATGGATACCATTGATTTGTTAGAGATAAATGGATACCGTTGGTTTGTTAGAGGTAAATGGATACCATTGGTGTGCTAGAGGTAAATGGATATCATTGGTTTGTTAGAGGTCACTGGATACCGTTGATTTGCTAGAGGTAAATGGATACCGTTGGTGTGTTAGAGATAAATAGATACCATTGTTGTGTTAGGGGTAAATGGATACCGTTGATTTGTTAGAGGTAAATGGATACCGTTGGTTTGTTAGAGGTAAATGTATACCGTTGGTGTGTTAGAGGTAAATGGATATCATTGGTGTGTTAGGGGTAAATGAATACCGTTGGTTTGTTAGAGGTAAATGGATACCATTGGTTTGTTATGGGTAAATGGATACCGTTGGTTTATTAGAGGTAAATGGAAACCGTTGGTTTGTTAGAGATAAATGGATACCGTTGGTTTGTTATGGGTAAATGGATACCATTGGTTTGTTATGGGTAAATGGATACCGTTGGTGTGTTGGAGGTAAATGGATACCGCTGGTTTGTTAGAGTTAAATGTACCATTGGTTTGTTAGAGGTAAATGGATACAGTTGGCTTAGTAGAGGTAAATGGATACCGTTGGTGTGTTAGAGGTAAATGGATACCGTTGGTTTGTTAGAAGTAAATGGATACCGTTGGTTTGTTAGTGGTAAATGGATACCATTGGTGTGTTAGAGATAAATGGATACCATTGGTGTGTTAGAGGTAAATAGATACCGTTGGTTTGTTAGAGGTAAATTAATACCATTGGTTTGTTAGATGTAAATGGATACCATTGGTTTGTTAGAGGTAAATGGATACCGTTGGTTTGTTATGGGTAAATGGATACCATTGGTGTGTTAGAGATAAATGGATATCATTAGTTTGTTAGAGGTAAATGGATACCATTGGTGTGTTATAGGTATATAGATACCGTTGGTTTGTTAGAGGTAAATGGATACCTTTGGTTTGTTAGAGGTAAATGGAAACCGTTGGTTTGTTAGTGTTAAATGGATACCGTTGGCTTGTTATGTGTAAATGGATACCATTGGTTTGTTAGGGGTAAATGGATACCGTTGTTGTGTTAGAGGTAAATGGATACCGTTGGTGTGCTAGAGGTAAATGGATACCGTTGTTTGATAGAGATAAATGGATACCGTTGGTGTGTTAGAGGTAAATGGATACCGTTGGTTTGTTAGAGATAAATGGATATCATTGGTTTGTTAGAGGTAAATGGGTACCATTGGTGTGTTAGAGGTAAATGGATACCTTTGGTTTGTTAGAGGTAAATGGATACAGTTGGTTTAGTAGAGGTAAATGGATACCTTTGGTGTGTTAGAGGTAAATGGATACCGTTGGTATGTTAGAAGTAAATGGATACCATTGGTGTGTTAGAGATAAATGGATACCATTGGTGTGTTAGAGGTAAACAGATACCGTTGGTTTGTTAGAGGTAAATTAATACCATTGGTTTGTTAGATGTAAATGGATACCATTGGTTTGTTAGAGGTAAATGGATACCGTTGGTTTGTTAGAAGTAAATGGATACCATTGGTGTGTTAGAGATAAATGGATATCATTAGTTTGTTAGAGGTAAATGGATACCATTGGTGTGTTAGAGGTAAATGGATACCTTTGGTTTGTTAGAGGTAAATGGAAACCGTTGGTTTGTTAGTGTTAAATGGATACCGTTGGCTTGTTATGTGTAAATGGATACCATTGGTTTGTTAGGGGTAAATGGATACCGTTGTTGTGTTAGAGGTAAATGGATACCGTTGGTGTGCTAGAGGTAAATGGATACCGTTGTTTGATAGAGATAAATGGATACCGTTGGTGTGTTAGAGGTAAATGGATACCGTTGGTTTGTTAGAGATAAATGGATATCATTGGTTTGTTAGAGGTAAATGGGTACCATTGTTGTGTTAGAGTTAAATGGATACCTTTGGTTTGTTAGAGGTAAATGGATACCTTTGGTTTGTTAGAGGTAAATGGAAACCGTTGGTTTGTTAGAGGTAAATGGATACCGTTGTATTGTTAGAGGTAAATGGATACCGTTGGTGTGTTAGACGTAAATGGATACCGTTGGTGTGTTAGACGTAAATGGATACCGTTGGTGTGTTAGAGGTAAATGGATACCGTTGTTTGTTAGAGGTAAATGGATACCGTTGGTGTGTTAGAGGTAAATGGATACCGTTGGTGTGTTAGACGTAAATGGATACCGTTGGTGTGTTAGAGGTAAATGGATACCGTTGTTTGTTAGAGGTAAATGGATACCGTTGGTGTGTTAGAGGTAAATGGATACCATTGGTGTGTTAGGGTTAAATGGATATCGTTGGTTTGTTAGAGGTAAATGGATACCGTTGGTGTGTTATAGGTAAATGGATACCATTGGTGTGTTAGAGTTCAATTGATACCATTTGTTTGTTAGAGGTAAATATATACCGTTGGTGTGTTAGAGATAAATGGATACCGTTGGTTTGTTAGAGGTAAATGGAAACCTTTGGTTTGTTAGAGGTAAATGGATACCGTTGGCTTGTTAGGGGTAAATGGATACCGTTGGTGTGTTAGAGGTAAATGGATACCATTGGTTTGTTAGGGGTAAATGGATACCGTTGGTGTGTTAGAGGTAAATGGATACCGTTGGTTTGTTAGAGGTAAATGGATACCATTGGTGTGTTAGAGATAAATGGATAGCATTGGTTTGTTAGAGGTAAATGGATACCATTGGTGTGTTATAGGTAAATGGATACCGTTGGTTTGTTAGAGGTAAATGGATACCTTTGGTTTGTTAGAGGTAAATGGAAACCGTTGGTTTGTTAGAGGTAAATGGATACCGTTGGTGTGTTAGAGGTAAATTGATACCGTTGGTGTGCTAGAGGTAAATGGATACCGTTGGTGTGCTAGAGATAAATGGATACCATTTGTTTGTTAGAGGTAAATTAATACCATTGGTTTGTTAGATGTAAATGGATACCATTGGTTTGTTAGAGGTAAATGGATACCATTGGTGTGTTAGAGGTAAATGGATACCGTTGGTTTGTTAGAGGTAAATGGATATAATTGGTTTGTTAGAGGTAAATGGATACCATTGGTGTGTTAGAGGTAAATGGATACCATTGGTTTGTTAGAGGTAAATGGATACCTTTGGTTTGTTAGAGGTAAATGGAAACCGTTGGTTTGTTAGAGGTAAATGAATACCGTTGGCTTGTTATGGGTAAATGGATACCATTGGTTTGCTATGGGTAAATGGATACCGTTGGTTTATTAGAGGTAAATGGAAACCGTTGGTTTGTTAGAGGTAAATGGATACCTTTGGCTTGTTATGGGTAAATGGATACCATTGGTTTGTTATGGTTAAATGGATACCGTTGTTGTGTTGGAGGTATATGGATACCGCTGGCTTGTTAGAGTTAAATGTACCATTGGTTTGTTAGAGGTAAATGGATACAGTTGGTTTAGTAGAGGTAAATGGATACCGTTGGTGTGTTAGAGGTAAATGGATACCGTTGGTTTGTTAGAAGTAAATGGATACCGTTGGTTTGTTAGAGGTAAATGGATACCATTGGTGTATTAGAGATAAATGGATACCATTGGTGTGTTAGAGGTAAATAGATACCGTTGGTTTGTTAGAGGTAAATGGATACCTTTGGTTTGTTAGAGGTAAATTGATACCGTTGGTGTGCTAGAGGTAAATGGATACCGTTGGTGTGCTAGAGGTAAATGGATACCATTTGTTTGTTAGAGGTACATTAATACCATTGGTTTGTTAGATGTAAATGGATACCATTGGTTTGTTAGAGGTAAATGGATACCGTTGGTTTGTTAGAGGTAAATGGATACCATTGGTGTGTTAGAGGTAAATGGATACCGTTGGTTTGTTAGAGGTAAATGGATATAATTGGTTTGTTAGAGGTAAATGGATACCATTGGTGTGTTAGAGGTAAATGGATACCGTTGGTTTGTTAGAGGTAAATGGATACCTTTGGTTTGTTAGAGATAAATGGAAACCGTTGGTTTGTTAGAGGTAAATAAATACCGTTGGCTTGTTATGGGTAAATGGATACCATTGGTTTGCTATGGGTAAATGGATACCGTTGGTTTGTTATGGTTAAATGGATACCGTTGTTGTGTTGGAGGTATATGGATACCGCTGGCTTGTTAGAGTTAAATGTACCATTGGTTTGTTAGAGGTAAATGGATACAGTTGGTTTAGTAGAGGTAAATGGATACCGTTGGTGTGTTAGAGGTAAATGGGTACCATTGGTGTGTTAGAGGTAAATGGATACCTTTGGTTTGTTAGAGGTAAATGGATACATTTGGTTTGTTAGAGGTAAATGGAAACCGTTGGTTTGTTAGAGGTAAATGGATACCGTTCGTGTGTTAGAGGTAAATGGATACCGTTGGTGTGTTAGACGTAAATGGATACCGTTGGTGTGTTAGACGTAAATGGATACCGTTGGTGTGTTAGAGGTAAATGGATACCGTTGTTTGTTAGAGGTAAATGGATACGGTTGGTGTGTTAGAGGTAAATGGATACCGTTGGTGTGTTAGACGTAAATGGATACCGTTGTTTGTTAGAGGTAAATGGATACCGTTGGTGTGTTAGAGGTAAATGGATACCATTGGTGTGTTAGGGGTAAATGGATATCGTTGGTTTGTTAGAGGTAAATGGATACCGTTGGTGTGTTAGAGGTAAATGGATACCATTGGTGTGTTAGAGGTAAATTTATACCATTTGTTTGTTAGAGGTAAATAGATACCGTTGTTTGTTAGAGGTAAATGGATACCGTTGGTGTGTTAGAGGTAAATGGATACCATTGGTGTGTTAGGGGTAAATGGATATCGTTGGTTTGTTAGAGGTAAATGGATACCGTTGGTGTGTTAGAGGTAAATGGATACCATTGGTGTGTTAGAGGTAAATTTATACCATTTGTTTGTTAGAGGTAAATAGATACCGTTGGTGTGTTAGAGGTAAATGGATACCGTTGGTTTGTTAGAGGTAAATGGATACCGTTGGTTTGTAGAGGTAAATGGATACCATTGGTTTGTTAGAGGTAAATGGATACCATTGGTTTGTTAGGGGTAAATGGATACCGTTGGTGTGTTAGAGGTAAATGGATACCGTTGGTTTGTTAGAGGTAAATGGATACCATTGGTGTGTTAGAGATAAATGGATAGCATTGGTTTGTTAGAGGTAAATGGATACCATTGGTGTGTTATAGGTAAATGGATACCGTTGGTTTGTTAGAGGTAAATGGATACCTTTGGTTTGTTAGAGGTAAATGGAAACCGTTGGTTTGTTAGAGGTAAATGGATACCGTTGGTGTGTTAGAGGTAAATTGATACCGTTGGTGTGCTAGAGGTAAATGGATACCGTTGGTGTGCTAGAGGTAAATGGATACCATTGTTTTGTTAGAGGTAAATTAATATCATTGGTTTGTTAGATGTAAATGGATACCATTGGTTTGTTAGAGGTAAATGGATACCGTTGGTTTTTTAGAGGTAAATGGATATCATTGGTTTGTTAGAGGTAAATGGATACCATTGGTGTGTTAGAGGTAAATGGATACCGTTAGTTTGTTAGAGGTAAATGGATACCTTTGGTTTGTTAGAGGTAAATTGATACCGTTGGTGTGCTAGAGGTTAATGGATACCGTTGATGTGCTAGAGGTAAATGGATACCATTTGTTTGTTAGAGGTAAATTAATAGCATTGGTTTGTTAGATGTAAATGGATACCATTGGTTTGTTAGAGGTAAATGGATACCGTTGGTTTGTTAGAGGTAAATGGATACCATTGGTGTGTTAGAGGTAAATGGATACCGTTGGTTTGTTAGAGGTAAATGGATATAATTGGTTTGTTAGAGGTAAATGGATACCATTGGTGTGTTAGAGGTAAATGGATACCTTTGGTTTGTTAGAGGTAAATGGAAACCGTTGGTTTGTTAGAGGTAAATGGATACCATTGGTTTGTTATGGGTAAATGGATACCGTTGGTTTATTAGAGGTAAATGGAAACCGTTGGTTTGTTAGAGGTAAATGGATACCGTTGGCTTGTTATGGGTAAATGGATACCATTGGTTTGTTATGGGTAAATGGATACCGTTGGTGTGTTGGAGGTAAATGGATACCGCTGGCTTGTTAGAGTTAAATGTACCATTGGTTTGTTAGAGGTAAATGGATACAGTTGGTTTAGTAGAGGTAAATGGATACCGTTGGTGTGTTAGAGGTAAATGGATACCGTTGGTTTGTTAGAAGTAAATGGATACCGTTGGATTGTTAGAGGTAAATGGATACCATTGGTGTATTAGAGATAAATGGATACCATTGGTGTGTTAGAGGTAAATAGATACCGTTGGTTTGTTAGAGGTAAATTAATACCATTGGTTTGTTAGATGTAAATGGATACCATTGGTTTGTTAGAGGTAAATGGATACCGTTGGTTTGTTAGAGGTAAATGGATACCATTGGTGTGTTAGAGATAAATGGATATCATTAGTTTGTTAGAGGTAAATGGATAACATTGGTGTGTTAGAGGTATATATATACCGTTGGTTTGTTAGAGGTAAATGGATACCTTTGGTTTGTTAGAGGTAAATGGAATCCGTTGGTTTGTTAGTGTTAAATGGATACCGTTGGCTTGTTATGGGTAAATGGATACCATTGGTTTGTTAGGGGTAAATGGATACCGTTGTTGTGTTAGAGGTAAATGGATACCGTTTGTGTGCTAGAGTTAAATGGATACCGTTGTTTGATAGAGATAAATGGATACCGTTGGTATGTTAGAGGTAAATGGATACCGTTGGTTTGTTAGAGGTAAATGGATACCATTGGTGTGTCAGAGATCAATGGATATCATTGGTTTGTTAGAGGTAAATGGGTACCATTGGTGTGTTAGAGGTAAATGGATACCGTTGGTTTGTTAGAGGTAAATGGATACCGTTGGTGTGTTAGAGGTAAATGGAATCCGTTGGTTTGTTAGTGTTAAATGGATACCGTTGGCTTGTTATGGGTAAATGGATACCATTGGTTTGTTAGGGGTAAATGGATACCGTTGTTGTGTTAGAGGTAAATGGATACCGTTGGTGTGCTAGAGGTAAATGGATACCGTTGTTTGATAGAGATAAATGGATACCATTGGTGTGTTAGAGGTAAATGGATACCGTTGGTTTGTTAGAGGTAAATGGATACCATTGGTGTGTCAGAGATCAATGGATATCATTGGTTTGTTAGAGGTAAATGGGTACCATTGGTGTGTTAGAGGTAAATGGATACCGTTGGTTTGTTAGAGGTAAATGGATACCTTTGGTTTGTTAGAGGTAAATGGAAACCGTTGGTTTGTTAGAGGTAAATGGATACAGTTGGTTTAGTAGAGGTAAATGGATACCGTTGGTGTGTTAGAGGTAAATGGATACCGTTGGTTTGTTAGAAGTAAATGGATACCGTTGGTTTGTTAGTGGTAAATGGATACCATTGGTGTGTTAGAGATAAATGGATACCATTGGTGTGTTAGAGGTAAATAGATACCGTTGGTTTGTTAGAGGTAAATTAATACCATTGGTTTGTTAGATGTAAATGGATACCATTGGTTTGTTAGAGGTAAATGGATACCGTTGGTTTGTTATGGGTAAATGGATACCATTGGTGTGTTAGAGATAAATGGATATCATTAGTTTGTTAGAGGTAAATGGATACCATTGGTGTGTTATAGGTATATAGATACCGTTGGTTTGTTAGAGGTAAATGGATACCTTTGGTTTGTTAGAGGTAAATGGAAACCGTTGGTTTGTTAGTGTTAAATGGATACCGTTGGCTTGTTATGTGTAAATGGATACCATTGGTTTGTTAGGGGTAAATGGATACCGTTGTTGTGTTAGAGGTAAATGGATACCGTTGGTGTGCTAGAGGTAAATGGATACCGTTGTTTGATAGAGATAAATGGATACCGTTGGTGTGTTAGAGGTAAATGGATACCGTTGGTTTGTTAGAGGTTGTTTGGTTGTTGGTTGGTTTGGTGTGTTGGTAAATGGATACCTTTGGTTTGTTAGAGGTAAATGGATACCATTGGTTTGTTAGAGGTAAATGGGTACCATTGGTGTGTTAGAGGTAAATGGATACCGTTGGTTTGTTAGAGGTAAATGGATACCATTGGTTTGTTAGAGGTAAATGGAAACCGTTGGTTTGTTAGAGGTAAATGGATACCGTTGGTGTGTTAGAGGTAAATGGAATCCGTTGGTTTGTTAGTGTTAAATGGATACCGTTGGCTTGTTATGGGTAAATGGATACCATTGGTTTGTTAGGGGTAAATGGATACCGTTGTTGTGTTAGAGGTAAATGGATACCGTTGGTGTGTTAGAGGTAAATGGATACCGTTGTTTGTTAGAGGTAAATGGATACCATTGGTGTGTTAGAGGTAAATGGATACCGTTGGTTTGTTAGAGGTAAATGGATACCATTGGTGTGTCAGAGATCAATGGATATCATTGGTTTGTTAGAGGTAAATGGGTACCATTGGTGTGTTAGAGGTAAATGGATACCGTTGGTTTGTTAGAGGTAAATGGATACCTTTGGTTTGTTAGAGGTAAATGGAAACCGTTGGTTTGTTAGAGGTAAATGGATACCGTTGGTGTGTTAGAGGTAAATGGATACCGTTGGTGTGTTAGACGTAAATGGATACCGTTGGTGTGTTAGACGTAAATGGATACCGTTGTTGTGTTAGAGGTAAATGGATACCGTTGTTTGTTAGAGGTAAATGGATACCGTTGGTGTGTTAGAGGTAAATGGATACCGTTGGTGTGTTAGACGTAAATGGATACCGTTGGTGTGTTAGAGGTAAATGGATACCGTTGGTTTGTTAGAGGTAAATGGATACCGTTGGCTTGTTATGGGTAAATGGATAACATTGGTTTGTTAGGGGTAAATGGATACCGTTGGTTTGTTAGAGGTAAATGGATACCGATGGTGTGTTGGAGGTAAATGGATACCGCTGGTTTGTTAGAGTTAAATGTACCATTGGTTTGTTAGAGGTAAATGGATACAGTTGGTTTACTAGAGGTAAATTGATACCATTGGTGTGTTAGAGGTAAATGGATACCGTTGATTTGTTAGAAGTAAATGGATAGCATCGGTTTATTAGAGGTAAATGGATACCGTTGGTTTGTTAGAGGCAAATGGATACCGTTGGTGTGTTAGAGGTAAATGGATACTGTTGGTGTGTTCGAGGTAAATGGATACCATTGGTGTGTTAGAGGTAAATGGATACCGTTTGTTTGTTATAGGTAAATGGATACCGTTGGTGTGTTAGAGGTAAATGGATACCGTTGGTTTGTTAGAGGTAAATGGATACAGTTTGTTGGTAGAGGTAAATGGATACCGTTGGCTTGTTATGGGTAAATGGATAACATTGGTTTGTTAGGGGTAAATGGATACCGTTGGTTTGTTAGAGGTAAATGGATACCGTTGGTGTGTTAGAGGTAAATGGATACCGTTGGTTTGTTAGAGGTAAATGGATACCATTGGTTTGTTAGAGGTAAATGGATACAGTTGGTTTGTTAGAGGTAAATGGATACCATTGGTGTGTTAGAGGTAAATGGATACCGTTGGTTTGTTAGAGGTAAATGGATACCGTTGGTTTGTTAGAGGTAAATGGATACCGTTGGTTTGTTAGAGGTAAATGGATACCGTTGGTGTGTTAGAGGTAAATGGATACCGTTGGTGTGTTAGAGGTAAATGGATACCATTGGTGTGTTAGAGGTAAATGGATACCGTTGGTTTGTTAGAGGTAAATGGATACCGTTGGTGTGTTAGAGGTAAATGGATACCGTTGGTGTGTTAGAGGTAAATGGATACAGTTTGTTGGTAGAGGTAAATGGATACCGTTGGTTTGTTAGAAGTAAATGGATACCATTGGTTTGTTAGAGGTAAATAGATACCGTTAATTTGTTAGAGGTAAATGGATACCTTTGGTTTGTTAGAGGTAAATTGATACCGTTGGTGTGCTAGAGGTTAATGGATACCGTTGATGTGCTAGAGGTAAATGGATACCATTTGTTTGTTAGAGGTAAATTAATACCATTGGTTTGTTAGATGTAAATGGATACCATTGGTTTGTTAGAGGTAAATGGATACCGTTGGTTTGTTAGAGGTAAATGGATACCATTGGTGTGTTAGAGGTGAATGGATACCGTTGGTTTGTTAGAGGTAAATGGATATAATTGGTTTGTTAGAGGTAAATGGATACCATTGTGTGTTAGAGGTAAATGGATACCGTTGGTTTGTTAGAAGTAAATGGATACCATTGGTTTGTTAGAGGTATATGGATACCGTTGGTGTGTTAGAGGTAAATGGATAGCGTTGGTTTGTTAGAGGTAAATGGATACAGTTGGTTTGTTAGAGGTAAATGGATACCATTGGTGTGTTAGAGGTAAATGGATACCATTGGTGTGTTAGAGGTAAATGGATACCATTGATTTGTTAGAGATAAATGGATACCGTTGGTTTGTTAGAGGTAAATGGATACCATTGGTGTGCTAGAGGTAAATGGATATCATTGGTTTGTTAGAGGTCACTGGATACCGTTGATTTGCTAGAGGTAAATGGATACCGTTGGTGTGTTAGAGATAAATAGATACCATTGTTGTGTTAGGGGTAAATGGATACCGTTGATTTGTTAGAGGTAAATGGATACCGTTGGTTTGTTAGAGGTAAATGTATACCGTTGGTGTGTTAGAGGTAAATGGATATCATTGGTGTGTTAGGGGTAAATGAATACCGTTGGTTTGTTAGAGGTAAATGGATACCATTGGTTTGTTATGGGTAAATGGATACCGTTGGTTTATTAGAGGTAAATGGAAACCGTTGGTTTGTTAGAGATAAATGGATACCGTTGGTTTGTTATGGGTAAATGGATACCATTGGTTTGTTATGGGTAAATGGATACCGTTGGTGTGTTGGAGGTAAATGGATACCGCTGGTTTGTTAGAGTTAAATGTACCATTGGTTTGTTAGAGGTAAATGGATACAGTTGGCTTAGTAGAGGTAAATGGATACCGTTGGTGTGTTAGAGGTAAATGGATACCGTTGGTTTGTTAGAAGTAAATGGATACCGTTGGTTTGTTAGTGGTAAATGGATACCATTGGTGTGTTAGAGATAAATGGATACCATTGGTGTGTTAGAGGTAAATAGATACCGTTGGTTTGTTAGAGGTAAATTAATACCATTGGTTTGTTAGATGTAAATGGATACCATTGGTTTGTTAGAGGTAAATGGATACCGTTGGTTTGTTATGGGTAAATGGATACCATTGGTGTGTTAGAGATAAATGGATATCATTAGTTTGTTAGAGGTAAATGGATACCATTGGTGTGTTATAGGTATATAGATACCGTTGGTTTGTTAGAGGTAAATGGATACCTTTGGTTTGTTAGAGGTAAATGGAAACCGTTGGTTTGTTAGTGTTAAATGGATACCGTTGGCTTGTTATGTGTAAATGGATACCATTGGTTTGTTAGGGGTAAATGGATACCGTTGTTGTGTTAGAGGTAAATGGATACCGTTGGTGTGCTAGAGGTAAATGGATACCGTTGTTTGATAGAGATAAATGGATACCGTTGGTGTGTTAGAGGTAAATGGATACCGTTGGTTTGTTAGAGATAAATGGATATCATTGGTTTGTTAGAGGTAAATGGGTACCATTGGTGTGTTAGAGGTAAATGGATACCTTTGGTTTGTTAGAGGTAAATGGATACCGTTGGTTTGTTAGAGGTAAATGGATACCTTTGGTGTGTTAGAGGTAAATGGATACCGTTGGTTTGTTAGAAGTAAATGGATACCATTGGTGTGTTAGAGATAAATGGATACCATTGGTGTGTTAGAGGTAAACAGATACCGTTGGTTTGTTAGAGGTAAATTAATACCATTGGTTTGTTAGATGTAAATGGATACCATTGGTTTGTTAGAGGTAAATGGATACCGTTGGTTTGCTAGAGGTAAATGGATACCATTGGTGTGTTAGAGATAAATGGATATCATTAGTTTGTTAGAGGTAAATGGATACCGTTGGTGTGTTAGAGGTAAATGGATACCTTTGGTTTGTTAGAGGTAAATGGAAACCGTTGGTTTGTTAGTGTTAAATGGATACCGTTGGCTTGTTATGTGTAAATGGATACCATTGGTTTGTTAGGGGTAAATGGATACCGTTGTTGTGTTAGAGGTAAATGGATACCGTTGGTGTGCTAGAGGTAAATGGATACCGTTGTTTGATAGAGATAAATGGATACCGTTGGTGTGTTAGAGGTAAATGGATACCGTTGGTTTGTTAGAGATAAATGGATATCATTGGTTTGTTAGAGGTAAATGGGTACCATTGTTGTGTTAGAGTTAAATGGATACCTTTGGTTTGTTAGAGGTAAATGGATACCTTTGGTTTGTTAGAGGTAAATGGAAACCGTTGGTTTGTTAGAGGTAAATGGATACCGTTGTATTGTTAGAGGTAAATGGATACCGTTGGTGTGTTAGACGTAAATGGATACCGTTGGTGTGTTAGACGTAAATGGATACCGTTGGTGTGTTAGAGGTAAATGGATACCGTTGTTTGTTAGAGGTAAATGGATACCGTTGGTGTGTTAGAGGTAAATGGATACCGTTGGTGTGTTAGACGTAAATGGATACCGTTGGTGTGTTAGAGGTAAATGGATACCGTTGTTTGTTAGAGGTAAATGGATACCGTTGGTGTGTTAGAGGTAAATGGATACCATTGGTGTGTTAGGGTTAAATGGATATCGTTGGTTTGTTAGAGGTAAATGGATACCGTTGGTGTGTTATAGGTAAATGGATACCATTGGTGTGTTAGAGTTCAATTGATACCATTTGTTTGTTAGAGGTAAATATATACCGTTGGTGTGTTAGAGATAAATGGATACCGTTGGTTTGTTAGAGGTAAATGGAAACCTTTGGTTTGTTAGAGGTAAATGGATACCGTTGGCTTGTTAGGGGTAAATGGATACCGTTGGTGTGTTAGAGGTAAATGGATACCATTGGTTTGTTAGGGGTAAATGGATACCGTTGGTGTGTTAGAGGTAAATGGATACCGTTGGTTTGTTAGAGGTAAATGGATACCATTGGTGTGTTAGAGATAAATGGATAGCATTGGTTTGTTAGAGGTAAATGGATACCATTGGTGTGTTATAGGTAAATGGATACCGTTGGTTTGTTAGAGGTAAATGGATACCTTTGGTTTGTTAGAGGTAAATGGAAACCGTTGGTTTGTTAGAGGTAAATGGATACCGTTGGTGTGTTAGAGGTAAATTGATACCGTTGGTGTGCTAGAGGTAAATGGATACCGTTGGTGTGCTAGAGATAAATGGATACCATTTGTTTGTTAGAGGTAAATTAATACCATTGGTTTGTTAGATGTAAATGGATACCATTGGTTTGTTAGAGGTAAATGGATACCATTGGTGTGTTAGAGGTAAATGGATACCGTTGGTTTGTTAGAGGTAAATGGATATAATTGGTTTGTTAGAGGTAAATGGATACCATTGGTGTGTTAGAGGTAAATGGATACCATTGGTTTGTTAGAGGTAAATGGATACCTTTGGTTTGTTAGAGGTAAATGGAAACCGTTGGTTTGTTAGAGGTAAATGAATACCGTTGGCTTGTTATGGGTAAATGGATACCATTGGTTTGCTATGGGTAAATGGATACCGTTGGTTTATTAGAGGTAAATGGAAACCGTTGGTTTGTTAGAGGTAAATGGATACCTTTGGCTTGTTATGGGTAAATGGATACCATTGGTTTGTTATGGTTAAATGGATACCGTTGTTGTGTTGGAGGTATATGGATACCGCTGGCTTGTTAGAGTTAAATGTACCATTGGTTTGTTAGAGGTAAATGGATACAGTTGGTTTAGTAGAGGTAAATGGATACCGTTGGTGTGTTAGAGGTAAATGGATACCGTTGGTTTGTTAGAAGTAAATGGATACCGTTGGTTTGTTAGAGGTAAATGGATACCATTGGTGTATTAGAGATAAATGGATACCATTGGTGTGTTAGAGGTAAATAGATACCGTTGTTTGTTAGAGGTAAATTAATACCATTGGTTTGTTAGATGTAAATGGATACCATTGGTTTGTTAGAGGTAAATGGATACCGTTGGTGTGTTAGAGGTAAATGGATACCGTTGGTTTGTTAGAGGTAAATGGATACCATTGGTGTGTTAGAGATGAATGGATATCATTGGTTTGTTAGAGGTAAATGGGTACCATTGGTGTGTTAGAGGTAAATGGATACCGTTGGTTTGTTAGAGGTAAATGGATACCTTTGGTTTGTTAGAGGTAAATGGAAACCGTTGGTTTGTTAGAGGTAAATGGATACCGTTGGTGTGTTAGAGGTAAATGGATACCGTTGGTGTGTTAGAGGTAAATGGATACCGTTGGTTTGTTAGACGTAAATGGATACCGTTTGTGTGTTAGAGGTAAATGGATACCGTTGTTTGTTAGAGGTAAATGGATACCGTTGGTGTGTTAGAGGTAAATGGATACCATTGGTGTGTTAGAGGTAAATGGATACCGTTGGTTTGTTAGGGGTAACTGGATACCGTTGGTGTGTTAGAGGTAAATGGATACCGTTGGTTTGTTAGAGGTAAATGGATACCATTGGTGTGTTAGGGGTAAATGGATATCGTTGGTTTGTTAGAGGTAAATGGATACCGTTGGTGTGTTAGAGGTAAATGGATACCGTTGGTGTGTTAGAGGTAAATGGATACCATTGGTGTGTTAGGGGTAAATGGATATCGTTGGTTTGTTAGAGGTAAATGGATACCGTTGGTGTGTTAGAGGTAAAAGGATACCGTTGGTGTGTTAGAGGTAAATGGATACCGTTGTTTGTTAGAGGTAAATGGATACCGTTGGTGTGTTAGAGGTAAATGAATACCATTGGTGTGTTAGAGGTAAATTGATACCATTTGTTTGTTAGAGGTAAATAGATACCGTTGGTGTGTTAGAGGTAAATGGATACCGTTGGTTTGTTAGAGGTAAAGTAATACCATTGGTTTGTTAGATGTAAATGGATAATATTGGTTTGTTAGAAGTAAATGGATACCGTTGTTTTGTTAGAGGTAAATGGATACCATTGGTGTGTTAGAGGTAAATGGATACCGTTGGTTTGTTAGAGCTAAATGGATATATTTGGTTTGTTAGATGTAAATGGATACCATTTGTTTGTTAGGGGTAAATGGATACCGTTGGTGTGTTAGAGGTAAATGGATACCGTTGGTTTGTTAGAGGTAAATGGATACCGTTGGTTTGTTAGAGGTAAATGGATACCGTTGGCTTGTTATGGGTAAATGGATAACATTGGTTTGTTAGGGGTAAATGGATACCGTTGGTTTGTTAGAGGTAAATGGATACCGATGGTGTATTGGAGGTAAATGGATACCGCTGGTTTGTTAGAGTTAAATGTACTATTGGTTTGTTAGAGGTAAATGGATACAGTTGGTTTACTAGAGGTAAATTGATACCATTGGTGTGTTAGAGGTAAATGGATACCGTTGATTTGATAGAAGTAAATGGATAGCATCGGTTTATTAGAGGTAAATGGATACCGTTGGTTTGTTAGAGGCAAATGGATACCGTTGGTGTGTTAGAGGTAAATGGATACTGTTGGTGTGTCGAGGTCAATGGATACCATTGGTGTGTTAGAGGTAAATGGATACCGTTGGTTTATTAGAGGTAAATGGATACCGTTGGTGTGTTAGAGGTAAATGGATACCGTTGGTGTGTTAGAGGTAAATGGATACAGTTTGTTGGTAGAGGTAAATGGATACCGTTGGTTTGTTAGAAGTAAATGGATACCATTGGTTTGTTAGAGGTATATGGATACCGTTGGTGTGTTAGAGGTAAATGGATACCATTGGTGTTTTAGAGGTAAATGGATAGCGTTAGTTTGTTAGAGGTAAATGGATACCGTTGGTTTGTTAGAGGTAAATGGATACCATTGGTGTGTTAGAGGTAAATGGATACTATTGGTGTGTTAGAGGTAAATGGATACCATTGATTTGTTAGAGATAAATGGATACCGTTGGTTTGTTAGAGGTAAATGGATACCATTGGTGTGATAGAGGTAAATGGATACCATTGGTTTGTTAGAGGTCACTGGATACCGTTGGTTTGTTAGAGGTAAATGGATATCGTTGGTTTGCTAGAGGTAAATGGATACCGTTGGTGTGTTAGAGGTAAATGGATACCATTGGTGTGTTAGGGTAAATGGATACCGTTGGTTTGTTAGAGGTAAATGGATACCGTTGGTTTGTTAGAGGTAAATGTATACCGTTGGTGTGTTAGAGGTAAATGGATATCATTGGTGTGTTAGGGGTAAATGGATACTGTTGGTGTGTTATGGGTAAATGTATACCGTTGTTTGTTAGATGTAAATGGATACCGTTGGTGTGTTAGAGGTAAATGGATACCGTTTGTGTGTTAGAGGTAAATGGATACCGTTGTTTGTTAGAGGTAAATGGATACCGTTGGTGTGTTAGAGGTAAATTGATACCATTTGTTTGTTAGAGGTAAATGGATACCGTTGGTGTGTTAGAGGTAAATAGATACCATTGGTTTGTTAGAGGTAAATGGATACCGTTGGTTTGTTAGAGGTAAATGGATACCATTGGTGTGTTAGAGATAAATGGATAACATTGGTTTGTTAGAGGTAAATGGATACCATTGGTGTGTTAGAGGTAAATGGATACCGTTGGTTTGTTAGAGGTAAATGGATACCTTTGGTTTGTTAGAGGTAAATGGAAACCGTTGGTTTGTTAGAGGTAAATGGATACCGTTGGCTTGTTATGGGTAAATGGATACCATTGGTTTGTTAGAGTTAAATGTACCATTGGTTTGTTAGAGGTAAATGGATACCATTGGTGTGTTAGAGGTAAATGGATACCGTTGGTTTGTTAGAAGTAAATGGATAGCATCGGTTTGTTAGAGGTAAATGTATACCGTTGGTGTGTTAGAGGTAAATGGATACCGTTGGTGTGTTAGAGTTAAATGGATACCGTTGTTTGTTAGAGGTAAATGGATACCGTTGGTGTGTTAGAGGTAAATGGATACCATTGGTGTGTTAGAGGTAAATGGATACCGTTGGTTTGTTAGAGGTAACTGGATACCGTTGGTGTGTTAGAGGTAAATGGATACCGTTGGTTTGTTAGAGGTAAATGGATACCATTGGTGTGTTAGGGGTAAATGGATATCATTGGTTTGTTAGAGGTAAATGGATACCGTTGGTGTGTTAGATGTAAATGGATACCGTTGGTGTGTTAGAGGTAAATGGATACCATTGGTGTGTTAGGGGTAAATGGATATCGTTGGTTTGTTAGAGGTAAATGGATACTGTTGGTGTGTTAGAGGTAAATGGATACCGTTGGTGTGTTAGAGGTAAATGGATACCGTTGTTTGTTAGAGGTAAATGGATACCGTTGGAGTGTTAGAGGTAAATGGATATCATTGGTGTGTTAGAGGTAAATTGATACAATTTGTTTGTTAGAGGTAAATAGATACCGTTGGTGTGTTAGAGGTAAATGGATACCATTGGTTTGTTAGAGGTAAATGGATACCGTTGGTTTGTTAGAGGTAAATGGATACCATTGGTGTGTTAGAGATAAATGGATAGCATTGGTTTGTTAGAGGTAACTGGATACCGTTGGTGTGTTAGAGGTAAATGGATACCGTTGGTTTGTTAGAAGTAAATGGATAGCATCGGTTTGTTAGAGGTAAATGTATACCGTTGGTGTGTTAGAGGTAAATGGATACCGTTGGTGTGTTAGAGTTAAATGGATACCGTTGTTTGTTAGAGGTAAATGGATACCGTTGGTGTGTTAGAGGTAAATGGATACCATTGGTGTGTTAGAGGTAAATGGATACCGTTGGTTTGTTAGAGGTAACTGGATACCGTTGGTGTGTTAGAGGTAAATGGATACCGTTGGTTTGTTAGAGGTAAATGGATACCATTGGTGTGTTAGGGGTAAATGGATATCATTGGTTTGTTAGAGGTAAATGGATACCGTTGGTGTGTTAGATGTAAATGGATACCGTTGGTGTGTTAGAGGTAAATGGATACCATTGGTGTGTTAGGGGTAAATGGATATCGTTGGTTTGTTAGAGGTAAATGGATACTGTTGGTGTGTTAGAGGTAAATGGATACCGTTGGTGTGTTAGAGGTAAATGGATATCATTGGTGTGTTAGAGGTAAATTGATACAATTTGTTTGTTAGAGGTAAATAGATACCGTTGGTGTGTTAGAGGTAAATGGATACCATTGGTTTGTTAGAGGTAAATGGATACCGTTGGTTTGTTAGAGGTAAATGGATACCATTGGTGTGTTAGAGATAAATGGATAGCATTGGTTTGTTAGAGGTAAATGGACACCATTGGTGTGTTAGAGGTAAATGGATAGCGTTGGTTTGTTAGAGCTAAATGGATACCTTTGGTTTGTTAGATGTAAATGGAAACCATTGGTTTGTTAGAGGTAAATGGATTCCATTGGTTTGTTAGGGGTAAATGGATACCGTTGGTGTGTTAGAGGTAAATGGATACCGTTGGTTTGTTAGAGGTAAATGGATACCGTTGGTTTGTTAGAGGTAAATGGATTCCATTGGTGTGTTAGAGATCAATGGATATCATTGGTTTGTTAGAGGTCAATGGATACCATTGGTGTGTTAGAGGTTAATGGATACCGTTGGTTTGTTAGAGGTAAATGGATACCTTTGGTTTGTTAGAGGTAAATGGAAACCGTTGGTTTGTTAGAGGTAACTGGATACCGTTGGCTTGTTATGGGTAAATGGATATCATTGGTTTGTTAGGGGTAAATGGATACCGTTGGTTTGTTAGAGGTAAATGGATACCGTTGGTGTGTTGGAGGTAAATGGATACCGCTGGTTTGTTAGAATTAAATGTACCATTGGTTTGTTAGAGGTAAATGGATACAGTTGGTTTACTAGAGGTAAATTGATACCGTTGGTTTGTTAGAAGTAAATGGATAGCATCGGTTTGTTAGAGGTAAATGGATACCGTTAGTTTGTTAGAGGCAAATGGATACCGTTGGTGTGTTAGAGGTAAATGGATACAGTTTGTTGGTAGAGGTAAATGGATACCGTTGGTTTGTTAGAGGTAAATGGATACCATTGGTTTGTTAGAGGTATATGGATACCGTTGGTGTGTTAGAGGTCAATGGATACATTTGGTGTGTTAGAGGTAAATGGATAGCGTTGGTTTGTTAGAGGTAAATGGATACCGTTGGTTTGTTAGAGGTAAATGGATACCATTGGTGTGTTAGAGGTAAATGGATACCATTGGTGTGTTAGAGGTAAATGGATACCATTGATTTGTTAGAGATAAATGGATACCGTTGGTTTGTTAGAGGTAAATGGATACCATTGGTGTGCTAGAGGTAAATGGATACCATTGGTTTGTTAGAGGTAACTGGATACCGTTGGTTTGTTAGAGGTAAATGGATATCGTTGGTTTGCTAGAGGTAAATGGATACCGTTGGTGTGTTAGAGGTAAATGGATACCATTGGTGTGTTAGGGGTAAATGGATACCGTTGGTTTGTTAGAGGTAAATGGATACCGTTGGTTTGTTAGAGGTAAATGTATACCGTTGGTGTGTTAGAGGTAAATGGATATCATTGGTGTATTAGGGGTAAATGGATACCGTTGGTGTGTTAGGGGTAAAGGTATACCGTTGGTTTGTTAGATGTAAATGGATACCGTTGGTGTGTTAGAGTTAAATGGATACCGTTGGTGTGTTAGAGGTAAATGGATACCGTTGGTGTGTTAGAGGTAAATGGATACCGTTGGTTTGTTAGAGGTAAATGGATACCGTTGGTGTGTTAGAGTTAAATGGATACCGTTGGTGTGTTATAGGTAAATGGATACCGTTGGTTTGTTAGAGGTAAATGGATACCATTGGTGTGTTAGAGGTAAATGGATACCATTGATTTATTAGAGATAAATGGATACCGTTGGTTTGATAGAGGTAAATGGATACCATTGGTTTGTTAGAGGTAACTGGATACCGTTGGTTTGTTAGAGGTAAATGGATATCGTTGGTTTGCTAGAGGTAAATGGATACCATTGGTTTGTTAGGGTAAATGGATACCATTGGTGTGTTAGGGGTAAATGGATACCGTGGGTTTGTTAGAGGTAAATTAATACCATTGGTTTGTTAGATGTAAATGGATACCATTGGTTTGTTAGAGGTAAATGGATACCGTTGGTTTGTTAGAGGTAAATGGATACCATTGGTGTGTTAGAGATAAATGGATATCATTGGTTTGTTAGAGATAAATGGACACCATTGGTGTGTTAGAGGTAAATGGATACCGTTGGTTTGTTAGAGGTAAATGGATACCTTTGGTTTGTTAGAGGTAAATGGAAACCGTTGGTTTGTTAGAGGTAAATGGATACCGTTGGCTTGTTATGGGTAAATGGATACCATTGGTTTGTTAGGGGAAAAATAGATACCGTTGGTTTGTTAGAGGTAAATGGATACCGTTGGTGTGTTGGAGGTAAATGGATACCGTTGGTTTGTTAGAGGTAAATGGATACTGTTGGTGTGTTAGAGGTAAATGGATACCGTTGGTGTGTTAGAGGTAAATGGATACCGTTGTTTGTTAGAGGTAAATGGATACCGTTGGTGTGTTAGAGGTAAATGGATACCATTGGTGTGTTAGAGGTATATTGATACAATTTGTTTGTTAGAGGTAAATAGATACCGTTGGTGTGTTAGAGATCAATGGATACCGTTGGTTTGTTAGAGGTAAATTAATACCATTGGTTTGTTAGATGTAAATGGATACCATTGGTTTGTTAGAGGTAAATGGATACCGTTGGTTTGTTAGAGGTAAATGGATACCATTGGTGTGTTAGAGATAAATGGATAGCATTGGTTTGTTAGAGGTAAATGGATACCATTGGTGTGTTAGAGGTAAATGGATACCATTAGTTTGTTAGAGCTAAATGGATACCTTTGGTTTGTTAGATGTAAATGGAAACCGTTGGTTTGTTAGAGGTAAATGGATACCATTGGTTTGTTAGGGGTAAATGGATACCGTTGGTGTGTTAGAGGTAAATGGATACCGTTGGTTTGTTAGAGGTAAATGGATACCGTTGGTTTGTTAGAGGTAAATGGATACCATTGGTGTGTTAGAGATCAATGGATATCATTGGTTTGTTAGAGGTCAATGGATACCAATGGTGTGTTAGAGGTTAATGGATACCGTTGGTTTGTTAGAGGTAAATGGATACCTTTGGTTTGTTAGAGGTAAATTGAAACCGTTGGTTTGTTAGAGGTAACTGGATACCGTTGGCTTGTTATGGGTAAATGGATATCATTGGTTTGTTAGGGGTAAATGGATACCGTTGGTTTGTTAGAGGTAAATGGATACCGTTGGTGTGTTGGAGGTAAATGGATACCGCTGGTTTGTTAGAATTAAATGTACCATTGGTTTGTTAGAGGTAAATGGATACAGTTGGTTTACTAGAGGTAAATTGATACCGTTGGATTGTTATAAGTAAATGGATAGCATCGGTTTGTTAGAGGTAAATGGATACCGTTAGTTTGTTAGAGGCAAATGGATACCGTTGGTGTGTTAGAGGTAAATGGATACAGTTTGTTGGTAGAGGTAAATGGATACCGTTGGTTTGTTAGAAGTAAATGGATACCATTGGTTTGTTAGAGGTATATGGATACCGTTGGTGTGTTAGAGGTAAATGGATACATTCGGTGTGTTAGAGGTAAATGGATAGCGTTGGTTTGTTAGAGGTAAATGGATACCGTTGGTTTGTTAGAGGTAAATGGATACCATTGGTGTGTTAGAGGTAAATGGATACCATTGGTGTGTTAGAGGTAAATGGGTACCATTGATTTTTTAGAGATAAATGGATACCGTTGGTTTGTTAGAGGTAAATGGATAACATTGGTGTGCTAGAGGTAAATGGATACCATTGGTTTGTTAGAGGTAACTGGATACCGTTGGTTTGTTAGAGGTAAATGGATATCGTTGGTTTGCTAGAGGTAAATGGATACCGTTGGTGTGTTAGAGGTAAATGGATACCATTGGTGTGTTAGGGGTAAATGGATACCGTTGGTTTGTTAGAGGTAAATGGATACCGTTGGTTTGTTAGAGGTAAATGTATACCATTGGTGTGTTAGAGGTAAATGGATATCATTGGTGTGTTAGGGATAAATGGATACCGTTGGTGTGTTAGGGGTAAATGTATACCGTTGGTTTGTTAGATGTAAATGGATACCGTTGGTGTGTTAGAGTTAAATGGATACCGTTGGTGTGTTAGAGGTAAATGGATACCGTTGGTGTGTTAGAGGTAAATGGATACCTTTGGTTTGTTAGAGGTAAATGGATACCGTTGGTGTGTTAGAGTTAAATGGATACCGTTGGTGTGTTATAGGTAAATGGATACCGTTGGTTTGTTAGAGGTAAATGGATACCATTGGTGTGTTAGAGGTAAATGGATACCATTGATTTGTTAGAGATAAATGGATACCGTTGGTTTGATAGAGGTAAATGGATACCATTGGTTTGTTAGAGGTAACTGGATACCGTTGGTTTGTTAGAGGTAAATGGATATCGTTGGTTTGCTAGAGGTAAATGGATACCATTGGTGTGTTAGGGGTAAATGGATACCATTGGTGTGTTAGGGGTAAATGGATACCGTGGGTTTGTTAGAGGTAAATTAATACCATTGGTTTGTTAGATGTAAATGGATACCATTGGTTTGTTAGAGGTAAATGTATACCGTTGGTTTGTTAGAGGTAAATGGATACCATTGGTGTGTTAGAGATAAATGGATACCATTGGTGTGTTAGAGGTAAATGGATACCGTTGGTTTGTTAGAGGTAAATGGATACCTTTGGTTTGTTAGAGTTAAATGGAAACCGTTGGTTTGTTAGAGGTAAATGGATACCGTTGGCTTTTTATGGGTAAATGGATACCATTGGTTTGTTAGGGGTAAATGGATACCGTTGGTTTGTTAGAGGTAAATGGAAACCGTTGGTTTGTTAGAGGTAAATGGATACCGTTGGCTTGTTATGGGTATATGGATACCATTGGTTTGTTAGGGGTAAATGGATACCTTTGGTTTGTTAGAGGTAAATGGATACCGTTGGTGTGTTGGAGGTAAATGGATACCGTTGGTTTGTTAGAGGTAAATGGATACTGTTGGTGTGTTAGAGGTAAATGGATACCGTTGGTGTGTTAGAGGTAAATGGATACCGTTGTTTGTTAGAGGTAAATGGATACCGTTGGTGTGTTAGAGGTAAATGGATACCATTGGTGTGTTAGAGGTATATTGATAAAATTTATTTGTTAGAGGTAAATAGATACCGTTGGTGTGTTAGAGGTAAATGGATACCGTTGGTTTGTTAGAGGTAAATTAATACCATTGGTTTGTTAGGTGTAAATGTATACCATTGGTTTGTTAGAGGTAAATGGATACCGTTGGTTTGTTAGAGGTAAATGGATACCATTGGTGTGTTAGAGATAAATGGATAGCATTGGTTTGTTAGAGGTAAATGGATACCATTGATGTGTTAGAGGTAAATGGATACCGTTGGTTTGTTAGAGCTAAATGGATACCTTTGGTTTGTTAGATGTAAATGGAAACCGTTGGTTTGTTAGAGGTAAATGGATACCATTGGTTTGTTAGGGGTAAATGGATACCGTTGGTGTGTTAGAGGTAAATGGATACCGTTGGTTTGTTAGAGGTAAATGGATACCGTTGGTTTGTTAGAGGTAAATGGATACCATTGGTGTGTTAGAGATCAATGGATATCATTGGTTTGTTAGAGGTCAATGGATACCATTGGTGTGTTAGAGGTTAATGGATACCGTTGGTTTGATAGAGGTAAATGGATACCTTTGGTTTGTTAGAGGTAAATGGAAACCGTTGGTTTGTTAGAGGTAACTGGATACCGTTGGCTTGTTATGGGTAAATGGATATCATTGGTTTGTTAGGGGTAAATGGATACCGTTGGTTTGTTAGAGGTAAATGGATACCGTTGGTGTGTTGGAGGTAAATGGATACCGCTGGTTTGTTAGAATTAAATGTACCATTGGTTTGTTAGAGGTAAATGGATACAGTTGGTTTACTAGAGGTAAATTGATACCGTTGTATTGTTAGAGGCAAATGGATACCGTTGGTGTGTTAGAGGTAAATGGATACAGTTTGTTCGTAGAGGTAAATGGATACCGTTGGTTTGTTAGAAGTAAATGGATACCATTGGTTTGTTAGAGGTATATGGATACCGTTGGTGTGTTAGAGGTAAATGGATACATTTGGTGTGTTAGAGGTAAATGGATAGCGTTGGTTTGTTAGAGGTAAATGGATACCGTTGGTTTGTTAGAGGTAAATGGATACCATTGGTGTGTTAGAGGTAAATGGATACCATTGGTGTGTTAGAGGTAAATGGATACCATTGATTTGTTAGAGATAAATGGATACCGTTGGTTTGTTAGAGGTAAATGGATACCATTGGTGTGCTAGAGGTAAATGGATACCATTGGTTTGTTAGAGGTAACTGGATACCGTTGGTTTGTTAGAGGTAAATGGATATCGTTGGTTTGCTAGAGGTAAATGGATACCGTTGGTGTGTTAGAGGTAAATGGATACCATTGGTGTGTTAGGGGTAAATGGATACCGTTGGTTTGTTAGAGGTAAATGGATACCGTTGGTTTGTTAGAGGTAAATGTATACCATTGGTGTGTTAGAGGTAAATGGATACCGTTGGTGTGTTAGAGGTAAATGGATACCGTTGGTGTGTTAGGGGTAAATGTATACCGTTGGTTTGTTAGATGTAAATGGATACCGTTGGTGTGTTAGAGTTAAATGGATACCGTTGGTGTGTTAGAGGTAAATGGATACCGTTGGTGTGTTAGAGGTAAATGGATACCTTTGGTTTGTTAGAGGTAAATGGATACCGTTGGTGTGTTAGAGTTAAATGGATACCGTTGGTGTGTTATAGGTAAATGGATACCGTTGGTTTGTTAGAGGTAAATGGATACCATTGGTGTGTTAGAGGTAAATGGATACCATTGATTTGTTAGAGATAAATGGATACCGTTGGTTTGATAGAGGTAAATGGATACCATTGGTTTGTTAGAGGTAACTGGATACCGTTGGTTTGTTAGAGGTAAATGGATATCGTTGGTTTGCTAGAGGTAAATGGATACCATTGGTGTGTTAGGGGTAAATGGATACCATTGGTGTGTTAGGGGTAAATGGATACCGTGGGTTTGTTAGAGGTAAATTAATACCATTGGTTTGTTAGATGTAAATGGATACCATTGGTTTGTTAGAGGTAAATGTATACCGTTGGTTTGTTAGAGGTAAATGGATACCATTGGTGTGTTAGAGATAAATGGATACCATTGGTTTGTTAGAGGTAAATGGATACCTTTGGTTTGTTAGAGTTAAATGGAAACCGTTGGTTTGTTAGAGGTAAATGGATACCGTTGGCTTGTTATGGGTAAATGGATACCATTGGTTTGTTAGGGGTAAATGGATACCGTTGGTTTGTTAGAGGTAAATGGAAACCGTTGGTTTGTTAGAGGTAAATGGATACCGTTGGCTTGTTATGGGTATATGGATACCATTGGTTTGTTAGGGGTAAATGGATACCTTTGGTTTGTTAGAGGTAAATGGATACCGTTGGTGTGTTGGAGGTAAATGGATACCGTTGGTTTGTTAGAGGTAAATGGATACTGTTGGTGTGTTAGAGGTAAATGGATACCGTTGGTGTGTTAGAGGTAAATGGATACCGTTGTTTGTTAGAGGTAAATGGATACCGTTGGTGTGTTAGAGGTAAATGGATACCATTGGTGTGTTAGAGGTATATTGATAAAATTTATTTGTTAGAGGTAAATAGATACCGTTGGTGTGTTAGAGGTAAATGGATACCGTTGGTTTGTTAGAGGTAAATTAATACCATTGGTTTGTTAGGTGTAAATGTATACCATTGGTTTGTTAGAGGTAAATGGATACCGTTGGTTTGTTAGAGGTAAATGGATACCATTGGTGTGTTAGAGATAAATGGATAGCATTGGTTTGTTAGAGGTAAATGGATACCATTGGTGTGTTAGAGGTAAATGGATACCGTTGGTTTGTTAGAGCTAAATGGATACCTTTGGTTTGTTAGATGTAAATGGAAACCGTTGGTTTGTTAGAGGTAAATGGATACCATTGGTTTGTTAGGGGTAAATGGATACCGTTGGTGTGTTAGAGGTAAATGGATACCGTTGGTTTGTTAGAGGTAAATGGATACCGTTGGTTTGTTAGAGGTAAATGGATACCATTGGTGTGTTAGAGATCAATGGATATCATTGGTTTGTTAGAGGTCAATGGATACCATTGGTGTGTTAGAGGTTAATGGATACCGTTGGTTTGATAGAGGTAAATGGATACCTTTGGTTTGTTAGAGGTAAATGGAAACCGTTGGTTTGTTAGAGGTAACTGGATACCGTTGGCTTGTTAGAGGTAAATGTACCATTGGTTTGTTAGTGGTAAATGGATACCGTTGGTTTATAGAGGTAAATGGATACCGTTGTTTGTTAGAGGTAAATGGATACCGTTGGTGTGTTAGAGTAAATGGATACAGTTGTTTGTAGAGGTAAATGGATACCGTTGGTTTGTTAGAGGTAAATGGATACCATTGGTTGTTAGAGGTAAATGGATACCGTTGGTGTTAGAGGTAAATGGATACCGTTGGTGTGTTAGAGGTAAATGGATACGTTGGTTGTTAGAGGTAAATGGATACCGTTGGTTTGTTAGAGGTAAATGGATACCATTGGTGTGTTAGAGGTAAATGGATACCATTGGTGTGTTAGAGGTAAATGGATACCATTGATTTGTTAGAGATAAATGGATACCGTTGGTTTGTTAGAGGTAAATGGATACCATTGGTGTGCTAGAGGTAAATGGATACCATTGGTTTGTTAGAGGTAACTGGATACCGTTGGTTTGTTAGAGGTAAATGGATATCGTTGGTTTGCTAGAGGTAAATGGATACCGTTGGTGTGTTAGAGATAAATGGATACCATTGGTGTGTTAGGGGTAAATGGATACCGTTGGTTTGTTAGAGGTAAATGGATACCGTTGGTTTGTTAGAGGTAAATGTATACCATTGGTGTGTTAGAGGTAAATGGATACCGTTGGTGTGTTAGAGTTAAATGGATACCGTTGGTGTGTTAGAGGTAAATGGATACCTTTGGTTTGTTAGAGGTAAATGGATACCGTTGGTGTGTTAGAGTTAAATGGATACCGTTGGTGTGTTATAGGTAAATGGATACCGTTGGTTTGTTAGAGGTAAATGGATACCATTGGTGTGTTAGCGGTAAATGGATACCATTGATTTGTTAGAGATAAATGGATACCGTTGGTGTGTTAGAGGTAAATGGATACCTTTGGTTTGTTAGAGGTAAATGGATACCGTTGGTGTGTTAGAGTTAAATGGATACCGTTGGTGTGTTATAGGTAAATGGATACCTTTGGTTTGTTAGAGGTAAATGGATACCGTTGATGTGTTAGAGGTAAATGGATACCATTGGTGTGTTAGAGGTAAATGGATACCATTGGTGTGTTAGGGGTAAATGGATATCGTTGGTTTATTAGAGGTAAATGGATACCGTTGGTGTGTTAGAGGTAAATGGATACCGTTGATGTGTTAGAGGTAAATGGATACCGTTGTTTGTTAGAGGTAAATGGATACCGTTGGTGTGTTAGAGGTAAATGAATACCATTGGTGTGTTAGAGGTAAATTTGATACCATTTGTTTGTTAGAGGTAAATAGATACCGTTGGTGTGTTAGAGGTAAATGGATACCGTTGGTTTGTTAGAGGTAAATTAATACCATTGGTTTGTTAGATGTAAATGGATACCATTGTTTTGTTAGAAGTAAATGGATACCGTTGGTTTGTTAGAGGTAAATGGATACCATTGGAGTGTTATAGATAAATGGATAGCATTGGTTTGTTAGAGGTAAATGGATACCATTGGTGTGTTAGAGGTAAATGGATACCGTTGGTTTGTTAGAGCTAAATGGATACCATTGGTTTGTAAGATGTAAATGGATACCATTTGTTTGTTAGGGGTAAATGGATACCGTTGGTGTGTTAGAGGTAAATGGATACCGTTGGTTTGTTAGAGGTAAATGGATACCGTTGGTTTGTTAGAAGTAAATGGATACCGTTGGCTTGTTATGGGTAAATGGATAACATTGGTTTGTTAGGGGTAAATGGATACCTTTGGTTTGTTAGAGGTAAATGGATACCGATGGTGTGTTGGAGGTAAATGGATACCGCTGGTTTGTTAGAGTTAAATGTACCATTGGTTTGTTAGAGGTAAATGGATACAGTTGGTTTACTAGAGGTAAATTGATACCATTGGTGTGTTAGAGGTAAATGGATACCGTTGATTTGTTAGAAGTAAATGGATAGCATCGGTTTATTAGAGGTAAATGGATACCGTTGGTTTGTTAGAGGCAAATGGATACCGTTGGTGTGTTAGAGGTAAATGGATACTGTTGGTGTGTTCGAGGTCAATGGATACAATTGGTGTGTTAGAGGTAAATGGATACCGTTGGTGTGTTAGAGGTAAATGGATACCGTTGGTGTGTTAGAGGTAAATTGATACCGTTGGTGTGTTAGAGGTAAATGGATACCGTTGGTTTGTTAGAGGTAAATGGATACCTTTGGTTTGTTAGAGGTAAATTGATACCGTTGGTGTGCTAGAGGTAAATGGATACCGTTGGTGTGCTAGAGGTAAATGGATACCATTTGTTTGTTAGAGGTAAATTAATACCATTGGTTTGTTAGATGTAAATGGATACCATTGGTTTGTTAGAGGTAAATGGATACCGTTGGTTTGTTAGAGGTAAATGGATACCATTGGTGTGTTAGAGGTAAATGGATACCGTTGGTTTGTTAGAGGTAAATGGATATAATTGGTTTGTTAGAGGTAAATGGATACCATTGGTGTGTTAGAGGTAAATGGATACCGTTGGTTTGTTAGAGGTAAATGGATACCTTTGGTTTGTTAGAGGTAAATGGAAACCGTTGGTTTGTTAGAGGTAAATGAATACCGTTGGCTTGTTATGGGTAAATGGATACCATTGGTTTGCTAAGGATAAATGGATACCGTTGGTTTATTAGAGGTAAATGGAAACCGTTGGTTTGTTAGAGGTAAATGGATACCGTTGGCTTGTTATGGGTAAATGGATAACATTGGTTTGTTATGGTTAAATGGATACCGTTGTTGTGTTGGAGGTATATGGATACCGCTGGCTTGTTAGAGTTAAATGTACCATTGGTTTGTTAGAGTTAAATGGATACAGTTGGTTTAGTAGAGGTAAATGGATACCCTTGGTGTGTTAGAGGTAAATGGATACCGTTGGTTTGTTAGAAGTAAATGGATACCGTTGGTTTGTTAGAGGTAAATGGATACCATTGGTGTATTAGAGATAAATGGATGCCATTGGTGTGTTAGAGGTAAATAGATACCGTTGTTTGTTAGAGCTAAATTAATACCATTGGTTTGTTAGATGTAAATGGATACCATTGGTTTGTTAGAGGTAAATGGATACCGTTGGTTTGTTAGAGGTAAATGGATACCGTTGGTGTGCTAGAGGTAAATGGATACCGTTGGTTTGTTAGAGGTAAATGGATACCATTGGTGTGTTAGTGATAAATGGATATCATTGGTTTGTTAGAGGTAAATGGGTACCATTGGTGTGTTAGAGTTAAATGGATACCGTTGGTTTGTTAGAGGTAAATGGATACCTTTGGTTTGTTAGAGGTAAATGGAAACCGTTGGTTTGTTAGAGGTAAATGGATACCGTTGGTGTGTTAGAGGTAAATGGATACCGTTGGTGTGTTAGAGGTAAATGGATACCGTTGGTTTTTTAGAGGTAAATGGATACCGTTGTTTGTTAGAGGTAAATGGATACCGTTGGTGTGATAGAGGTAAATGGATACCATTGGTGTGTTAGAGGTAAATGGATACCGTTGGTTTGTTAGGGGTAACTGGATACCGTTGGTGTGTTATAGGTAAATGGATACCGTTGGTTTGTTAGAGGTAAATGGATACCATTTTTGTGTTAGGGGTAAATGGATATCGTTGGTTTGTTAGAGGTAAATGGATACCGTTGGTGTGTTAGAGGTAAATGGATACCATTGGTGTGTTAGAGGTAAATGGATACCGTTGGTGTGTTAGAGGTAAATTGATACCGTTGGTGTGTTAGAGGTAAATGGATACCGTTGGTTTGTTAGAGGTAAATGGATACCTTTGGTTTGTTAGAGGTAAATTGATACCGTTGGTGTGCTAGAGGTAAATGGATACCGTTGGTGTGCTAGAGGTAAATGGATACCATTTGTTTGTTAGAGGTAAATTAATACCATTGGTTTGTTAGATGTAAATGGATACCATTGGTTTGTTAGAGGTAAATGGATACCGTTGGTTTGTTAGAGGTAAATGGATACCATTGGTGTGTTATAGGTAAATGGATACCCTTGGTTTGTTAGAGGTAAATGGATATAATTGGTTTGTTAGAGGTAAATGGATACCATTGGTGTGTTAGAGGTAAATGGATACCGTTGGTTTGTTAGAGGTAAATGGATACCTTTGGTTTGTTAGAGGTAAATGGAAACCGTTGGTTTGTTAGAGGTAAATGAATACCGTTGGCTTGTTATGGGTAAATGGATACCATTGGTTTGCTATAGGTAAATGGATACCGTTGGTTTATTAGAGGTAAATGGAAACCGTTGGTTTGTTAGAGGTAAATGGATACCGTTGGCTTGTTATGGGTAAATGGATACCATTGGTTTGTTATGGTTAAATGGATACCGTTGTTGTGTTGGAGGTATATGGATACCGCTGCCTTGTTAGAGTTAAATGTACCATTGGTTTGTTAGAGGTAAATGGATACAGTTGGTTTAGTAGAGGTAAATGGATACCCTTGGTGTGCTAGAGGTAAATGGATACCGTTGGTTTGTTAGAAGTAAATGGATACCGTTGGTTTGTTAGAGGTAAATGGATACCATTGGTGTATTAGAGATAAATGGATACCATTGGTGTGTTAGAGGTAAATAGATACCGTTGTTTGTTAGAGGTAAATTAATACCATTGGTTTGTTAGATGTAAATGGATACCATTGGTTTGTTAGAGGTAAATGGATACCGTTGGTTTGTTAGAGGTAAATGGATACCGTTGGTGTGCTAGAGGTAAATGGATACCGTTGGTTTGTTAGAGGTAAATGGATACCATTGGTGTGTTAGTGATCAATGGATATCATTGATTTGTTAGAGGTAAATGGGTACCATTGGTGTGTTAGAGTTAAATGGATACCGTTGGTTTGTTAGAGGTAAATGGATACCTTTGGTTTGTTAGAGGTAAATGGAAACCGTTGGTTTGTTAGAGGTAAATGGATACCGTTGGTGTGTTAGAGGTAAATGGATACCGTTGGTGTGTTAGAGGTAAATGGATACCGTTGGTGTGTTAGAGGTAAATGGATACCGTTGTTTGTTAGAGGTAAATGGATACCGTTGGTGTGTTAGAGGTAAATGGATACCATTGGTGTGTTAGAGGTAAATTTATACCATTTGTTTGTTAGAGGTAAATGAATACCGTTGGCTTGTTATGGGTAAATGGATACCATTGGTTTGCTATGGGTAAATGGATACCGTTGGTTTATTAGAGGTAAATGGAAACCGTTGGTTTGTTAGAGGTAAATGGATACCGTTGGCTTGTTATGGGTAAATGGATACCATTGGTTTGTTATGGTTAAATGGATACCGTTGTTGTGTTGGAGGTATATGGATACCGCTGGCTTGTTAGAGTTAAATGTACCATTGGTTTGTTAGAGGTAAATGGATACAGTTGGTTTAGTAGAGGTAAATGGATACCGTTGGTGTGTTAGAGGTAAATGGATACCGTTGGTTTGTTAGAAGTAAATGGATACCGTTGGTTTGTTAGAGGTAAATGGATACCATTGGTGTATTAGAGATAAATGGATACCATTGGTGTGTTAGAGGTAAATAGATACCGTTGTTTGTTAGAGGTAAATTAATACCATTGGTTTGTTAGATGTAAATGGATACCATTGGTTTGTTAGAGGTAAATGGATACCGTTGGTGTGCTAGAGGTAAATGGATACCGTTGGTTTGTTAGAGGTAAATGGATACCATTGGTGTGTTAGAGATGAATGGATATCATTGGTTTGTTAGAGGTAAATGGGTACCATTGGTGTGTTAGAGGTAAATGGATACCGTTGGTTTGTTAGAGGTAAATGGATACCTTTGGTTTGTTAGAGGTAAATGGAAACCGTTGGTTTGTTAGAGGTAAATGGATACCGTTGGTGTGTTGGAGGTAAATGGATACCGTTGGTGTGTTAGAGGTAAATGGATACCGTTGGTTTGTTAGACGTAAATGGATACCGTTTGTGTGTTAGAGGTAAATGGATACCGTTGTTTGTTAGAGGTAAATGGATACCGTTGGTGTGTTAGAGGTAAATGGATACCATTGGTGTGTTAGAGGTAAATGGATACCGTTGGTTTGTTAGGGGTAACTGGATACCGTTGGTGTGTTAGAGGTAAATGGATACCGTTGGTTTGTTAGAGGTAAATGGATACCATTGGTGTGTTAGGGGTAAATGGATATCGTTGGTTTGTTAGAGGTAAATGGATACCGTTGGTGTGTTAGAGGTAAATGGATACCGTTGGTGTGTTAGAGGTAAATGGATACCATTGGTGTGTTAGGGGTAAATGGATATCGTTGGTTTGTTAGAGGTAAATGGATACCGTTGGTGTGTTAGAGGTAAAAGGATACCGTTGGTGTGTTAGAGGTAAATGGATACCGTTGTTTGTTAGAGGTAAATGGATACCGTTGGTGTGTTAGAGGTAAATGAATACCATTGGTGTGTTAGAGGTAAATTGATACCATTTGTTTGTTAGAGGTAAATAGATACCGTTGGTGTGTTAGAGGTAAATGGATACCGTTGGTTTGTTAGAGGTAAAGTAATACCATTGGTTTGTTAGATGTAAATGGATACTATTGGTTTGTTAGAAGTAAATGGATACCGTTGTTTTGTTAGAGGTAAATGGATACCATTGGTGTGTTAGAGGTAAATGGATACCGTTGGTTTGTTAGAGCTAAATGGATATATTTGGTTTGTTAGATGTAAATGGATACCATTTGTTTGTTAGGGGTAAATGGATACCGTTGGTGTGTTAGAGGTAAATGGATACCGTTGGTTTGTTAGAGGTAAATGGATACCGTTGGTTTGTTAGAGGTAAATGGATACCGTTGGCTTGTTATGGGTAAATGGATAACATTGGTTTGTTAGGGGGAAATGGATACCGTTGGTTTGTTAGAGGTAAATGGATACCGATGGTGTGTTGGAGGTAAATGGATACCGCTGGTTTGTTAGAGTTAAATGTACTATTGGTTTGTTAGAGGTAAATGGATACAGTTGGTTTACTAGAGGTAAATTGATACCATTGGTGTGTTAGAGGTAAATGGATACCGTTGATTTGATAGAAGTAAATGGATAGCATCGGTTTATTAGAGGTAAATGGATACCGTTGGTTTGTTAGAGGCAAATGGATACCGTTGGTGTGTTAGAGGTAAATGGATACTGTTGGTGTGTCGAGGTCAATGGATACCATTGGTGTGTTAGAGGTAAATGGATACCGTTGGTTTATTAGAGGTAAATGGATACCGTTGGTGTGTTAGAGGTAAATGGATACCGTTGGTGTGTTAGAGGTAAATGGATACAGTTTGTTGGTAGAGGTAAATGGATACCGTTGGTTTGTTAGAAGTAAATGGATACCATTGGTTTGTTAGAGGTATATGGATACCGTTGGTGTGTTAGAGGTAAATGGATACCATTGGTGTTTTAGAGGTAAATGGATAGCGTTAGTTTGTTAGAGGTAAATGGATACCGTTGGTTTGTTAGAGGTAAATGGATACCATTGGTGTGTTAGAGGTAAATGGATACTATTGGTGTGTTAGAGGTAAATGGATACCATTGATTTGTTAGAGATAAATGGATACCGTTGGTTTGTTAGAGGTAAATGGATACCATTGGTGTGATAGAGGTAAATGGATACCATTGGTTTGTTAGAGGTCACTGGATACCGTTGGTTTGTTAGAGGTAAATGGATATCGTTGGTTTGCTAGAGGTAAATGGATACCGTTGGTGTGTTAGAGGTAAATGGATACCATTGGTGTGTTAGGGTAAATGGATACCGTTGGTTTGTTAGAGGTAAATGGATACCGTTGGTTTGTTAGAGGTAAATGTATACCGTTGGTGTGTTAGAGGTAAATGGATATCATTGGTGTGTTAGGGGTAAATGGATACTGTTGGTGTGTTATGGGTAAATGTATACCGTTGTTTGTTAGATGTAAATGGATACCGTTGGTGTGTTAGAGGTAAATGGATACCGTTTGTGTGTTAGAGGTAAATGGATACCGTTGTTTGTTAGAGGTAAATGGATACCGTTGGTGTGTTAGAGGTAAATTGATACCATTTGTTTGTTAGAGGTAAATGGATACCGTTGGTGTGTTAGAGGTAAATAGATACCATTGGTTTGTTAGAGGTAAATGGATACCGTTGGTTTGTTAGAGGTAAATGGATACCATTGGTGTGTTAGAGATAAATGGATAACATTGGTTTGTTAGAGGTAAATGGATACCATTGGTGTGTTAGAGGTAAATGGATACCGTTGGTTTGTTAGAGGTAAATGGATACCTTTGGTTTGTTAGAGGTAAATGGAAACCGTTGGTTTGTTAGAGGTAAATGGATACCGTTGGCTTGTTATGGGTAAATGGATACCATTGGTTTGTTAGAGTTAAATGTACCATTGGTTTGTTAGAGGTAAATGGATACCATTGGTGTGTTAGAGGTAAATGGATACCGTTGGTTTGTTAGAAGTAAATGGATAGCATCGGTTTGTTAGAGGTAAATGTATACCGTTGGTGTGTTAGAGGTAAATGGATACCGTTGGTGTGTTAGAGTTAAATGGATACCGTTGTTTGTTAGAGGTAAATGGATACCGTTGGTGTGTTAGAGGTAAATGGATACCATTGGTGTGTTAGAGGTAAATGGATACCGTTGGTTTGTTAGAGGTAACTGGATACCGTTGGTGTGTTAGAGGTAAATGGATACCGTTGGTTTGTTAGAGGTAAATGGATACCATTGGTGTGTTAGGGGTAAATGGATATCATTGGTTTGTTAGAGGTAAATGGATACCGTTGGTGTGTTAGATGTAAATGGATACCGTTGGTGTGTTAGAGGTAAATGGATACCATTGGTGTGTTAGGGGTAAATGGATATCGTTGGTTTGTTAGAGGTAAATGGATACTGTTGGTGTGTTAGAGGTAAATGGATACCGTTGGTGTGTTAGAGGTAAATGGATACCGTTGTTTGTTAGAGGTAAATGGATACCGTTGGTGTGTTAGAGGTAAATGGATATCATTGGTGTGTTAGAGGTAAATTGATACAATTTGTTTGTTAGAGGTAAATAGATACCGTTGGTGTGTTAGAGGTAAATGGATACCATTGGTTTGTTAGAGGTAAATGGATACCGTTGGTTTGTTAGAGGTAAATGGATACCATTGGTGTGTTAGAGATAAATGGATAGCATTGGTTTGTTAGAGGTAACTGGATACCGTTGGTGTGTTAGAGGTAAATGGATACCGTTGGTTTGTTAGAAGTAAATGGATAGCATCGGTTTGTTAGAGGTAAATGTATACCGTTGGTGTGTTAGAGGTAAATGGATACCGTTGGTGTGTTAGAGTTAAATGGATACCGTTGTTTGTTAGAGGTAAATGGATACCGTTGGTGTGTTAGAGGTAAATGGATACCATTGGTGTGTTAGAGGTAAATGGATACCGTTGGTTTGTTAGAGGTAACTGGATACCGTTGGTGTGTTAGAGGTAAATGGATACCGTTGGTTTGTTAGAGGTAAATGGATACCATTGGTGTGTTAGGGGTAAATGGATATCATTGGTTTGTTAGAGGTAAATGGATACCGTTGGTGTGTTAGATGTAAATGGATACCGTTGGTGTGTTAGAGGTAAATGGATACCATTGGTGTGTTAGGGGTAAATGGATATCGTTGGTTTGTTAGAGGTAAATGGATACTGTTGGTGTGTTAGAGGTAAATGGATACCGTTGGTGTGTTAGAGGTAAATGGATATCATTGGTGTGTTAGAGGTAAATTGATACAATTTGTTTGTTAGAGGTAAATAGATACCGTTGGTGTGTTAGAGGTAAATGGATACCATTGGTTTGTTAGAGGTAAATGGATACCGTTGGTTTGTTAGAGGTAAATGGATACCATTGGTGTGTTAGAGATAAATGGATAGCATTGGTTTGTTAGAGGTAAATGGACACCATTGGTGTGTTAGAGGTAAATGGATAGCGTTGGTTTGTTAGAGCTAAATGGATACCTTTGGTTTGTTAGATGTAAATGGAAACCATTGGTTTGTTAGAGGTAAATGGATTCCATTGGTTTGTTAGGGGTAAATGGATACCGTTGGTGTGTTAGAGGTAAATGGATACCGTTGGTTTGTTAGAGGTAAATGGATACCGTTGGTTTGTTAGAGGTAAATGGATTCCATTGGTGTGTTAGAGATCAATGGATATCATTGGTTTGTTAGAGGTCAATGGATACCATTGGTGTGTTAGAGGTTAATGGATACCGTTGGTTTGTTAGAGGTAAATGGATACCTTTGGTTTGTTAGAGGTAAATGGAAACCGTTGGTTTGTTAGAGGTAACTGGATACCGTTGGCTTGTTATGGGTAAATGGATATCATTGGTTTGTTAGGGGTAAATGGATACCGTTGGTTTGTTAGAGGTAAATGGATACCGTTGGTGTGTTGGAGGTAAATGGATACCGCTGGTTTGTTAGAATTAAATGTACCATTGGTTTGTTAGAGGTAAATGGATACAGTTGGTTTACTAGAGGTAAATTGATACCGTTGGTTTGTTAGAAGTAAATGGATAGCATCGGTTTGTTAGAGGTAAATGGATACCGTTAGTTTGTTAGAGGCAAATGGATACCGTTGGTGTGTTAGAGGTAAATGGATACAGTTTGTTGGTTGAGGTAAATGGATACCGTTGGTTTGTTAGAGGTAAATGGATACCATTGGTTTGTTAGAGGTATATGGATACCGTTGGTGTGTTAGAGGTCAATGGATACATTTGGTGTGTTAGAGGTAAATGGATAGCGTTGGTTTGTTAGAGGTAAATGGATACCGTTGGTTTGTTAGAGGTAAATGGATACCATTGGTGTGTTAGAGGTAAATGGATACCATTGGTGTGTTAGAGGTAAATGGATACCATTGATTTGTTAGAGATAAATGGATACCGTTGGTTTGTTAGAGGTAAATGGATACCATTGGTGTGCTAGAGGTAAATGGATACCATTGGTTTGTTAGAGGTAACTGGATACCGTTGGTTTGTTAGAGGTAAATGGATATCGTTGGTTTGCTAGAGGTAAATGGATACCGTTGGTGTGTTAGAGGTAAATGGATACCATTGGTGTGTTAGGGGTAAATGGATACCGTTGGTTTGTTAGAGGTAAATGGATACCGTTGGTTTGTTAGAGGTAAATGTATACCGTTGGTGTGTTAGAGGTAAATGGATATCATTGGTGTATTAGGGGTAAATGGATACCGTTGGTGTGTTAGGGGTAAAGGTATACCGTTGGTTTGTTAGATGTAAATGGATACCGTTGGTGTGTTAGAGTTAAATGGATACCGTTGGTGTGTTAGAGGTAAATGGATACCGTTGGTGTGTTAGAGGTAAATGGATACCGTTGGTTTGTTAGAGGTAAATGGATACCGTTGGTGTGTTAGAGTTAAATGGATACCGTTGGTGTGTTATAGGTAAATGGATACCGTTGGTTTGTTAGAGGTAAATGGATACCATTGGTGTGTTAGAGGTAAATGGATACCATTGATTTGTTAGAGATAAATGGATACCGTTGGTTTGATAGAGGTAAATGGATACCATTGGTTTGTTAGAGGTAACTGGATACCGTTGGTTTGTTAGAGGTAAATGGATATCGTTGGTTTGCTAGAGGTAAATGGATACCATTGGTTTGTTAGGGTAAATGGATACCATTGGTGTGTTAGGGGTAAATGGATACCGTGGGTTTGTTAGAGGTAAATGGATACCATTGGTGTGTTAGAGATCAATGGATATCATTGGTTTGTTAGAGGTCAATGGATACCAATGGTGTGTTAGAGGTTAATGGATACCGTTGGTTTGTTAGAGGTAAATGGATACCTTTGGTTTGTTAGAGGTAAATTGAAACCGTTGGTTTGTTAGAGGTAACTGGATACCGTTGGCTTGTTATGGGTAAATGGATATCATTGGTTTGTTAGGGGTAAATGGATACCGTTGGTTTGTTAGAGGTAAATGGATACCGTTGGTGTGTTGGAGGTAAATGGATACCGCTGGTTTGTTAGATTAAATGTACCATTGGTTTGTTAGAGGTAAATGGATACAGTTGGTTTACTAGAGGTAAATTGATACCGTTGGATTGTTAGAAGTAAATGGATAGCATCGGTTTGTTAGAGGTAAATGGATACCGTTAGTTTGTTAGAGGCAAATGGATACCGTTGGTGTGTTAGAGGTAAATGGATACAGTTTGTTGGTAGAGGTAAATGGATACCGTTGGTTTGTTAGAAGTAAATGGATACCATTGGTTTGTTAGAGGTATATGGATACCGTTGGTGTGTTAGAGGTAAATGGATACATTTGGTGTGTTAGAGGTAAATGGATAGCGTTGGTTTGTTAGAGGTAAATGGATACCGTTGGTTTGTTAGAGGTAAATGGATACCATTGGTGTGTTAGAGGTAAATGGATACCATTGGTGTGTTAGAGGTAAATGGATACCATTGATTTTTTAGAGATAAATGGATACCGTTGGTTTGTTAGAGGTAAATGGATACCATTGGTGTGCTAGAGGTAAATGGATACCATTGGTTTGTTAGAGGTAACTGGATACCGTTGGTTTGTTAGAGGTAAATGGATATCGTTGGTTTGCTAGAGGTAAATGGATACCGTTGGTGTGTTAGAGGTAAATGGATACCATTGGTGTGTTAGGGGTAAATGGATACCGTTGGTTTGTTAGAGGTAAATGGATACCGTTGGTTTGTTAGAGGTAAATGTATACCATTGGTGTGTTAGAGGTAAATGGATACCATTGGTGTGTTAGGGTAAATGGATACCGTTGGTGTGTTAGGGTAAATGTATACCGTTGGTTTGTTAGATGTAAATGGATACCGTTGGTGTGTTAGAGTTAAATGGATACCGTTGGTGTTTAGAGGTAAATGGATACCGTTGGTGTGTTAGAGGTAAATGGATACCTTTGGTTTGTTAGAGGTAAATGGATACCGTTGGTGTGTTAGAGTTAAATGGATACCGTTGGTGTGTTATAGGTAAATGGATACCGTTGGTTTGTTAGAGGTAAATGGATACCATTGGTGTGTTAGAGGTAAATGGATACATTCGGTTTGTTAGAGATAAATGGACACCATTGGTGTGTTAGAGGTAAATGGATACCGTTGGTTTGTTAGAGGTAAATGGATACCTTTGGTTTGTTAGAAGTAAATGGAAACCGTTGGTTTGTTAGAGGTAAATGGATACCGTTGGCTTGTTATGGGTAAATGGATACCATTGGTTTGTTAGGGGTAAATGGATACCGTTGGTTTGTTAGAGGTAAATGGATACCGTTGGTGTGTTGGAGGTAAATGGATACCGTTGGTTTGTTAGAGGTAAATGGATACTGTTGGTGTGTTAGAGGTAAATGGATACCGTTGGTGTGTTAGAGGTAAATGGATACCGTTGTTTGTTAGAGGTAAATGGATACCGTTGGTGTGTTAGAGGTAAATGGATACCATTGGTGTGTTAGAGGTATATTGATACAATTTGTTTGTTAGAGGTAAATAGATACCGTTGGTGTGTTAGAGATCAATGGATACCGTTGGTTTGTTAGAGGTAAATTAATACCATTGGTTTGTTAGATGTAAATGGATACCATTGGTTTGTTAGAGGTAAATGGATACCGTTGGTTTGTTAGAGGTAAATGGATACCATTGGTGTGTTAGAGATAAATGGATAGCATTGGTTTGTTAGAGGTAAATGGATACCATTGGTGTGTTAGAGGTAAATGGATACCATTAGTTTGTTAGAGCTAAATGGATACCTTTGGTTTGTTAGATGTAAATGGAAACCGTTGGTTTGTTAGAGGTAAATGGATACCATTGGTTTGTTAGGGGTAAATGGATACCGTTGGTGTGTTAGAGGTAAATGGATACCGTTGGTTTGTTAGAGGTAAATGGATACCGTTGGTTTGTTAGAGGTAAATGGATACCATTGGTGTGTTAGAGATCAATGGATATCATTGGTTTGTTAGAGGTCAATGGATACCATTGGTGTGTTAGAGGTTAATGGATACCGTTGGTTTGTTAGAGGTAAATGGATACCTTTGGTTTGTTAGAGGTAAATTGAAACCGTTGGTTTGTTAGAGGTAACTGGATACCGTTGGCTTGTTATGGGTAAATGGATATCATTGGTTTGTTAGGGGTAAATGGATACCGTTGGTTTGTTAGAGGTAAATGGATACCGTTGGTGTGTTGGAGGTAAATGGATACCGCTGGTTTGTTAGAATTAAATGTACCATTGGTTTGTTAGAGGTAAATGGATACAGTTGGTTTACTAGAGGTAAATTGATACCGTTGGATTGTTATAAGTAAATGGATAGCATCGGTTTGTTAGAGGTAAATGGATACCGTTAGTTTGTTAGAGGCAAATGGATACCGTTGGTGTGTTAGAGGTAAATGGATACAGTTTGTTGGTAGAGGTAAATGGATACCGTTGGTTTGTTAGAGGTAAATGGATACCATTGGTTTGTTAGAGGTATATGGATACCGTTGGTGTGTTAGAGGTAAATGGATACATTGGTGTGTTAGAGGTAAATGGATACCGTTGGTTTGTTAGAGGTAAATGGATACCGTTGGTTTGTTAGAGGTAATGGATACCATTGGTGTGTTAGAGGTAAATGGATACCTTGTGTGTTAGAGGTAAATGGATACCTTGGTTTGTTAGAGATAAATGGATACCGTTGGTTTGTTAGAGGTAAATGGATACCATTGGTGTTAGAGGTAAATGGATACCATTGGTTTGTTAGAGGTAACTGGATACCGTTGGTTTGTTAGAGGTAAATGGATATCGTTGGTTTGCTAGAGGTAAATGGATACCGTTGGTGTGTTAGAGGTAAATGGATACCATTGGTGTGTTAGGGGTAAATGGATACCGTTGGTTTGTTAGAGGTAAATGGATACCGTTGGTTTGTTAGAGGTAAATGTATACCATTGGTGTGTTAGAGGTAAATGGATATCGTTGGTGTGTTAGGGATAAATGGATACCGTTGGTGTGTTAGGGGTAAATGTATACCTTTGGTTTGTTAGATGTAAATGGATACCGTTGGTGTGTTAGAGTTAAATGGATACCGTTGGTGTGTTATAGGTAAATGGATACCTTTGGTTTGTTAGAGGTAAATGGATACCGTTGGTGTGTTAGAGTTAAATGGATACCGTTGGTGTGTTATAGGTAAATGGATACCGTTGGTTTGTTAGAGGTAAATGGATACCATTGGTGTGTTAGAGGTAAATGGATACCATTGATTTGTTAGAGATAAATGGATACCGTTGGTTTGATAGAGGTAAATGGATACCATTGGTTTGTTAGAGGTAACTGGATACCGTTGGTTTGTTAGAGGTAAATGGATATCGTTGGTTTGCTAGAGGTAAATGGATACCATTGGTGTGTTAGGGGTAAATGGATACCATTGGTGTGTTAGGGGTAAATGGATACCGTGGGTTTGTTAGAGGTAAATTAATACCATTGGTTTGTTAGATGTAAATGGATACCATTGGTTTGTTAGAGGTAAATGTATACCGTTGGTTTGTTAGAGGTAAATGGATACCATTGGTGTGTTAGAGATAAATGGATACCATTGGTTTGTTAGAGATAAATGGATACCGTTGGTGTGTTAGAGGTAAATGGATACCGTTGGTTTGTTAGAGGTAAATGGATACCTTTGGTTTGTTAGAGGTAAATGGATACCGTGTTGTTAGAGTAAATGGATACCGTTGGCTTTTATGGGTAAATGGATACCATTGGTTTGTTAGGGGTAAATGGATACCGTTGGTTTGTTAGAGGTAAATGGAAACCGTTGGTTTGTTAGAGGTAAATGGATACCGTTGGCTTGTTATGGGTATATGGATACCATTGGTTTGTTAGGGGTAAATGGATACCTTTGGTTTGTTAGAGGTAAATGGATACCGTTGGTGTGTTGGAGGTAAATGGATACCGTTGGTTTGTTAGAGGTAAATGGATACTGTTGGTGTGTTAGAGGTAAATGGATACCGTTGGTGTGTTAGAGGTAAATGGATACCGTTGTTTGTTAGAGGTAAATGGATACCGTTGGTGTGTTAGAGGTAAATGGATACCATTGGTGTGTTAGAGGTATATTGATAAAATTTGTTTGTTAGAGGTAAATAGATACCGTTGGTGTGTTAGAGGTAAATGGATACCGTTGGTTTGTTAGAGGTAAATTAATACCATTGGTTTGTTAGGTGTAAATGGATACCATTGGTTTGTTAGAGGTAAATGGATACCGTTGGTTTGTTAGAGGTAAATGGATACCATTGGTGTGTTAGAGATAAATGGATAGCATTGGTTTGTTAGAGGTAAATGGATACCATTGGTGTGTTAGAGGTAAATGGATACCGTTGGTTTGTTAGAGCTAAATGGATACCTTTGGTTTGTTAGATGTAAATGGAAACCGTTGGTTTGTTAGAGGTAAATGGATACCATTGGTTTGTTAGGGGTAAATGGATACCGTTGGTGTGTTAGAGGTAAATGGATACCGTTGGTTTGTTAGAGGTAAATGGATACCGTTGGTTTGTTAGAGGTAAATGGATACCATTGGTGTGTTAGAGATCAATGGATATCATTGGTTTGTTAGAGGTCAATGGATACCATTGGTGTGTTAGAGGTTAATGGATACCGTTGGTTTGATAGAGGTAAATGGATACCTTTGGTTTGTTAGAGGTAAATGGAAACCGTTGGTTTGTTAGAGGTAACTGGATACCGTTGGCTTGTTGGAGGTAAATGGATACCGCTGGTTTGTTAGAATTAAATGTACCATTGGTTTGTTAGTGGTAAATGGATACAGTTGGTTTACTAGAGGTAAATTGATACCGTTGTATTGTTAGAGGCAAATGGATACCGTTGGTGTGTTAGAGGTAAATGGATACAGTTTGTTCGTAGAGGTAAATGGATACCGTTGGTTTGTTAGAAGTAAATGGATACCATTGGTTTGTTAGAGGTATATGGATACCGTTGGTGTGTTAGAGGTAAATGGATACATTTGGTGTGTTAGAGGTAAATGGATAGCGTTGGTTTGTTAGAGGTAAATGGATACCGTTGGTTTGTTAGAGGTAAATGGATACCATTGGTGTGTTAGAGGTAAATGGATACCATTGGTGTGTTAGAGGTAAATGGATACCATTGATTTGTTAGAGATAAATGGATACCGTTGGTTTGTTAGAGGTAAATGGATACCATTGGTGTGCTAGAGGTAAATGGATACCATTGGTTTGTTAGAGGTAAATGGATACCGTTGGTTTGTTAGAGGTAAATGGATATCGTTGGTTTGCTAGAGGTAAATGGATACCGTTGGTGTGTTAGAGGTAAATGGATACCATTGGTGTGTTAGGGGTAAATGGATACCGTTGGTTTGTTAGAGGTAAATGGATACCGTTGGTTTGTTAGAGGTAAATGTATACCATTGGTGTGTTAGAGGTAAATGGATACCGTTGGTGTGTTAGAGTTAAATGGATACCGTTGGTGTGTTAGAGGTAAATGGATACCTTTGGTTTGTTAGAGGTAAATGGATACCGTTGGTGTGTTAGAGTTAAATGGATACCGTTGGTGTGTTATAGGTAAATGGATACCGTTGGTTTGTTAGAGGTAAATGGATACCATTGGTGTGTTAGCGGTAAATGGATACCTTTGATTTGTTAGGGATAAATGGATACCGTTGGTGTGTTAGAGGTAAATGGATACCTTTGGTTTGTTAGAGGTAAATGGATACCGTTGGTGTGTTAGAGTTAAATGGATACCGTTGGTGTGTTATAGGTAAATGGATACCTTTGGTTTGTTAGAGGTAAATGGATACCGTTGATGTGTTAGAGGTAAATGGATACCATTGGTGTGTTAGAGGTAAATGGATACCATTGGTGTGTTAGGGGTAAATGGATATCGTTGGTTTATTAGAGGTAAATGGATACCGTTGGTGTGTTAGAGGTAAATGGATACCGTTGATGTGTTAGAGGTAAATGGATACCGTTGTTTGTTAGAGGTAAATGGATACCGTTGGTGTGTTAGAGGTAAATGAATACCATTGGTGTGTTAGAGGTAAATTTGATACCATTTGTTTGTTAGAGGTAAATAGATACCGTTGGTGTGTTAGAGGTAAATGGATACCGTTGGTTTGTTAGAGGTAAATTAATACCATTGGTTTGTTAGATGTAAATGGATACCATTGTTTTGTTAGAAGTAAATGGATACCGTTGGTTTGTTAGAGGTAAATGGATACCATTGGAGTGTTATAGATAAATGGATAGCATTGGTTTGTTAGAGGTAAATGGATACCATTGGTGTGTTAGAGGTAAATGGATACCGTTGGTTTGTTAGAGCTAAATGGATACCATTGGTTTGTAAGATGTAAATGGATACCATTTGTTTGTTAGGGGTAAATGGATACCGTTGGTGTGTTAGAGGTAAATGGATACCGTTGGTTTGTTAGAGGTAAATGGATACCGTTGGTTTGTTAGAAGTAAATGGATACCGTTGGCTTGTTATGGGTAAATGGATAACATTGGTTTGTTAGGGGTAAATGGATACCTTTGGTTTGTTAGAGGTAAATGGATACCGATGGTGTGTTGGAGGTAAATGGATACCGCTGGTTTGTTAGAGTTAAATGTACCATTGGTTTGTTAGAGGTAAATGGATACAGTTGGTTTACTAGAGGTAAATTGATACCATTGGTGTGTTAGAGGTAAATGGATACCGTTGATTTGTTAGAAGTAAATGGATAGCATCGGTTTATTAGAGGTAAATGGATACCGTTGGTTTGTTAGAGGCAAATGGATACCGTTGGTGTGTTAGAGGTAAATGGATACTGTTGGTGTGTTCGAGGTAAATGGATACAATTGGTGTGTTAGAGGTAAATGGATACCGTTGGTTTGTTAGAGGTAAATGGATACCGTTGGTGTGTTAGAGGTAAATGGATACCGTTGGTGTGTTAGAGGTAAATGGATACCGTTGGTTTGTTAGAGGTAAATGGATACCTTTGGTTTGTTAGAGGTAAATTGATACCGTTGGTGTGCTAGAGGTAAATGGATACCGTTGGTGTGCTAGAGGTAAATGGATACCATTTGTTTGTTAGAGGTAAATGATACCATTGGTTTGTTAGATGTAAATGGATACCATTGGTTTGTTAGAGGTAAATGGATACCGTTGGTTTGTTAGAGGTAAATGGATACCATTGGTGTGTTAGAGGTAAATGGATACCGTTGGTTTGTTAGAGGTAAATGGATATAATTGGTTTGTTAGAGGTAAATGGATACCATTGGTGTGTTAGAGGTAAATGGATACCGTTGGTTTGTTAGAGGTAAATGGATACCTTTGGTTTGTTAGAGGTAAATGGAAACCGTTGGTTTGTTAGAGGTAAATGGATACCGTTGGCTTGTTATGGGTAAATGGATACCATTGGTTTGTTAGGGGTAAATGGATACCGTTGGTTTGTTAGAGGTAAATGGATACCGTTGGTGTGTTGGAGGTAAATGGATACCGTGGTTTGTTAGGTTAAATGTACATTGGTTTGTTAGGGTAAATGGATACGTTGGTGTGTTAGAGGTAAATGGATACCGTTGGTTTGTTAGAGGTAAATGTACTTGGTTTGTTAGAGGTAAATGGATACCATTGGTGTGTTAGAGGTAAATGGATACCGTTGGTTTGTTAGAGGTAAATGGATACCGTTGTTTTGTTAGAGGTAAATGGATACCGTTGGTGTGTTAGAGGTAAATGGATACCATTGGTGTGTTAGAGGTAAATGGATACCGTTGGTTTGTTAGAGGTAAATGGATACCGTTGTTTGTTAGAGGTAAATGGATACCATTGGTTTGTTAGAGGTAAATGGATACCATTGGTTGTTAGAGGTAAATGGATACCGTTGGTTTGTTAGAGGTAAATGGATACCGTTGGTGTGCTAGAGGTAAATGGATACCGTTGGTTTGTTAGAGGTAAATGGATACCATTGGTGTGTTAGTGATAAATGGATATCATTGGTTTGTTAGAGGTAAATGGGTACCATTGGTGTGTTAGAGTTAAATGGATACCGTTGGTTTGTTAGAGGTAAATGGATACCTTTGGTTTGTTAGAGGTAAATGGAAACCGTTGGTTTGTTAGAGGTAAATGGATACCGTTGGTGTGTTAGAGGTAAATGGATACCGTTGGTGTGTTAGAGGTAAATGGATACCGTTGGTTTTTTAGAGGTAAATGGATACCGTTGTTTGTTAGAGGTAAATGGATACCGTTGGTGTGATAGAGGTAAATGGATACCATTGGTGTGTTAGAGGTAAATGGATACCGTTGGTTTGTTAGGGGTAACTGGATACCGTTGGTGTGTTATAGGTAAATGGATACCGTTGGTTTGTTAGAGGTAAATGGATACCATTTTTGTGTTAGGGGTAAATGGATATCGTTGGTTTGTTAGAGGTAAATGGATACCGTTGGTGTGTTAGAGGTAAATGGATACCATTGGTGTGTTAGAGGTAAATGGATACCGTTGGTGTGTTAGAGGTAAATTGATACCGTTGGTGTGTTAGAGGTAAATGGATACCGTTGGTTTGTTAGAGGTAAATGGATACCTTTGGTTTGTTAGAGGTAAATTGATACCGTTGGTGTGCTAGAGGTAAATGGATACCGTTGGTGTGCTAGAGGTAAATGGATACCATTTGTTTGTTAGAGGTAAATTAATACCATTGGTTTGTTAGATGTAAATGGATACCATTGGTTTGTTAGAGGTAAATGGATACCGTTGGTTTGTTAGAGGTAAATGGATACCATTGGTGTGTTATAGGTAAATGGATACCCTTGGTTTGTTAGAGGTAAATGGATATAATTGGTTTGTTAGAGGTAAATGGATACCATTGGTGTGTTAGAGGTAAATGGATACCGTTGGTTTGTTAGAGGTAAATGGATACCTTTGGTTTGTTAGAGGTAAATGGAAACCGTTGGTTTGTTAGAGGTAAATGAATACCGTTGGCTTGTTATGGGTAAATGGATACCATTGGTTTGCTATAGGTAAATGGATACCGTTGGTTTATTAGAGGTAAATGGAAACCGTTGGTTTGTTAGAGGTAAATGGATACCGTTGGCTTGTTATGGGTAAATGGATACCATTGGTTTGTTATGGTTAAATGGATACCGTTGTTGTGTTGGAGGTATATGGATACCGCTGGCTTGTTAGAGTTAAATGTACCATTGGTTTGTTAGAGGTAAATGGATACAGTTGGTTTAGTAGAGGTAAATGGATACCCTTGGTGTGTTAGAGGTAAATGGATACCGTTGGTTTGTTAGAAGTAAATGGATACCGTTGGTTTGTTAGAGGTAAATGGATACCATTGGTGTATTAGAGATAAATGGATACCATTGGTGTGTTAGAGGTAAATAGATACCGTTGTTTGTTAGAGGTAAATTAATACCATTGGTTTGTTAGATGTAAATGGATACCATTGGTTTGTTAGAGGTAAATGGATACCGTTGGTTTGTTAGAGGTAAATGGATACCGTTGGTGTGCTAGAGGTAAATGGATACCGTTGGTTTGTTAGAGGTAAATGGATACCATTGGTGTGTTAGTGATCAATGGATATCATTGATTTGTTAGAGGTAAATGGGTACCATTGGTGTGTTAGAGTTAAATGGATACCGTTGGTTTGTTAGAGGTAAATGGATACCTTTGGTTTGTTAGAGGTAAATGGAAACCGTTGGTTTGTTAGAGGTAAATGGATACCGTTGGTGTGTTAGAGGTAAATGGATACCGTTGGTGTGTTAGAGGTAAATGGATACCGTTGGTGTGTTAGAGGTAAATGGATACCGTTGTTTGTTAGAGGTAAATGGATACCGTTGGTGTGTTAGAGGTAAATGGATACCATTGGTGTGTTAGAGGTAAATTTATACCATTTGTTTGTTAGAGGTAAATGAATACCGTTGGCTTGTTATGGGTAAATGGATACCATTGGTTTGCTATGGGTAAATGGATACCGTTGGTTTATTAGAGGTAAATGGAAACCGTTGGTTTGTTAGAGGTAAATGGATACCGTTGGCTTGTTATGGGTAAATGGATACCATTGGTTTGTTATGGTTAAATGGATACCGTTGTTGTGTTGGAGGTATATGGATACCGCTGGCTTGTTAGAGTTAAATGTACCATTGGTTTGTTAGAGGTAAATGGATACAGTTGGTTTAGTAGAGGTAAATGGATACCGTTGGTGTGTTAGAGGTAAATGGATACCGTTGGTTTGTTAGAAGTAAATGGATACCGTTGGTTTGTTAGAGGTAAATGGATACCATTGGTGTATTAGAGATAAATGGATACCATTGGTGTGTTAGAGGTAAATAGATACCGTTGTTTGTTAGAGGTAAATTAATACCATTGGTTTGTTAGATGTAAATGGATACCATTGGTTTGTTAGAGGTAAATGGATACCGTTGGTGTGCTAGAGGTAAATGGATACCGTTGGTTTGTTAGAGGTAAATGGATACCATTGGTGTGTTAGAGATGAATGGATATCATTGGTTTGTTAGAGGTAAATGGGTACCATTGGTGTGTTAGAGGTAAATGGATACCGTTGGTTTGTTAGAGGTAAATGGATACCTTTGGTTTGTTAGAGGTAAATGGAAACCGTTGGTTTGTTAGAGGTAAATGGATACCGTTGGTGTGTTGGAGGTAAATGGATACCGTTGGTGTGTTAGAGGTAAATGGATACCGTTGGTTTGTTAGACGTAAATGGATACCGTTTGTGTGTTAGAGGTAAATGGATACCGTTGTTTGTTAGAGGTAAATGGATACCGTTGGTGTGTTAGAGGTAAATAGATACCATTGGTGTGTTAGAGGTAAATGGATACCGTTGGTTTGTTAGGGGTAACTGGATACCGTTGGTGTGTTAGAGGTAAATGGATACCGTTGGTTTGTTAGAGGTAAATGGATACCATTGGTGTGTTAGGGGTAAATGGATATCGTTGGTTTGTTAGAGGTAAATGGATACCGTTGGTGTGTTAGAGGTAAATGGATACCGTTGGTGTGTTAGAGGTAAATGGATACCATTGGTGTGTTAGGGGTAAATGGATATCGTTGGTTTGTTAGAGGTAAATGGATACCGTTGGTGTGTTAGAGGTAAAAGGATACCGTTGGTGTGTTAGAGGTAAATGGATACCGTTGTTTGTTAGAGGTAAATGGATACCGTTGGTGTGTTAGAGGTAAATGAATACCATTGGTGTGTTAGAGGTAAATTGATACCATTTGTTTGTTAGAGGTAAATAGATACCGTTGGTGTGTTAGAGGTAAATGGATACCGTTGGTTTGTTAGAGGTAAAGTAATACCATTGGTTTGTTAGATGTAAATGGATAATATTGGTTTGTTAGAAGTAAATGGATACCGTTGTTTTGTTAGAGGTAAATGGATACCATTGGTGTGTTAGAGGTAAATGGATACCGTTGGTTTGTTAGAGCTAAATGGATATATTTGGTTTGTTAGATGTAAATGGATACCATTTGTTTGTTAGGGGTAAATGGATACCGTTGGTGTGTTAGAGGTAAATGGATACCGTTGGTTTGTTAGAGGTAAATGGATACCGTTGGTTTGTTAGAGGTAAATGGATACCGTTGGCTTGTTATGGGTAAATGGATAACATTGGTTTGTTAGGGGTAAATGGATACCGTTGGTTTGTTAGAGGTAAATGGATACCGATGGTGTATTGGAGGTAAATGGATACCGCTGGTTTGTTAGAGTTAAATGTACTATTGGTTTGTTAGAGGTAAATGGATACAGTTGGTTTACTAGAGGTAAATTGATACCATTGGTGTGTTAGAGGTAAATGGATACCGTTGATTTGATAGAAGTAAATGGATAGCATCGGTTTATTAGAGGTAAATGGATACCGTTGGTTTGTTAGAGGCAAATGGATACCGTTGGTGTGTTAGAGGTAAATGGATACTGTTGGTGTGTCGAGGTCAATGGATACCATTGGTGTGTTAGAGGTAAATGGATACCGTTGGTTTATTAGAGGTAAATGGATACCGTTGGTGTGTTAGAGGTAAATGGATACCGTTGGTGTGTTAGAGGTAAATGGATACAGTTTGTTGGTAGAGGTAAATGGATACCGTTGGTTTGTTAGAAGTAAATGGATACCATTGGTTTGTTAGAGGTATATGGATACCGTTGGTGTGTTAGAGGTAAATGGATACCATTGGTGTTTTAGAGGTAAATGGATAGCGTTAGTTTGTTAGAGGTAAATGGATACCGTTGGTTTGTTAGAGGTAAATGGATACCATTGGTGTGTTAGAGGTAAATGGATACTATTGGTGTGTTAGAGGTAAATGGATACCATTGATTTGTTAGAGATAAATGGATACCGTTGGTTTGTTAGAGGTAAATGGATACCATTGGTGTGATAGAGGTAAATGGATACCATTGGTTTGTTAGAGGTCACTGGATACCGTTTGTTTGTTAGAGGTAAATGGATATCGTTGGTTTGCTAGAGGTAAATGGATACCGTTGGTGTGTTAGAGGTAAATGGATACCATTGGTGTGTTAGGGTAAATGGATACCGTTGGTTTGTTAGAGGTAAATGGATACAGTTGGTTTGTTAGAGGTAAATGTATACCGTTGGTGTGTTAGAGGTAAATGGATATCATTGGTGTGTTAGGGGTAAATGGATACTGTTGGTGTGTTATGGGTAAATGTATACCGTTGTTTGTTAGATGTAAATGGATACCGTTGGTGTGTTAGAGGTAAATGGATACCGTTTGTGTGTTAGAGGTAAATGGATACCGTTGTTTGTTAGAGGTAAATGGATACCGTTGGTGTGTTAGAGGTAAATTGATACCATTTGTTTGTTAGAGGTAAATGGATACCGTTGGTGTGTTAGAGGTAAATAGATACCATTGGTTTGTTAGAGGTAAATGGATACCGTTGGTTTGTTAGAGGTAAATGGATACCATTGGTGTGTTAGAGATAAATGGATAACATTGGTTTGTTAGAGGTAAATGGATACCATTGGTGTGTTAGAGGTAAATGGATACCGTTGGTTTGTTAGAGGTAAATGGATACCTTTGGTTTGTTAGAGGTAAATGGAAACCGTTGGTTTGTTAGAGGTAAATGGATACCGTTGGCTTGTTATGGGTAAATGGATACCATTGGTTTGTTAGAGTTAAATGTACCATTGGTTTGTTAGAGGTAAATGGATACCATTGGTGTGTTAGAGGTAAATGGATACCGTTGGTTTGTTAGAAGTAAATGGATAGCATCGGTTTGTTAGAGGTAAATGTATACCGTTGGTGTGTTAGAGGTAAATGGATACCGTTGGTGTGTTAGAGTTAAATGGATACCGTTGTTTGTTAGAGGTAAATGGATACCGTTGGTGTGTTAGAGGTAAATGGATACCATTGGTGTGTTAGAGGTAAATGGATACCGTTGGTTTGTTAGAGGTAACTGGATACCGTTGGTGTGTTAGAGGTAAATGGATACCGTTGGTTTGTTAGAGGTAAATGGATACCATTGGTGTGTTAGGGGTAAATGGATATCATTGGTTTGTTAGAGGTAAATGGATACCGTTGGTGTGTTAGATGTAAATGGATACCGTTGGTGTGTTAGAGGTAAATGGATACCATTGGTGTGTTAGGGGTAAATGGATATCGTTGGTTTGTTAGAGGTAAATGGATACTGTTGGTGTGTTAGAGGTAAATGGATACCGTTGGTGTGTTAGAGGTAAATGGATACCGTTGTTTGTTAGAGGTAAATGGATACCGTTGGTGTGTTAGAGGTAAATGGATATCATTGGTGTGTTAGAGGTAAATTGATACAATTTGTTTGTTAGAGGTAAATAGATACCGTTGGTGTGTTAGAGGTAAATGGATACCATTGGTTTGTTAGAGGTAAATGGATACCGTTGGTTTGTTAGAGGTAAATGGATACCATTGGTGTGTTAGAGATAAATGGATAGCATTGGTTTGTTAGAGGTAACTGGATACCGTTGGTGTGTTAGAGGTAAATGGATACCGTTGGTTTGTTAGAAGTAAATGGATAGCATCGGTTTGTTAGAGGTAAATGTATACCGTTGGTGTGTTAGAGGTAAATGGATACCGTTGGTGTGTTAGAGTTAAATGGATACCGTTGTTTGTTAGAGGTAAATGGATACCGTTGGTGTGTTAGAGGTAAATGGATACCATTGGTGTGTTAGAGGTAAATGGATACCGTTGGTTTGTTAGAGGTAACTGGATACCGTTGGTGTGTTAGAGGTAAATGGATACCGTTGGTTTGTTAGAGGTAAATGGATACCATTGGTGTGTTAGGGGTAAATGGATATCGTTGGTTTGTTAGAGGTAAATGGATACCGTTGTTGTGTTAGATGTAAATGGATACCGTTGGTGTGTTAGAGGTAAATGGATACCATTGGTGTGTTAGGGGTAAATGGATATCGTTGGTTTGTTAGAGGTAAATGGATACTGTTGGTGTGTTAGAGGTAAATGGATACCGTTGGTGTGTTAGAGGTAAATGGATATCATTGGTGTGTTAGAGGTAAATTGATACAATTTGTTTGTTAGAGGTAAATAGATACCGTTGGTGTGTTAGAGGTAAATGGATACCATTGGTTTGTTAGAGGTAAATGGATACCGTTGGTTTGTTAGAGGTAAATGGATACCATTGGTGTGTTAGAGATAAATGGATAGCATTGGTTTGTTAGAGGTAAATGGACACCATTGGTGTGTTAGAGGTAAATGGATAGCGTTGGTTTGTTAGAGCTAAATGGATACCTTTGGTTTGTTAGATGTAAATGGAAACCATTGGTTTGTTAGAGGTAAATGGATTCCATTGGTTTGTTAGGGGTAAATGGATACCGTTGGTGTGTTAGAGGTAAATGGATACCGTTGGTTTGTTAGAGGTAAATGGATACCGTTGGTTTGTTAGAGGTAAATGGATTCCATTGGTGTGTTAGAGATCAATGGATATCATTGGTTTGTTAGAGGTCAATGGATACCATTGGTGTGTTAGAGGTTAATGGATACCGTTGGTTTGTTAGAGGTAAATGGATACCTTTGGTTTGTTAGAGGTAAATGGAAACCGTTGGTTTGTTAGAGGTAACTGGATACCGTTGGCTTGTTATGGGTAAATGGATATCATTGGTTTGTTAGGGGTAAATGGATACCGTTGGTTTGTTAGAGGTAAATGGATACCGTTGGTGTGTTGGAGGTAAATGGATACCGCTGGTTTGTTAGAATTAAATGTACCATTGGTTTGTTAGAGGTAAATGGATACAGTTGGTTTACTAGAGGTAAATTGATACCGTTGGTTTGTTAGAAGTAAATGGATAGCATCGGTTTGTTAGAGGTAAATGGATACCGTTAGTTTGTTAGAGGCAAATGGATACCGTTGGTGTGTTAGAGGTAAATGGATACAGTTTGTTGGTAGAGGTAAATGGATACCGTTGGTTTGTTAGAAGTAAATGGATACCATTGGTTTGTTAGAGGTATATGGATACCGTTGGTGTGTTAGAGGTAAATGGATACATTTGGTGTGTTAGAGGTAAATGGATAGCGTTGGTTTGTTAGAGGTAAATGGATACCGTTGGTTTGTTAGAGGTAAATGGATACCATTGGTGTGTTAGAGGTAAATGGATACCATTGGTGTGTTAGAGGTAAATGGATACCATTGATTTGTTAGAGATAAATGGATACCGTTGGTTTGTTAGAGGTAAATGGATACCATTGGTGTGCTAGAGGTAAATGGATACCATTGGTTTGTTAGAGGTAACTGGATACCGTTGGTTTGTTAGAGGTAAATGGATATCGTTGGTTTGCTAGAGGTAAATGGATACCGTTGGTGTGTTAGAGGTAAATGGATACCATTGGTGTGTTAGGGGTAAATGGATACCGTTGGTTTGTTAGAGGTAAATGGATACCGTTGGTTTGTTAGAGGTAAATGTATACCGTTGGTGTGTTAGAGGTAAATGGATATCATTGGTGTATTAGGGGTAAATGGATACCGTTGGTGTGTTAGGGGTAAAGGTATACCGTTGGTTTGTTAGATGTAAATGGATACCGTTGGTGTGTTAGAGTTAAATGGATACCGTTGGTGTGTTAGAGGTAAATGGATACCGTTGGTGTGTTAGAGGTAAATGGATACCGTTGGTTTGTTAGAGGTAAATGGATACCGTTGGTGTGTTAGAGTTAAATGGATACCGTTGGTGTGTTATAGGTAAATGGATACCGTTGGTTTGTTAGAGGTAAATGGATACCATTGGTGTGTTAGAGGTAAATGGATACCATTGATTTATTAGAGATAAATGGATACCGTTGGTTTGATAGAGGTAAATGGATACCATTGGTTTGTTAGAGGTAACTGGATACCGTTGGTTTGTTAGAGGTAAATGGATATCGTTGGTTTGCTAGAGGTAAATGGATACCATTGGTTTGTTAGGGTAAATGGATACCATTGGTGTGTTAGGGGTAAATGGATACCGTGGGTTTGTTAGAGGTAAATGGATACCATTGGTGTGTTAGAGATCAATGGATATCATTGGTTTGTTAGAGGTCAATGGATACCAATGGTGTGTTAGAGGTTAATGGATACCGTTGGTTTGTTAGAGGTAAATGGATACCTTTGGTTTGTTAGAGGTAAATTGAAACCGTTGGTTTGTTAGAGGTAACTGGATACCGTTGGCTTGTTATGGGTAAATGGATATCATTGGTTTGTTAGGGGTAAATGGATACCGTTGGTTTGTTAGAGGTAAATGGATACCGTTGGTGTGTTGGAGGTAAATGGATACCGCTGGTTTGTTAGAATTAAATGTACCATTGGTTTGTTAGAGGTAAATGGATACAGTTGGTTTACTAGAGGTAAATTGATACCGTTGGATTGTTATAAGTAAATGGATAGCATCGGTTTGTTAGAGGTAAATGGATACCGTTAGTTTGTTAGAGGCAAATGGATACCGTTGGTGTGTTAGAGGTAAATGGATACAGTTTGTTGGTAGAGGTAAATGGATACCGTTGGTTTGTTAGAAGTAAATGGATACCATTGGTTTGTTAGAGGTATATGGATACCGTTGGTGTGTTAGAGGTAAATGGATACATTCGGTGTGTTAGAGGTAAATGGATAGCGTTGGTTTGTTAGAGGTAAATGGATACCGTTGGTTTGTTAGAGGTAAATGGATACCATTGGTGTGTTAGAGGTAAATGGATACCATTGGTGTGTTAGAGGTAAATGGGTACCATTGATTTTTTAGAGATAAATGGATACCGTTGGTTTGTTAGAGGTAAATGGATAACATTGGTGTGCTAGAGGTAAATGGATACCATTGGTTTGTTAGAGGTAACTGGATACCGTTGGTTTGTTAGAGGTAAATGGATATCGTTGGTTTGCTAGAGGTAAATGGATACCGTTGGTGTGTTAGAGGTAAATGGATACAATTGGTGTGTTAGGGGTAAATGGATACCGTTGGTTTGTTAGAGGTAAATGGATACCGTTGGTTTGTTAGAGGTAAATGTATACCATTGGTGTGTTAGAGGTAAATGGATATCATTGGTGTGTTAGGGATAAATGGATACCGTTGGTGTGTTAGGGGTAAATGTATACCGTTGGTTTGTTAGATGTAAATGGATACCGTTGGTGTGTTAGAGTTAAATGGATACCGTTGGTGTGTTAGAGGTAAATGGATACCGTTGGTGTGTTAGAGGTAAATGGATACCTTTGGTTTGTTAGAGGTAAATGGATACCGTTGGTGTGTTAGAGTTAAATGGATACCGTTGGTGTGTTATAGGTAAATGGATACCGTTGGTTTGTTAGAGGTAAATGGATACCATTGGTGTGTTAGAGGTAAATGGATACATTCGGTTTGTTAGAGATAAATGGACACCATTGGTGTGTTAGAGGTAAATGGATACCGTTGGTTTGTTAGAGGTAAATGGATACCTTTGGTTTGTTAGAAGTAAATGGAAACCGTTGGTTTGTTAGAGGTAAATGGATACCGTTGGCTTGTTATGGGTAAATGGATACCATTGGTTTGTTAGGGGTAAATGGATACCGTTGGTTTGTTAGAGCTAAATGGATACCGTTGGTGTGTTGGAGGTAAATGGATACCGTTGGTTTGTTAGAGGTAAATGGATACTGTTGGTGTGTTAGAGGTAAATGGATACCGTTGGTGTGTTAGAGGTAAATGGATACCGTTGTTTGTTAGAGGTAAATGGATACGTTGGTGTGTTAGAGGTAAATGGATACCATTGGTGTGTTAGAGGTATATTGATACAATTTGTTTGTTAGAGGTAAATGTATACCGTTGGTGTGTTAGAGGTAAATGGATACCGTTGGTTTGTTAGAGGTAAATTGATACCATTGGTTTGTTAGGTGTAAATGGATACCGTTGGTTTGTTAGAGGTAAATGGATACCGTTGGTTTGTTAGAGGTAAATGGATACCATTGGTGTGTTAGAGGTAAATGGATAGCGTTGGTTTGTTAGAGGTAAATGGATACCTTTGGTTTGTTAGATGTAAATGGATACCGTTGGTTTGTTAGAGGTAAATGGATACCTTTGGTTTGTTAGGTGTAAATGGATACCGTTGGTGTTGTTAGAGGTAAATGGATACCGTTGGTTTGTTAGGGGTAATGGTGTTGGTGTTTGGGTTGGTGTTGTGGTGTTGGTTTGTTAGAGGTAAATGGATACCGTTGGTTTGTTAGAGGTAAATGGATATCATTGGTTTGTTAGAGGTCAATGGATACCATTGGTGTGTTAGAGGTTAATGGATACCGTTGGTTTGATAGAGGTAAATGGATACCTTTGGTTTGTTAGAGGTAAATGGAAACCGTTGGTTTGTTAGAGGTAACTGGATACCGTTGGCTTGTTATGGGTAAATGGATATCATTGGTTTGTTAGGGGTAAATGGATACCGTTGGTTTGTTAGAGGTAAATGGATACCGTTGGTGTGTTGGAGGTAAATGGATACCGCTGGTTTGTTAGAATTAAATGTACCATTGGTTTGTTAGAGGTAAATGGATACAGTTGGTTTACTAGAGGTAAATTGATACCGTTGGTTTGTTAGAAGTAAATGGATAGCATCGGTTTGTTAGAGGTAAATGGATACCGTTAGTTTGTTAGAGGCAAATGGATACCGTTGGTGTGTTAGAGGTAAATGGATACAGTTTGTTGGTAGAGGTAAATGGATACCGTTGGTTTGTTAGAAGTAAATGGATACCATTGGTTTGTTAGAGGTATATGGATACCGTTGGTGTGTTAGAGGTCAATGGATACATTTGGTGTGTTAGAGGTAAATGGATAGCGTTGGTTTGTTAGAGGTAAATGGATACCGTTGGTTTTGTTAGAGGTAAATGGATACCATTGGTGTGCTAGAGGTAAATGGATACCATTGGTTTGTTAGAGGTAACTGGATACCGTTGGTTTGTTAGAGGTAAATGGATATCGTTGGTTTGCTAGAGGTAAATGGATACCGTTGGTGTGTTAGAGGTAAATGGATACCATTGGTGTGTTAGGGGTAAATGGATACCGTTGGTTTGTTAGAGGTAAATGGATACCGTTGGTTTGTTAGAGGTAAATGTATACCATTGGTGTGTTAGAGGTAAATGGATACCGTTGGTGTGTTAGAGTTAAATGGATACCGTTGGTGTGTTAGAGGTAAATGGATACCTTTGGTTTGTTAGAGGTAAATGGATACCGTTGGTGTGTTAGAGTTAAATGGATACCGTTGGTGTGTTATAGGTAAATGGATACCTTTGGTTTGTTAGAGGTAAATGGATACCGTTGGTGTGTTAGAGTTAAATGGATACCGTTGGTGTGTTAGGGGTAAATGGATACCGTTGGTGTGTTAGGGGTAAATGTATACCGTTGGTTTGTTAGATGTAAATGGATACCGTTGGTGTGTTAGAGTTAAATGGATACCGTTGGTGTGTTAGAGGTAAATGGATACCTTTGGTTTGTTAGAGGTAAATGGATACCGTTGGTGTGTTAGAGTTAAATGGATACCGTTGGTGTGTTATAGGTAAATGGATACCTTTGGTTTGTTAGAGGTAAATGGATACCGTTGGTGTGTTAGAGTTAAATGGATACCGTTGGTGTGTTAGGGGTAAATGGATACCGTTGGTGTGTTAGGGGTAAATGTATACCGTTGGTTTGTTAGATGTAAATGGATACCGTTGGTGTGTTAGAGTTAAATGGATACCGTTGGTGTGTTAGAGGTAAATGGATACCTTTGGTTTGTTAGAGGTAAATGGATACCGTTGGTGTGTTAGAGTTAAATGGATACCGTTGGTGTGTTATAGGTAAATGGATACCGTTGGTTGGTTAGAGGTAAATGGATACCATTGGTTTGTTAGAGGTAAATGGATCCGTGGTTTTAGAGGTAAATGGATACCGTGGTGTGTTATAGGTAAATGGATACCTGGTTTGTTAGAGGTAAATGGATACCGTTGGTGTGTTAGAGGTAAATGGAATCCGTTGGTTTGTTAGTGTTAAATGGATACCGTTGGCTTGTTATGGGTAAATGGATACCATTGGTTTGTTAGGGGTAAATGGATACCGGTGTTGTGTTAGAGGTAAATGGATACCGTTGGT
>CM026386.1:809593-842602 GCA_014843695.1 Archivesica marissinica | reverse complement strand
GGTATCAATGTCTACCGTATCCTGGTATCAATGTCTCCCATATCCTGGTATCAATGTCTCCCGTATCCTGGTATCCTGATATCAATGTCTCCCATATCCTAGTATCAATGTCTCCCATATCCTAGTATCAATGTCTCCCGTATCCTGGTATCAATGTCTCCCGTATCCTGGTATCAATGTCTCCAGTATCCTGGTATCAATGTCTGGCGTATCCTGGTATCAATATCTGCCGTATCCTGGTATCAATGTCTCCCGTATCCTGGTATCAATGTCTCCCGTATCCTGGTATCAATGTCTGCCGTATCCTGGTATCAATGTCCCCCGTATCCTGGTATCCTGCTATCAACGTCTGCCGTATCCTGGTATCAATGTCTGCCGTATCCTGGTATCAATGTCTGCCGTATCCTGGTATCAATGTTTCCCGTATCCTGGTATCAATGTCTGCCATATCCTGGCATCAATGTATCCCGTATCCTGGTATCAATGTCTCCCGTATCCTGGTATCAATGTCTCCGTATCCTGGTATCAATGTCTCCGTATCCTGGTATCAATGTCTCCCGTATCCTGGTATCAATGTCTCCCGTATCCTGGTATCTTGGTATCAATGTCTCCCGTATCCTGGTATCAATGTCTCCCGTATCCTGGTATCAATGTCCCCGTATCCTGGTATCATTATCTACGTATCCTGGTATCCTGGTATCAATGTCTGCAGTATCATTGGTATCAATTTATGCCGTATCCTGGTATCAATGTTTGCCGTATCCTGGTATCAATGTCTCCCGTATCCTGGTATCAATGTCTCCCGTATCCTGGTATCAATGTCTCCCGTATCCTGGTATCAATGTTTCCCGTATCCTGGTATCAATGTCTCCCATATCCTTGTATCAATGTCTCCCGTATCCTGGTATCAATGTCTCCCGTATCCTGGTATCAATGTCTCCCGTATCCTGGTATCAATGTCTGCCTTATCCTGGTATTAATGTATCCCGTATCCTGGTATCAATATCTGCCTTATCCTGGTATCAATGTCTGCCGTATCCTGGTATCAATGTCTCCCGTATCCTGGTATCAATGTCTCCCGTATCCTGGTATCAATGTCTCCCATATCCTGGTATCAATGTCTGCCGTATCCTGGTATCAATGTCTCCCGTATCCTGGTATCAATGTCTCACGTATCCTGGTATCAATGTCTCCCGTATCCTGGTATCAATGTCTGCCGTATCCTGGTATCCCGTATCCTGGTATCAATGTCTGCCGTATCCTGGTATCCCGTATCCTGGTATCAATGTCTGCCGTATCCTGGTATCAATATCTCCCGTATTCTGGTATCAATGTCTCCCGTATCCTGGTATCAATGTCTCCCGTATCCTGGTATCAATGTCTCCCGTATCTTGGTATCAATGTCTCACGTATCCTGGTATCAATGTCTCGTATCCTGGTATCAATGTCTCCCGTATCCTGGTATCAATGTCTCCGTATCCTGGTATCAATGTCTCCGTATCTGGTATCCTGGTATCAATGTCTCCCGTATCCTGGTATCAATGTCTCCGTATCCTGGTATCAATGTCTCCCGTATCCTGGTATCAATGTCTCCGCAGTATCCTTGTATCAATGTCTCCCGTATCCTAGTATCAATGTCTCCCGTATCCTGGTATCAATGTCTCCCGTATCCTGGTATCAATGTCTCCAGTATCCTGGTATCCTGGTATCAATGTCTGCCGTATCCTGGTATCAATGTCTGCCGTATCCTGGTATCAATGTCTCCCGTATCCTGGTATCAATGTGTCCCGTATCCTGGTAACAATGTATGCCGTATCCTGGTATCAATGTCTGCCGTATCCTGGTATCAATGTCTCCTGTATCCTGGTATCAATGTCTCCCGTATCCTGGTATCAATGTCTCCCGTATCCTGGTATCAATGTCTGCCGTATCCTGGTATCAATGTCTGCCGTATCCTTGTAACAATGTCTCCCGTATCCTGGTATCCTGGTATCAATTTATGCCGTATCCTTGTAACAATGTCTCACGTATCCTGGTATCAATGTCTCCCGTATCCTGGTATCAATGTCTCCCGTATCCTGGTATCATGGTCTCCCGTATCCTGGTATCAATGTCTCCCATATCCTGTATCGGTATCAATGTCTCCCGTATCCTGGTATCAATGTCTCCCAGTATCCTGGTATCAATGTCTGCCGTATCCTGGTATCAATGTCTCCCGTATCCTGGTATCTGTTAATGTCTCCGTATCCTTGTATCAATGTCTCCCGTATCCTGGTATCAATGTCTCCCGTATCCTGGTATCAATGTCTCCCGTATCCTGGTATCAATGTCTCCCGTATCCTGGTATCTGTATCAATGTCTCCCGTATCCTAGTATCAATGTCTCCCGTATCCTGGTATCAATGTCTCCCGTATCCTGGTATCAATATCTCCCGTATCCTGGTATCCTGGTATCAATGTCTCCCGTATCCTGGTATCAATGTCTGCCGTATCCTGGTATCAATGTCTGCCGTATCCTGGTATCAATGTCTCCCGTATCCTGGTATCAATGTCTCCCGTATCCTAGTAGCAATGTCTCCCGTATCCTGGTATCAATGTCTCCCGTATCCTGGTATTTGGTATCAATGTCTCCCGTATCCTGGTATCAATGTTTCCCGTATCCTGGTATCAATGTCTGCCGTATCCTGTTATCAATGTCTCCCGTATCCTGGTATCCTGATATCAATGTCTCCCGTATCCTGGTATCAATGTCTGCCGTATCCTGGTATCAATGTCTCCCGTATCATGGTATCAATGTCTCCCGTATCCTGGTATCAATGTTTCCCGTATCCTGGTAGCAATGTCTCCCGTATCCTGGTATCAATGTCTCCCGTATCAATGTCTGCCGTATCCTGGTATCAATGTCTCCCGTACCCTGGTATCAATGTCTGCCGTATCCTGGTATCAATGTCTGCCGTATCCTGGTATTAATGTCTCCCGTATCCTGGTATCAATGACTGCCGTATCTTGGTATCAATGTCTCCCGTATCCTGGTATCAATGTCTCCCGTATCCTGGTTTCCTGGTATCAATGTCTCCCGTATCCTGGTATCAATGTCTCCCGTATCCTGGTATCAATGTCTGCCGTATCCTGGTATCAATGTCTCCCGTATCCTGGTATCAATGTCTGCCGTATCGTGGTTCCTGGTATCAATGTCTGCCGTATCCTTGTATCAATGTCTCACGTATCCTGGTATCAATGTCTCCCGTATCCTAGTATCAATGTCTCCCGTATCCTGGTATCAATGTCTCCCGTATCCTGGTATCTTGGTATCAATGTCTCCCGTATCCTGGTATCAATGTTTCCCATATCCTGGTATCAATGTCTGCCGTATCCTGGTATCAATGTCTCCCGTATCCTGGTATCCTGATATCAATGTCTCCCGTATCCTGGTATCAATGTCTGCCGTATCCTGGTATCAATGTCTCCCGTATCATGGTATCAATGTCTCCCGTATCCTGTATCGTTTCCTGGTACAATGTCTCCCGTATCCTGGTATCAATGTCTCCCGTATCAATGTCTGCCGTATCCTGGTATCAATGTCTCCCGTATCCTGGTATCAATGTCTGCCGTATCCTGGTATCAATGTCTCCGTATCCTGGTATCAATGTCTCCGTATCCTGGTATCAATGTCTGCCGTATCCTGGTATCAATGTCTCCCGTATCCTGGTATCAATGTCTCCCGTATCCTGGTATCAATGTCTCCCGTATCCTGGTATCAATGTCTCCGTATCCTGGTATCAATGTCTCCCGTATCCTGGTATCAATGTCTCCCGTATCCTGGTATCCTGGTATCAATGTCTCCGTATCCGGGTATCAATGTCTCCCGTATCCTGGTATCAATGTCTCCCGTATCCTGGTATCAATGTCTCCCGTATCCTGGTATCCTGCTATCAATGTCTCCCGTATCCTTGTAACAATGTATGCCGTATCCTGGTATCAATGTCTGCCGTATCCTGGTATCAATGTCTCCCGTATCCTTGTAACAATGTCTCCCGTATCCTGGTATCAATGTCTCCCGTATCCTGGTTTCAATGTCTGCCGTATCGTGGTATCATGGTATCAATGTCTGCCGTATCCTTGTAACAATGTCTCACGTATCCTGGTATCAATGTCTCCCGTATCCTGGTAGCAATGTCTCCCGTATCCTGTTCTCCCGTATCCTGGTATCCTGCTATCAATGTCTGCCGTATCCTGGTATCAATGTTTCCCGTATCCTGGTATCAATGTCTGCCTTATCCTGGTATCAATGTCTCCCGTATCCTGGTATCAATGTCTCCCGTATCCTGGTATCAATGTCTCCCGTATCCTGGTATCCTGATATCAATGTCTCCCGTATCCTAGTATCAACGTCTCCCGTATCCTGGTATCAATGTCTCCCGTATCCTGGTATCAATGTCTCCCGTATCCTGGTATCCTGGTATCAATGTCTCCAGTATCCTTGTTATCAATGTCTGCCGTATCCTGGTATCAATGTCTGCCGTATCCTGGTATCAATGTCTCCCGTATCCTGGTATCAATGTCTCCCGTATCCTGGTATCAATGTCTCCCGTTTCCTGGTATCAATGTTTCCCGTATCCTGGTATCAATGTCTCCCATATCCTGGTATCAATGTCTCCCGTATCCTGGTATCAATGTCTCCCGTATCCTGGTATCAATGTCTCCCGTATCCTTGTATCAATGTCTGCCTTATCCTGGTATTAATATATCCCGTATCCTGGTATCAATATCTGCCTTATCCTGGTATCAATGTCTGCCGTATCCGGGTATCAATATCTCCCGTATCCTGGTATCAATGTCTCCCGTATCCTGGTATCAATGTCTCCAGTATCCTGGTATCCTGGTATCAATGTCTGCCGTATCCTGGTATCAATGTCTGCCGTATCCTGGTATCAATGTCTCCCGTATCCTGGTATCAATGTGTCCCGTATCCTGGTAACAATGTATGCCGTATCCTGGTATCAATGTCTGCCGTATCCTGGTATCAATGTCTCCCGTATCCTGGTATCGATATCTCCCGTATCCTGGTATCAATGTCTCCCGTATCCTGGTATCAATGTCTGCCGTATCCTGGTATCAATGTCTGCCGTATCCTTGTAACAATGTCTCCCGTATCCTGGTATCAATGTCTCCCGTATCCTGGTATCAATGTCTGCCGTATCGTGGTATCCTGGTATCAATTTATGCCGTATCCTTGTAACAATGTCTCACGTATCCTGGTATCAATGTCTCCCGTATCCTGGTAGCAATGTCTCCCGTATCCTGGTATCCTGGTCTCCCGTATCCTGGTATCAATGTCTCCCATATCCTGGTATCTTGGTATCAATGTCTCCCGTATCCTGGTATCAATGTTTCCCATATCCTGGTATCCTGGTATCAATGTCTGCCGTATCCTGGTATCAATGTCTCCCGTATCCTGGTATCCTGATATCAACGTCTCCCGTATCCTAGTATCAATGTCTCCCGTATCCTGGTAGCAATGTCTCCCGTATCCTGGTATCAATGTCTCCCGTATCCTGGTATCAATGTCTCCCGTATCCTGGTATCCTGATATCAATGTCTCCCGTATCCTAGTATCAACGTCTCCCGTATCCTGGTATTAATGTCTCCCGTATCCTGGTATCAATATCTCCCGTATCCTGGTATCCTGGTATCAATGTCTCCAGTATCATTGGTATCAATGTCTGCCGTATCCTGGTATCAATGTCTGCCGTATCCTGGTATCAATGTCTCCCGTATCCTGGTATCAATGTCTCCCGTATCCTGGTATCAATGTCTCCCGTATCCTGGTATCAATGTCTCCCGTATCCTGGTATCAATGTCTCCGTATCCTGGTATCAATGTCTGCCGTATCCTGGTATCAATGTCTGCCGTATCCGGTATCAATGTCTCCCGTATCCTGGTATCAATGTCTCCCGTATCCTGGTATCAATGTCTCCCGTATCCTGGTATCAATGTCTGCCGTATCCTGGTATCAATGTCTCCCGTATCAATGTCACCCGTATCCTGGTATCAATGTCTGCCGTATCCTGGTATCCCGTATCCTGGTATCAATGTCTGCCGTATCCTGGTATCCCGTATCCTGGTATCAATGTCTGCCGTATCCAGGTATCAATATCTCCCGTATCCTGGTATCAATGTCTCTCGTATCCTGGTATCAATGTCTCCCGTATCCTGGTATCAATGTCTCCCGTATCTTGGTATCAATGTCTCACGTATCCTGGTATCAATGTCTCCCGTATCCTGGTAGCAATGTCTCCCGTATCCTGGTATCCTGGTCTCCCGTATACTGGTATCAATGTCTCCCGTATCCTGGTATCTTGGTATCAATGTCTGCCGTATCCTGGTATCAATGTCTCCCACATCCTGGTATCAATGTATGCCGTATCCTGGTATCAATGTCTCCCGTATCCTAGTATCCTTATATCAATGTCTCCCGTATCCTAGTATCAATGTCTCCCGTATCCTGGTATCAATGTCTCCCGTATCCTGGTATCAATGTCTCCAGTATCCTGGTATCAATGTCTGCCGTATCCTGGTATCAATGTCTGCCGTATCCTGGTATCAATGTCTCCCGTATCCTGGTATCAATGTGTCCCGTATCCTGGTAACAATGTATGCCGTATCCTGGTATCAATGTCTGCCGTATCCTGGTATCAATGTCTCCCGTATCATGGTATCAATGTCTCCCGTATCCTAGTATCCTGCTATCAATGTCTGCCGTATCCTGGTATCAATGTCTCCCGTATCCTGGTATCAATGTCTCCCGTATCCTGGTATCAATGTCTGCCGTATCCTGGTATCAATGTCTGCCGTATCCTGGTATCAATGTCTCCCGTATCCTGGTATCAATGTCTGCCGTATCCTGGTATCAATGTCTGCCGTATCCTGGTATCAATGTCTGCCGTATCCTGGTATCAATGTCTCCCGTATCCTGGTATCAATGTCTGCCGTATCCTGGTATCAATGTCTCCCGTATCCTGGTATCAATGTCTGCCGTATCCTGGTATCAATGTCTGCCGTATCCTTGTATCAATGTCTCCCGTATCCTGGTATCAATGTCTCCCGTATCCTGGTATCAATGTCTCCCGTATCCTGGTATCAATGTCTGCCGTATCGTGGTATCCTGGTATCAATGTCTGCCGTATCCTTGTAACAATGTCTCACGTATCCTGGTATCAATGTCTCCCGTATCCTGGTAGCAATGTCTCCCGTATCCTGTTCTCCCGTATCCTGGTATCCTGCTATCAATGTCTGCCGTATCCTGGTATCAATGTCTGCCGTATCCTGGTATCAATGTTTCCCGTATCCTGGTATCAATGTCTGCCTTATCCTGGTATCAATGTCTCCCGTATCCTGGTATCAATGTCTCCCGTATCCTGGTATCAATGTCTCCCGTATCCTGGTATCCTGATATCAATGTCTCCCGTATCCTAGTATCAACGTCTCCCGTATCCTGGTATCAATGTCTCCCGTATCCTGGTATCAATATCTCCCGTATCCTGGTATCCTGGTATCAATGTCTCCAGTATCATTGTTATCAATGTCTGCCGTATCCTGGTATCAATGTCTGCCGTATCCTGGTATCAATGTCTGCCGTATCCTGGTATCAATGTCTCCCGTATCCTGGTATCAATGTCTCCCGTATCCTGGTATCAATGTCTCCCGTATCCTGGTATCAATGTCTCCCATATCCTGGTATCAATGTCTCCCGTATCCTGGTATCAATGTCTCCCGTATCCTGGTATCAATGTCTCCCGTATCCTTGTATCAATGTCTGCCTTATCCTGGTATTAATGTATCCCGTATCCTGGTATCAATATCTGCCTTATCCTGGTATCAATGTCTGCCGTATCCGGGTATCAATATCTCCCGTATCCTAGTATCAATGTCTCCCGTATCCTGGTATCAATGTCTCTCATATCCTGGTATCAATGTCTGCCGTATCCTGGTATCAATGTCTCCCGTATCCTGGTATCAATGTCTCACGTATCCTGGTATCAATGTCTCCCGTATCCTGGTATCAATGTCTGCCGTATCCTGGTATCCCGTATCCTGGTATCAATGTCTGCCGTATCCTGGTATCCCGTATCCTGGTATCAATATCTCCCGTATCCTGGTATCAATGTCTCCCGTATCCTGGTATCAATGTCTCCCGTATCCTGGTATCAATGTCTCCCGTATCTTGGTATCAATGTCTCACGTATCCTGGTATCAATGTCTCCCGTATCCTAGTAGCAATGTCTCCCGTATCCTGGTATCAATGTCTCCCGTATCCTGGTATCTTGGTATCAATGTCTCCCGTATCCTGGTATCAATGTCTCCCACATCCTGGTATCAATGTCTGCCGTATCCTGGTATCAATGTCTCCCGTATCCTGGTATCCTTATATCAATGTCTCCCGTATCCTAGTATCAATGTCTCCCGTATCCTGGTATCAATGTCTCCCGTATCCTGGTATCAATGTCTCCAGTATCCTGGTATCCTGGTATCAATGTCTGCCGTATCCTGGTATCAATGTCTGCCGTATCCTGGTATCAATGTCTCCCGTATCCTGGTATCAATGTCTCCCGTATCCTGGTAACAATGTATGCCGTATCCTGGTATCAATGTCTGCCGTATCCTGGTATCAATGTCTCCCGTATCCTAGTATCCTGCTATCAATGTCTGCCGTATCCTGGTATCAATGTCTCCCGTATCCTGGTATCAATGTCTGCCGTATCCTGGTATCAATGTCTCCCGTATCCTGGTATCAATGTCTCCCGTATCCTGGTATCAATGTCTCCCGTATCCTGGTATCAATGTCTCCCGTATCGTGGTATCAATGTCTGCCGTATCCTGGTATCAATGTCTGCCTTATCCTGGTATCAATGTCTCCCGTATCCTGGTATCAATATCTGCCTTATCCTGGTATCAATGTCTGCCGTATCCGGGTATCAATGTCTGCCGTATCCGGGTATCAATGTCTCCCGTATCCTGGTATCAATGTCTCCCGTATCCTGGTATCAATGTCTCCCATATCCTGGTATCAATGTCTGCCGTATCCTGGTATCAATGTCTCCCGTATCCTGGTATCAATATCTCACGTATCCTGGTATCAATGTCACCCGTATCCTGGTATCAATGTCTGCCGTATCCTGGTATCCCGTATCCTGGTATCAATGTCTGCCGTATCCTGGTATCCCGTATCCTGGTATCAATGTCTGCCGTATCCAGGTATCAATATCTCCCGTATCCTGGTATCAATGTCTCTCGTATCCTGGTATCAATGTCTCCCGTATCCTGGTATCAATGTCTCCCGTATCTTGGTATCAATGGCTCACGTATCCTGGTATCAATGTCTCCCGTATCCTAGTAGCAATGTCTCCCGTATCCTGGTATCCTGGTCTCCCGTATCCTGGTATCAATGTCTCCCGTATCCTGGTATCTTGGTATCAATGTCTGCCGTATCCTGGTATCAATGTCTCCCACATCCTGGTATCAATGTACGCCGTATCCTGGTATCAATGTCTCCCGTATCCTAGTATCAATGTCTCCCGTATCCTGGTATCAATGTCTCCCGTATCCTGGTATCAATGTCTCCAGTATCCTGGTATCCTGGTATCAATGTCTGCCGTATCCTGGTATCAATGTCTGCCGTATCCTGGTATCAATGTCTCCCGTATCCTGGTATCAATGTGTCCCGTATCCTGGTAACAATGTATGCCGTATCCTGGTATCAATGTCTGCCGTATCCTGGTATCAATGTCTCCCGTATCATGGTATCAATGTCTCCCGTATCCTAGTATCCTGCTATCAATGTCTGCCGTATCCTGGTATCAATGTCTCCCGTATCCTGGTATCAATGTCTCCCGTATCCTGGTATCAATGTCTGCCGTATCCTTGTAACAATGTCTCCCGTATCCTGGTATCAATGTATCCCGTATCCTGGTAGCAATGTCTCCCGTATCCTGGTATCAATGTCTCCCGTATCCTGGTAGCAATGTCTCCCGTATCCTGGTATCAATGTCTCCCATATCCTGGTATCTTGGTATCAATGTCTCCCGTATCCTGGTATCAATGTTTCCCATATCCTGGTATCCTGGTATCAATGTCTGCCGTATCCTGTTATCAATGTCTCCCGTATCCTGGTATCCTGATATCAATGTCTCCCGTATCCTGGTATCAATGTCTGCCGTATCCTGGTATCAATGTCTGCCGTATCCTGGTATCAATGTCTCCCGTATCATGGTATCAATGTCTCCCGTATCCTAGTATCAATGTTTCCCGTATCCTGGTATCAATGTCTGCCGTATCCTGGTATCAATGTCTCCCGTATCCTGGTATCAATGTCTCCCGTACCCTGGTATCAATGTCTGCCGTATCCTGGTATCAATGTCTGCCGTATCCTGGTATTAATGTCTCCCGTATCCTGGTATCAATGTCTGCCGTATCTTGGTATCAATGTCTCCCGTATCCTGGTATCAATGTCTCCCGTATCCTGGTTTCCTGGTATCAATGTCTCCCGTATCCTGGTATCAATGTCTCCCGTATCCTGGTATCAATGTCTCCCGTATCCTGGTATCAATGTCTGCCGTATCCTGGTATCAATGTCTCCCGTATCCTGGTATCAATGTCTCCAGTATCCTGGTATCAATGTCTCCAGTATCCTGGTATCAATGTCTCCCGTATCCTGGTATCAATTTCTCACATATCCTGATATCAATGTCTCCCGTATCCTGGTAGCAATGTCTCCCGTATCCTGGTATCCTGGTATCAATGTCTCCCGTATCCTGGTATCAATGTCTCCCGTATCCTGGTATCTTGGTATCAATGTCTCCCGTATCCTGGTATCAATGTCTCCCGTATCCTGCTATCCTGGTATCAATGTCTCCCGTATCCTGATATCAATGTCTCCCATATCCTGGTATCAATATATCCCGTATCCTGGTATCAATGTCTCCAGTATCCTGGTATCAATGTCTGCCGTATCCTGGTATCAATGTCTGCCGTATCCTGGTATCAATGTCTCCCGTATCCTGGTATCAATGTCTCCCGTATCCTAGTATCCTGCTATCAATGTCTGCCGTATCCTGGTATCAATGTCTCCCGTATCCTGGTATCAATGTCTCCCGTATCCTGGTATCAATGTCTGCCGTATCCTGGTATCAATGTCTGCCGTATCCTTGTAACAATGTCTCCCGTATCCTGGTATCAATGTCTCGCGTATCCTGGTATCAATGTCTGCCGTATCGTGGTATCAATTGATGCCGTATCCTTGTAACAATGTCTCACGTATCCTGGTATCAATGTCTCCCGTATCCTGGTAGCAATGTCTCCCGTATCCTGGTATCCTGGTCTCCCGTATCCTGGTATCAATGTCTCCCATATCCTGGTATCAATGTATCCCGTATCCTGGTATCAATGTTTCCCATATCCTGGTATCCTGGTATCAATGTCTGCCGTATCCTGGTATCAATGTCTCCCGTATCCTGGTATCCTGATATCAACGTCTCCCGTATCCTAGTATCAATGTCTCCCGTATCCTGGTATCAATGTCTCCCGTATCCTGGTATCCTGATATCAATGTCTCCCGTATCCTAGTATCAACGTCTCCCGTATCCTGGTATTAATGTCTCCCGTATCCTGGTATCAATATCTCCCGTATCCTGGTATCCTGGTATCAATGTCTCCAGTATCATTGGTATCAATGTCTGCCGTATCCTGGTATCAATGTCTGCCGTATCCTGGTATCAATGTCTCCCGTATCCTGGTATCAATGTCTCCCGTATCCTGGTATCAATGTCTCCCGTATCCTGGTATCAATGTCTCCCGTATCCTGGTATCAATGTCTCCCGTATCCTGGTATCAATGTCTCCCGTATCCTGGTATCAATGTCTCCCGTATCCTGGTATCAATGTCTCCCGTATCCTGGTATCAATGTCTGCCTTATCCTGGTATGGTATCAATATCTGCCTTATCCTGGTATCAATGTCTGCCGTATCCGGGTATCAATATCTCCCGTATCCTGGTATCAATGTCTCCCGTATCCTGGTATCAATGTCTCCCATATCCTGGTATCAATGTCTGCCGTATCCTGGTATCAATGTCTCCCGTATCCTGGTATCAATATCTCACGTATCCTGGTATCAATGTCACCCGTATCCTGGTATCAATGTCTGCCGTATCCTGGTATCCCGTATCCTGGTATCAATGTCTGCCGTATCCTGGTATCCCGTATCCTGGTATCAATGTCTGCCGTATCCTGGTATCAATGTCTCCCGTATCCTGGTATCAATGTCTCCCGTATCCTGGTATCAATGTCTCCCGTATCCTGGTATCAATGTCTCCCGTATCCTAGTATCAATGTCTCCCGTATCCTGGTATCAATGTCTGCCGTATCCTGGTATCAATGTCTCCCGTATCAATGTCTGCCGTATCCTGGTATCAATGTCTCCCGTATCCTGGTATCAATGTCTGCCGTATCCTGGTATCAATGTCTGCCGTATCCTGGTATCAATGTCTCCCGTATCCTGGTATCAATGACTGCCGTATCCTGGTATCAATGTCTCCCGTATCCTGGTATCAATGTCTCCCGTATCCTGGTTCCTGGTATCAATGTCTCCCGTATCCTGGTATCAATGTCTCCCGTATCCTGGTATCAATGTCTGCCGTATCCTGGTATCAATGTCTCCCGTATCCTGGTATCAATGTCTCCAGTATCCTGGTATCAATGTCTCCCGTATCCTGGTATCAATTTCTCACATATCCTGATATCAATGTCTCCCGTATCCTGGTAGCAATGTCTCCCGTATCCTGGTATCAATGTCTCCCGTATCCTGGTATCAATGTCTCCCGTATCCTGGTATCTTGGTATCAATGTCTCCCGTATCCTGGTATCAATGTCTCCCGTATCCTGCTATCCTGATATCAATGTCTCCCGTATCCTAGTATCCTGATATCAATGTCTCCCGTATCCTGGTATCAATATATCCCGTATCCTGGTATCAATGTCTCCAGTATCCTGGTATCAATGTCTGCCGTATCCTGGTATCAATGTCTCCCGTGTCCTGGTATCCTGGTATCAATGTCTCCCGTATCCTGGTAGCAATGTCTCCCGTATCCTAGTATCAATGTATCCCATATCCTGTTATCAATGTCTCCCGTATCCTGGTATCCTGGTATCAATGTCTCCCGTATCCTGGTATCAATGTCTCCCGTATCCTGGTATCAATGACTCCCCTATCCTGGTATCAATGTCTCCCGTATCCTGGTATCAATGTCTCCAGTATCCTGGTATCAATGTCTGCCGTATCCTGGTATCAATGTATCCCGTATCCTGGTATCAATGTCTCCCGTATCCTGGTATCAATGTCTCCCGTATCCTGGTATCAATGTCTGCCGTATCCTGGTATCAATGTCTCTTGTATCCTGGTATCAATGTCTGCCGTATCCTGGTATCAATGTCTCCGGTATCCTGGTATCAATGTCTGCCGTATCCTGGTATCAATGTCTCTCGTATCCTGGTATCAATGTCTCCCGTATCTTGGTATCAATGTCTCACGTATCCTGGTATCAATGTCTCCCGTATCCTAGTAGCAATGTCTCCCGTATCCTGGTATCCCGTATCCTGGTATCAATGTCTCCCGTATCCTGGTATCTTGGTATCAATGTCTGCCGTATCCTGGTATCAATGTCTCCCACATCCTGGTATCAATGTACGCCGTATCCTGGTATCAATGTCTCCCGTATCCTAGTATCAATGTCTCCCGTATCCTGGTATCAATGTCTCCCGTATCCTGGTATCAATGTCTCCAGTATCCTGGTATCAATGTCTGCCGTATCCTGGTATCAATGTCTGCCGTATCCTGGTATCAATGTCTCCCGTATCCTGGTATCAATGTGTCCCGTATCCTGGTAACAATGTATGCCGTATCCTGGTATCAATGTCTGCCGTATCCTGGTATCAATGTCTCCCGTATCCTAGTATCCTGCTATCAATGTCTGCCGTATCCTGGTATCAATGTCTCCCGTATCCTGGTATCAATGTCTCCCGTATCCTGGTATCAATGTCTGCCGTATCCTTGTAACAATGTCTCACGTATCCTGGTATCAATGTCTCCCGTATCCTAGTAGCAATGTCTCCCGTATCCTGGTATCAATGTCTCCCATATCCTGGTATCTTGGTATCAATGTCTCCCGTATCCTGGTATCAATGTTTCCCATATCCTGGTATCAATGTCTGCCGTATCCTGTTATCAATGTCTCCCGTATCCTGGTATCCTGATATCAATGTCTCCCGTATCCTGGTATCAATGTCTGCCGTATCCTGGTATCAATGTCTCCCGTATCATGGTATCAATGTCTCCCGTATCCTAGTATCAATGTTTCCCGTATCCTGGTAGCAATGTCTCCCGTATCCTGGTATCAATGTCTCCCGTATCAATGTCTGCCGTATCCTGGTATCAATGTCTCCCGTACCCTGGTATCAATGTCTGCCGTATCCTGGTATCAATGTCTGCCGTATCCTGGTATTAATGTCTCCCGTATCCTGGTATCAATGACTGCCGTATCTTGGTATCAATGTCTCCCGTATCCTGGTATCAATGTCTCCCGTATCCTGGTTTCCTGGTATCAATGTCTCCCGTATCCTGGTATCAATGTCTCCCGTATCCTGGTATCAATGTCTGCCGTATCCTGGTATCAATGTCTCCCGTATCCTGGTATCAATGTCTGCCGTATCGTGGTATCCTGGTATCAATGTCTGCCGTATCCTTGTAACAATGTCTCACGTATCCTGGTATCAATGTCTCCCGTATCCTAGTAGCAATGTCTCCCGTATCCTGGTATCAATGTCTCCCATATCCTGGTATCTTGGTATCAATGTCTCCCGTATCCTGGTATCAATGTTTCCCATATCCTGGTATCAATGTCTGCCGTATCCTGTTATCAATGTCTCCCGTATCCTGGTATCCTGATATCAATGTCTCCCGTATCCTGGTATCAATGTCTGCCGTATCCTGGTATCAATGTCTCCCGTATCATGGTATCAATGTCTCCCGTATCCTAGTATCAATGTTTCCCGTATCCTGGTAGCAATGTCTCCCGTATCCTGGTATCAATGTCTCCCGTATCAATGTCACCCGTATCCTGGTATCAATGTCTGCCGTATCCTGGTATCCCGTATCCTGGTATCAATGTCTGCCGTATCCTGGTATCCCGTATCCTGGTATCAATGTCTGCCGTATCCAGGTATCAATATCTCCCGTATCCTGGTATCAATGTCTCTCGTATCCTGGTATCAATGTCTCCCGTATCCTGGTATCAATGTCTCCCGTATCTTGGTATCAATGTCTCACGTATCCTGGTATCAATGTCTCCCGTATCCTGGTAGCAATGTCTCCCGTATCCTGGTATCCTGGTCTCCCGTATACTGGTATCAATGTCTCCCGTATCCTGGTATCTTGGTATCAATGTCTGCCGTATCCTGGTATCAATGTCTCCCACATCCTGGTATCAATGTATGCCGTATCCTGGTATCAATGTCTCCCGTATCCTAGTATCCTTATATCAATGTCTCCCGTATCCTAGTATCAATGTCTCCCGTATCCTGGTATCAATGTCTCCCGTATCCTGGTATCAATGTCTCCAGTATCCTGGTATCAATGTCTGCCGTATCCTGGTATCAATGTCTGCCGTATCCTGGTATCAATGTCTCCCGTATCCTGGTATCAATGTGTCCCGTATCCTGGTAACAATGTATGCCGTATCCTGGTATCAATGTCTGCCGTATCCTGGTATCAATGTCTCCCGTATCATGGTATCAATGTCTCCCGTATCCTAGTATCCTGCTATCAATGTCTGCCGTATCCTGGTATCAATGTCTCCCGTATCCTGGTATCAATGTCTCCCGTATCCTGGTATCAATGTCTGCCGTATCCTGGTATCAATGTCTGCCGTATCCTGGTATCAATGTCTCCCGTATCCTGGTATCAATGTCTGCCGTATCCTGGTATCAATGTCTGCCGTATCCTGGTATCAATGTCTGCCGTATCCTGGTATCAATGTCTCCCGTATCCTGGTATCAATGTCTGCCGTATCCTGGTATCAATGTCTCCCGTATCCTGGTATCAATGTCTGCCGTATCCTGGTATCAATGTCTGCCGTATCCTTGTAACAATGTCTCCCGTATCCTGGTATCAATGTCTCCCGTATCCTGGTATCAATGTCTCCCGTATCCTGGTATCAATGTCTGCCGTATCGTGGTATCCTGGTATCAATGTCTGCCGTATCCTTGTAACAATGTCTCACGTATCCTGGTATCAATGTCTCCCGTATCCTGGTAGCAATGTCTCCCGTATCCTGTTCTCCCGTATCCTGGTATCCTGCTATCAATGTCTGCCGTATCCTGGTATCAATGTCTGCCGTATCCTGGTATCAATGTTTCCCGTATCCTGGTATCAATGTCTGCCTTATCCTGGTATCAATGTCTCCCGTATCCTGGTATCAATGTCTCCCGTATCCTGGTATCAATGTCTCCCGTATCCTGGTATCCTGATATCAATGTCTCCCGTATCCTAGTATCAACGTCTCCCGTATCCTGGTATCAATGTCTCCCGTATCCTGGTATCAATATCTCCCGTATCCTGGTATCCTGGTATCAATGTCGCCAGTATCATTGTTATCAATGTCTGCCGTATCCTGGTATCAATGTCTGCCGTATCCTGGTATCAATGTCTGCCGTATCCTGGTATCAATGTCTCCCGTATCCTGGTATCAATGTCTCCCGTATCCTGGTATCAATGTCTCCCGTATCCTGGTATCAATGTCTCCCGTATCCTGGTATCAATGTCTCCCGTATCCTGGTATCAATGTCTCCCGTATCCTAGTATCAATGTCTCCCGTATCCTTGTATCAATGTCTGCCTTATCCTGGTATTAATGTATCCCGTATCCTGGTATCAATATCTGCCTTATCCTGGTATCAATGTCTGCCGTATCCGGGTATCAATATCTCCCGTATCCTAGTATCAATGTCTCCCGTATCCTGGTATCAATGTCTCTCATATCCTGGTATCAATGTCTGCCGTATCCTGGTATCAATGTCTCCCGTATCCTGGTATCAATGTCTCACGTATCCTGGTATCAATGTCTCCCGTATCCTGGTATCAATGTCTGCCGTATCCTGGTATCCCGTATCCTGGTATCAATGTCTGCCGTATCCTGGTATCCCGTATCCTGGTATCAATATCTCCCGTATCCTGGTATCAATGTCTCCCGTATCCTGGTATCAATGTCTCCCGTATCCTGGTATCAATGTCTCCCGTATCTTGGTATCAATGTCTCACGTATCCTGGTATCAATGTCTCCCGTATCCTAGTAGCAATGTCTCCCGTATCCTGGTATCCTGGTATCAATGTCTCCCGTATCCTGGTATCTTGGTATCAATGTCTCCCGTATCCTGGTATCAATGTCTCCCACATCCTGGTATCAATGTCTGCCGTATCCTGGTATCAATGTCTCCCGTATCCTGGTATCCTTATATCAATGTCTCCCGTATCCTAGTATCAATGTCTCCCGTATCCTGGTATCAATGTCTCCCGTATCCTGGTATCAATGTCTCCAGTATCCTGGTATCCTGGTATCAATGTCTGCCGTATCCTGGTATCAATGTCTGCCGTATCCTGGTATCAATGTCTCCCGTATCCTGGTATCAATGTGTCCCGTATCCTGGTAACAATGTATGCCGTATCCTGGTATCAATGTCTGCCGTATCCTGGTATCAATGTCTCCCGTATCCTAGTATCCTGCTATCAATGTCTGCCGTATCCTGGTATCAATGTCTCCCGTATCCTGGTATCAATGTCTGCCGTATCCTGGTATCAATGTCTGCCGTATCCTTGTAACAATGTCTCCCGTATCCTGGTATCAATGTCTCGCGTATCCTGGTATCAATGTCTGCCGTATCGTGGTATCAATTTATGCCGTATCCTTGTAACAATGTCTCACGTATCCTGGTATCAATGTCTCCCGTATCCTGGTAGCAATGTCTTCCGTATCCTGGTATCCTGGTCTCCCGTATCCTGGTATCAATGTCTCCCATATCCTGGTATCTTGGTATCAATGTCTCCCGTATCCTGGTATCAATGTTTCCCATATCCTGGTATCCTGGTATCAATGTCTGCCGTATCCTGGTATCAATGTCTCCCGTATCCTGGTATCCTGATATCAACGTCTCCCGTATCCTAGTATCAATGTCTCCCGTATCCTGGTAGCAATGTCTCCCGTATCCTGGTATCAATGTCTCCCGTATCCTGGTATCAATGTCTCCCGTATCCTGGTATCCTGATATCAATGTCTCCCGTATCCTAGTATCAACGTCTCCCGTATCCTGGTATTAATGTCTCCCGTATCCTGGTATCAATATCTCCCGTATCCTGGTATCCTGGTATCAATGTCTCCAGTATCATTGGTATCAATGTCTGCCGTATCCTGGTATCAATGTCTGCCGTATCCTGGTATCAATGTCTCCCGTATCCTGGTATCAATGTCTCCCGTATCCTGGTATCAATGTCTCCCGTATCCTGGTATCAATGTTTCCCGTATCCTGGTATCAATGTCTCCCATATCCTGGTATCAATGTCTCCCGTATCCTGGTATCAATGTCTCCCGTATCCTGGTATCAATGTCTCCCGTATCCTGGTATCAATGTCTGCCTTATCCTGGTATCAATGTCTCCCGTATCCTGGTATCAATATCTGCCTTATCCTGGTATCAATGTCTGCCGTATCCGGGTATCAATGTCTGCCGTATCCGGGTATCAATGTCTCCCGTATCCTGGTATCAATGTCTCCCGTATCCTGGTATCAATGTCTCCCATATCCTGGTATCAATGTCTGCCGTATCCTGGTATCAATGTCTCCCGTATCCTGGTATCAATATCTCACGTATCCTGGTATCAATGTCACCCGTATCCTGGTATCAATGTCTGCCGTATCCTGGTATCCCGTATCCTGGTATCAATGTCTGCCGTATCCTGGTATCCCGTATCCTGGTATCAATGTCTGCCGTATCCAGGTATCAATATCTCCCGTATCCTGGTATCAATGTCTCTCGTATCCTGGTATCAATGTCTCCCGTATCCTGGTATCAATGTCTCCCGTATCTTGGTATCAATGGCTCACGTATCCTGGTATCAATGTCTCCCGTATCCTAGTAGCAATGTCTCCCGTATCCTGGTATCCTGGTCTCCCGTATCCTGGTATCAATGTCTCCCGTATCCTGGTATCTTGGTATCAATGTCTGCCGTATCCTGGTATCAATGTCTCCCACATCCTGGTATCAATGTACGCCGTATCCTGGTATCAATGTCTCCCGTATCCTAGTATCAATGTCTCCCGTATCCTGGTATCAATGTCTCCCGTATCCTGGTATCAATGTCTCCAGTATCCTGGTATCCTGGTATCAATGTCTGCCGTATCCTGGTATCAATGTCTGCCGTATCCTGGTATCAATGTCTCCCGTATCCTGGTATCAATGTGTCCCGTATCCTGGTAACAATGTATGCCGTATCCTGGTATCAATGTCTGCCGTATCCTGGTATCAATGTCTCCCGTATCATGGTATCAATGTCTCCCGTATCCTGGTATCCTGGTATCAATGTCTGCCGTATCCTGGTATCAATGTCTCCCGTATCCTGGTATCAATGTCTCCCGTATCCTGGTATCAATGTCTGCCGTATCCTTGTATCAATGTCTCCCGTATCCTGGTATCAATGTATCCCGTATCCTGGTAGCAATGTCTCCCGTATCCTGGTATCAATGTCTCCCGTATCCTGGTAGCAATGTCTCCCGTATCCTGGTATCAATGTCTCCCATATCCTGGTATCTTGGTATCAATGTCTCCCGTATCCTGGTATCAATGTTTCCCATATCCTGGTATCCTGGTATCAATGTCTGCCGTATCCTGTTATCAATGTCTCCCGTATCCTGGTATCCTGATATCAATGTCTCCCGTATCCTGGTATCAATGTCTGCCGTATCCTGGTATCAATGTCTGCCGTATCCTGGTATCAATGTCTCCCGTATCATGGTATCAATGTCTCCCGTATCCTAGTATCAATGTTTCCCGTATCCTGGTATCAATGTCTGCCGTATCCTGGTATCAATGTCTCCCGTATCCTGGTATCAATGTCTCCCGTACCCTGGTATCAATGTCTGCCGTATCCTGGTATCAATGTCTGCCGTATCCTGGTATTAATGTCTCCCGTATCCTGGTATCAATGTCTGCCGTATCTTGGTATCAATGTCTCCCGTATCCTGGTATCAATGTCTCCCGTATCCTGGTTTCCTGGTATCAATGTCTCCCGTATCCTGGTATCAATGTCTCCCGTATCCTGGTATCAATGTCTCCCGTATCCTGGTATCAATGTCTGCCGTATCCTGGTATCAATGTCTCCCGTATCCTGGTATCAATGTCTCCAGTATCCTGGTATCAATGTCTCCAGTATCCTGGTATCAATGTCTCCCGTATCCTGGTATCAATTTCTCACATATCCTGATATCAATGTCTCCCGTATCCTGGTAGCAATGTCTCCCGTATCCTGGTATCCTGGTATCAATGTATCCCGTATCCTGGTATCAATGTCTCCCGTATCCTGGTATCTTGGTATCAATGTCTCCCGTATCCTGGTATCAATGTCTCCCGTATCCTGCTATCCTGGTATCAATGTCTCCCGTATCCTGATATCAATGTCTCCCATATCCTGGTATCAATATATCCCGTATCCTGGTATCAATGTCTCCAGTATCCTGGTATCAATGTCTGCCGTATCCTGGTATCAATGTCTGCCGTATCCTGGTATCAATGTCTCCCGTATCATGGTATCAATGTCTCCCGTATCCTAGTATCCTGCTATCAATGTCTGCCGTATCCTGGTATCAATGTCTCCCGTATCCTGGTATCAATGTCTCCCGTATCCTGGTATCAATGTCTGCCGTATCCTGGTATCAATGTCTGCCGTATCCTGGTATCAATGTCTCCCGTATCCTGGTATCAATGTCTCCCGTATCCTGGTATCAATGTCTGCCGTATCCTGGTATCAATTTATGCCGTATCCTGGTATCAATGTCTCACGTATCCTGGTATCAATGTCTCCCGTATCCTGGTATCAATGTCTCCCGTATCCTGGTATCCTGGTCTCCCGTATCCTGGTATCAATGTCTCCCGTATCCTGGTATCAATGTATCCCGTATCCTGGTATCAATGTTTCCCATATCCTGGTATCCTGGTATCAATGTCTGCCGTATCCTGGTATCAATGTCTCCCGTATCCTGGTATCCTGATATCAACGTCTCCCGTATCCTAGTATCAATGTCTCCCGTATCCTGGTATCAATGTCTCCCGTATCCTGGTATCTGTATCAATGTCTCCCGTATCCTGGTATCAATGTCTCCCGTATCCTGGTATTAATGTCTCCCGTATCCTGGTATCAATGTCTCCCGTATCCTGGTATCCTGGTATCAATGTCTCCGTTCTGTATCAATGTCTGCCGTATCCTGGTATCAATGTCTGCCGTATCCTGGTATCAATGTCTCCCGTATCCTGGTATCAATGTCTCCCGTATCCTGGTATCAATGTCTCCCGTATCCTGGTATCAATGTCTCCCGTATCCTGGTATCGTATCAATGTCTCCCGTATCCTGGTATCAATGTCTCCCGTATCCTGGTATCAATGTCTCCCGTATCCTGGTATCAATGTCTCCTATCCTGGTATCAATTCTCCTATCCTGGTATCAATGTCTCCGTATCCGGATATGTCTCCCGTATCCTGGTATCAATGTCTCCCGTATCCTGGTATCAATGTCTCCCATATCCTGGTATCAATGTCTCCCGTATCCTGGTATCAATGTCTCCCGTATCCTGGTATCAATTCTCACGTATCCTGGTATCAATGTCTCCCGTATCCTGGTATCAATGTCTGCCGTATCCTGGTATCCCGTATCCTGGTATCAATGTCTGCCGTATCCTGGTATCCCGTATCCTGGTATCAATGTCTCCCGTATCCTGGTATCAATATCTCCCGTATCCTGGTATCAATGTCTCCCGTATCCTGGTATCAATGTCTCCCGTATCCTGGTATCAATGTCTCCCGTATCCTAGTATCAATGTTTCCCGTATCCTGGTATCAATGTCTGCCGTATCCTGGTATCAATGTCTCCCGTATCAATGTCTGCCGTATCCTGGTATCAATGTCTCCCGTACCCTGGTATCAATGTCTGCCGTATCCTGGTATCAATGTCTGCCGTATCCTGGTATTAATGTCTCCCGTATCCTGGTATCAATGTCTGCCGTATCTTGGTATCAATGTCTCCCGTATCCTGGTATCAATGTCTCCCGTATCCTGGTTTCCTGGTATCAATGTCTCCCGTATCCTGGTATCAATGTCTCCCGTATCCTGGTATCAATGTCTGCCGTATCCTGGTATCAATGTCTCCCGTATCCTGGTATCAATGTCTCCAGTATCCTGGTATCAATGTCTCCCGTATCCTGGTATCAATTTCTCACATATCCTGATATCAATGTCTCCCGTATCCTGGTAGCAATGTCTCCCGTATCCTGGTATCAATGTCTCCCGTATCCTGGTATCAATGTCTCCCGTATCCTGGTATCTTGGTATCAATGTCTCCCGTATCCTGGTATCAATGTCTCCCGTATCCTGCTATCCTGATATCAATGTCTCCCGTATCCTAGTATCCTGATATCAATGTCTCCCGTATCCTGGTATCAATATATCCCGTATCCTGGTATCAATGTCTCCAGTATCCTGGTATCAATGTCTGCCGTATCCTGGTATCAATGTCTCCCGTGTCCTGGTATCCTGGTATCAATGTCTCCCGTATCCTGGTAGCAATGTCTCCCGTATCCTAGTATCAATGTATCCCATATCCTGTTATCAATGTCTCCCGTATCCTGGTATCCTGGTATCAATGTCTCCCGTATCCTGGTATCAATGTCTCCCGTATCCTGGTATCAATGACTCCCCTATCCTGGTATCAATGTCTCCCGTATCCTGGTATCAATGTCTCCAGTATCCTGGTATCAATGTCTGCCGTATCCTGGTATCAATGTATCCCGTATCCTGGTATCAATGTCTCCCGTATCCTGGTATCAATGTCTCCCGTATCCTGGTATCAATGTCTGCCGTATCCTGGTATCAATGTCTCTTGTATCCTGGTATCAATGTCTGCCGTATCCTGGTATCAATGTCTCCGGTATCCTGGTATCAATGTCTGCCGTATCCTGGTATCAATGTCTCTCGTATCCTGGTATCAATGTCTCCCGTATCTTGGTATCAATGTCTCACGTATCCTGGTATCAATGTCTCCCGTATCCTAGTAGCAATGTCTCCCGTATCCTGGTATCCCGTATCCTGGTATCAATGTCTCCCGTATCCTGGTATCTTGGTATCAATGTCTGCCGTATCCTGGTATCAATGTCTCCCACATCCTGGTATCAATGTACGCCGTATCCTGGTATCAATGTCTCCCGTATCCTAGTATCAATGTCTCCCGTATCCTGGTATCAATGTCTCCCGTATCCTGGTATCAATGTCTCCAGTATCCTGGTATCAATGTCTGCCGTATCCTGGTATCAATGTCTGCCGTATCCTGGTATCAATGTCTCCCGTATCCTGGTATCAATGTGTCCCGTATCCTGGTAACAATGTATGCCGTATCCTGGTATCAATGTCTGCCGTATCCTGGTATCAATGTCTCCCGTATCCTAGTATCCTGCTATCAATGTCTGCCGTATCCTGGTATCAATGTCTCCCGTATCCTGGTATCAATGTCTCCCGTATCCTGGTATCAATGTCTGCCGTATCCTTGTAACAATGTCTCACGTATCCTGGTATCAATGTCTCCCGTATCCTAGTAGCAATGTCTCCCGTATCCTGGTATCAATGTCTCCCATATCCTGGTATCTTGGTATCAATGTCTCCCGTATCCTGGTATCAATGTTTCCCATATCCTGGTATCAATGTCTGCCGTATCCTGTTATCAATGTCTCCCGTATCCTGGTATCCTGATATCAATGTCTCCCGTATCCTGGTATCAATGTCTGCCGTATCCTGGTATCAATGTCTCCCGTATCATGGTATCAATGTCTCCCGTATCCTAGTATCAATGTTTCCCGTATCCTGGTAGCAATGTCTCCCGTATCCTGGTATCAATGTCTCCCGTATCAATGTCTGCCGTATCCTGGTATCAATGTCTCCCGTACCCTGGTATCAATGTCTGCCGTATCCTGGTATCAATGTCTGCCGTATCCTGGTATTAATGTCTCCCGTATCCTGGTATCAATGACTGCCGTATCTTGGTATCAATGTCTCCCGTATCCTGGTATCAATGTCTCCCGTATCCTGGTTTCCTGGTATCAATGTCTCCCGTATCCTGGTATCAATGTCTCCCGTATCCTGGTATCAATGTCTGCCGTATCCTGGTATCAATGTCTCCCGTATCCTGGTATCAATGTCTGCCGTATCGTGGTATCCTGGTATCAATGTCTGCCGTATCCTTGTAACAATGTCTCACGTATCCTGGTATCAATGTCTCCCGTATCCTAGTAGCAATGTCTCCCGTATCCTGGTATCAATGTCTCCCATATCCTGGTATCTTGGTATCAATGTCTCCCGTATCCTGGTATCAATGTTTCCCATATCCTGGTATCAATGTCTGCCGTATCCTGTTATCAATGTCTCCCGTATCCTGGTATCCTGATATCAATGTCTCCCGTATCCTGGTATCAATGTCTGCCGTATCCTGGTATCAATGTCTCCCGTATCATGGTATCAATGTCTCCCGTATCCTAGTATCAATGTTTCCCGTATCCTGGTAGCAATGTCTCCCGTATCCTGGTATCAATGTCTCCCGTATCAATGTCACCCGTATCCTGGTATCAATGTCTGCCGTATCCTGGTATCCCGTATCCTGGTATCAATGTCTGCCGTATCCTGGTATCCCGTATCCTGGTATCAATGTCTGCCGTATCCAGGTATCAATATCTCCCGTATCCTGGTATCAATGTCTCTCGTATCCTGGTATCAATGTCTCCCGTATCCTGGTATCAATGTCTCCCGTATCTTGGTATCAATGTCTCACGTATCCTGGTATCAATGTCTCCCGTATCCTGGTAGCAATGTCTCCCGTATCCTGGTATCCTGGTCTCCCGTATACTGGTATCAATGTCTCCCGTATCCTGGTATCTTGGTATCAATGTCTGCCGTATCCTGGTATCAATGTCTCCCACATCCTGGTATCAATGTATGCCGTATCCTGGTATCAATGTCTCCCGTATCCTAGTATCCTTATATCAATGTCTCCCGTATCCTAGTATCAATGTCTCCCGTATCCTGGTATCAATGTCTCCCGTATCCTGGTATCAATGTCTCCAGTATCCTGGTATCAATGTCTGCCGTATCCTGGTATCAATGTCTGCCGTATCCTGGTATCAATGTCTCCCGTATCCTGGTATCAATGTGTCCCGTATCCTGGTAACAATGTATGCCGTATCCTGGTATCAATGTCTGCCGTATCCTGGTATCAATGTCTCCCGTATCATGGTATCAATGTCTCCCGTATCCTAGTATCCTGCTATCAATGTCTGCCGTATCCTGGTATCAATGTCTCCCGTATCCTGGTATCAATGTCTCCCGTATCCTGGTATCAATGTCTGCCGTATCCTGGTATCAATGTCTGCCGTATCCTGGTATCAATGTCTCCCGTATCCTGGTATCAATGTCTGCCGTATCCTGGTATCAATGTCTGCCGTATCCTGGTATCAATGTCTGCCGTATCCTGGTATCAATGTCTCCCGTATCCTGGTATCAATGTCTGCCGTATCCTGGTATCAATGTCTCCCGTATCCTGGTATCAATGTCTGCCGTATCCTGGTATCAATGTCTGCCGTATCCTTGTAACAATGTCTCCCGTATCCTGGTATCAATGTCTCCCGTATCCTGGTATCAATGTCTCCCGTATCCTGGTATCAATGTCTGCCGTATCGTGGTATCCTGGTATCAATGTCTGCCGTATCCTTGTAACAATGTCTCACGTATCCTGGTATCAATGTCTCCCGTATCCTGGTAGCAATGTCTCCCGTATCCTGTTCTCCCGTATCCTGGTATCCTGCTATCAATGTCTGCCGTATCCTGGTATCAATGTCTGCCGTATCCTGGTATCAATGTTTCCCGTATCCTGGTATCAATGTCTGCCTTATCCTGGTATCAATGTCTCCCGTATCCTGGTATCAATGTCTCCCGTATCCTGGTATCAATGTCTCCCGTATCCTGGTATCCTGATATCAATGTCTCCCGTATCCTAGTATCAACGTCTCCCGTATCCTGGTATCAATGTCTCCCGTATCCTGGTATCAATATCTCCCGTATCCTGGTATCCTGGTATCAATGTCGCCAGTATCATTGTTATCAATGTCTGCCGTATCCTGGTATCAATGTCTGCCGTATCCTGGTATCAATGTCTGCCGTATCCTGGTATCAATGTCTCCCGTATCCTGGTATCAATGTCTCCCGTATCCTGGTATCAATGTCTCCCGTATCCTGGTATCAATGTCTCCCATATCCTGGTATCAATGTCTCCCGTATCCTGGTATCAATGTCTCCCGTATCCTGGTATCAATGTCTCCCGTATCCTTGTATCAATGTCTGCCTTATCCTGGTATTAATGTATCCCGTATCCTGGTATCAATATCTGCCTTATCCTGGTATCAATGTCTGCCGTATCCGGGTATCAATATCTCCCGTATCCTAGTATCAATGTCTCCCGTATCCTGGTATCAATGTCTCTCATATCCTGGTATCAATGTCTGCCGTATCCTGGTATCAATGTCTCCCGTATCCTGGTATCAATGTCTCACGTATCCTGGTATCAATGTCTCCCGTATCCTGGTATCAATGTCTGCCGTATCCTGGTATCCCGTATCCTGGTATCAATGTCTGCCGTATCCTGGTATCCCGTATCCTGGTATCAATATCTCCCGTATCCTGGTATCAATGTCTCCCGTATCCTGGTATCAATGTCTCCCGTATCCTGGTATCAATGTCTCCCGTATCTTGGTATCAATGTCTCACGTATCCTGGTATCAATGTCTCCCGTATCCTAGTAGCAATGTCTCCCGTATCCTGGTATCCTGGTATCAATGTCTCCCGTATCCTGGTATCTTGGTATCAATGTCTCCCGTATCCTGGTATCAATGTCTCCCACATCCTGGTATCAATGTCTGCCGTATCCTGGTATCAATGTCTCCCGTATCCTGGTATCCTTATATCAATGTCTCCCGTATCCTAGTATCAATGTCTCCCGTATCCTGGTATCAATGTCTCCCGTATCCTGGTATCAATGTCTCCAGTATCCTGGTATCCTGGTATCAATGTCTGCCGTATCCTGGTATCAATGTCTGCCGTATCCTGGTATCAATGTCTCCCGTATCCTGGTATCAATGTGTCCCGTATCCTGGTAACAATGTATGCCGTATCCTGGTATCAATGTCTGCCGTATCCTGGTATCAATGTCTCCCGTATCCTAGTATCCTGCTATCAATGTCTGCCGTATCCTGGTATCAATGTCTCCCGTATCCTGGTATCAATGTCTGCCGTATCCTGGTATCAATGTCTGCCGTATCCTTGTAACAATGTCTCCCGTATCCTGGTATCAATGTCTCGCGTATCCTGGTATCAATGTCTGCCGTATCGTGGTATCAATTTATGCCGTATCCTTGTAACAATGTCTCACGTATCCTGGTATCAATGTCTCCCGTATCCTGGTAGCAATGTCTTCCGTATCCTGGTATCCTGGTCTCCCGTATCCTGGTATCAATGTCTCCCATATCCTGGTATCTTGGTATCAATGTCTCCCGTATCCTGGTATCAATGTTTCCCATATCCTGGTATCCTGGTATCAATGTCTGCCGTATCCTGGTATCAATGTCTCCCGTATCCTGGTATCCTGATATCAACGTCTCCCGTATCCTAGTATCAATGTCTCCCGTATCCTGGTAGCAATGTCTCCCGTATCCTGGTATCAATGTCTCCCGTATCCTGGTATCAATGTCTCCCGTATCCTGGTATCCTGATATCAATGTCTCCCGTATCCTAGTATCAACGTCTCCCGTATCCTGGTATTAATGTCTCCCGTATCCTGGTATCAATATCTCCCGTATCCTGGTATCCTGGTATCAATGTCTCCAGTATCATTGGTATCAATGTCTGCCGTATCCTGGTATCAATGTCTGCCGTATCCTGGTATCAATGTCTCCCGTATCCTGGTATCAATGTCTCCCGTATCCTGGTATCAATGTCTCCCGTATCCTGGTATCAATGTTTCCCGTATCCTGGTATCAATGTCTCCCATATCCTGGTATCAATGTCTCCCGTATCCTGGTATCAATGTCTCACGTATCCTGGTATCAATGTCTCCCGTATCCTGGTATCAATGTCTGCCTTATCCTGGTATCAATGTCTCCCGTATCCTGGTATCAATATCTGCCTTATCCTGGTATCAATGTCTGCCGTATCCGGGTATCAATGTCTGCCGTATCCGGGTATCAATGTCTCCCGTATCCTGGTATCAATGTCTCCCGTATCCTGGTATCAATGTCTCCCATATCCTGGTATCAATGTCTGCCGTATCCTGGTATCAATGTCTCCCGTATCCTGGTATCAATATCTCACGTATCCTGGTATCAATGTCACCCGTATCCTGGTATCAATGTCTGCCGTATCCTGGTATCCCGTATCCTGGTATCAATGTCTGCCGTATCCTGGTATCCCGTATCCTGGTATCAATGTCTGCCGTATCCAGGTATCAATATCTCCCGTATCCTGGTATCAATGTCTCTCGTATCCTGGTATCAATGTCTCCCGTATCCTGGTATCAATGTCTCCCGTATCTTGGTATCAATGGCTCACGTATCCTGGTATCAATGTCTCCCGTATCCTAGTAGCAATGTCTCCCGTATCCTGGTATCCTGGTCTCCCGTATCCTGGTATCAATGTCTCCCGTATCCTGGTATCTTGGTATCAATGTCTGCCGTATCCTGGTATCAATGTCTCCCACATCCTGGTATCAATGTACGCCGTATCCTGGTATCAATGTCTCCCGTATCCTAGTATCAATGTCTCCCGTATCCTGGTATCAATGTCTCCCGTATCCTGGTATCAATGTCTCCAGTATCCTGGTATCCTGGTATCAATGTCTGCCGTATCCTGGTATCAATGTCTGCCGTATCCTGGTATCAATGTCTCCCGTATCCTGGTATCAATGTGTCCCGTATCCTGGTAACAATGTATGCCGTATCCTGGTATCAATGTCTCCCGTATCCTGGTATCAATGTCTCCCGTATCCTGGTATCAGTATCTGGTATCAATGTCTCCCGTATCCTGGTATCAATGTCTCCCGTATCCTGGTATCAATGTCTCCCGTATCCTGGTATCAATGTCTCCCGTATCCTGGTATCAATGTCTCCCGTATCCTGGTATCAATGTCTCCCGTATCCTGGTATCAATGTCTCCCGTATCCTGGTATCAATGTCTCCCGTATCCTGGTATCAATGTCTCCCGTATCCTGGTATCAATGTCTCCCGTATCCTGGTATCGTCAATGTCTCCCGTATCCTGGTATCAATGTCTCCCGTATCAATGTCTGCCGTATCCTGGTATCAATGTCTCCCGTATCCTGGTATCAATGTCTGCCGTATCCTGGTATCAATGTCTGCCGTATCCTGGTATCAATGTCTCCCGTATCCTGGTATCAATGTCTCCCGTATCTTGGTATCAATGTCTCCCGTATCCTGGTATCAATGTCTCCCGTATCCTGGTTTCCTGGTATCAATGTCTCCCGTATCCTGGTATCAATGTCTCCCGTATCCTGGTATCAATGTCTGCCGTATCCTGGTATCAATGTCTCCCGTATCCTGGTATCAATGTCTGCCGTATCGTGGTATCCTGGTATCAATGTCTGCCGTATCCTTGTAACAATGTCTCCCGTATCCTGGTATCAATGTCTCCCGTATCCTAGTAGCAATGTCTCCCGTATCCTGGTATCAATGTCTCCCATATCCTGGTATCTTGGTATCAATGTCTCCCGTATCCTGGTATCAATGTTTCCCATATCCTGGTATCAATGTCTGCCGTATCCTGTTATCAATGTCTCCCGTATCCTGGTATCCTGATATCAATGTCTCCCGTATCCTGGTATCAATGTCTGCCGTATCCTGGTATCAATGTCTCCCGTATCATGGTATCAATGTCTCCCGTATCCTAGTATCAATGTTTCCCGTATCCTGGTAGCAATGTCTCCCGTATCCTGGTATCAATGTCTCCCGTATCAATGTCTGCCGTATCCTGGTATCAATGTCTCCCGTACCCTGGTATCAATGTCTGCCGTATCCTGGTATCAATGTCTGCCGTATCCTGGTATTAATGTCTCCCGTATCCTGGTATCAATGACTGCCGTATCTTGGTATCAATGTCTCCCGTATCCTGGTATCAATGTCTCCCGTATCCTGGTTTCCTGGTATCAATGTCTCCCGTATCCTGGTATCAATGTCTCCCGTATCCTGGTATCAATGTCTGCCGTATCCTGGTATCAATGTCTCCCGTATCCTGGTATCAATGTCTCCAGTATCCTGGTATCAATGTCTCCCGTATCCTGGTATCAATTTCTCACATATCCTGATATCAATGTCTCCCGTATCCTGGTAGCAATGTCTCCCGTATCCTGGTATCAATGTCTCCCGTATCCTGGTATCAATGTCTCCCGTATCCTGGTATCTTGGTATCAATGTCTCCCGTATCCTGGTATCAATGTCTCCCGTATCCTGCTATCCTGATATCAATGTCTCCCGTATCCTAGTATCCTGATATCAATGTCTCCCGTATCCTGGTATCAATATATCCCGTATCCTGGTATCAATGTCTCCAGTATCCTGGTATCAATGTCTGCCGTATCCTGGTATCAATGTCTCCCTGTCCTGTATCCTGGTATCAATGTCTCCCGTATCCTGGTAGCAATGTCTCCCGTATCCTAGTATCAATGTATCCCATATCCTGTTATCAATGTCTCCCGTATCCTGGTATCCTGGTATCAATGTCTCCCGTATCCTGGTATCAATGTCTCCCGTATCCTGGTATCAATGACTCCCCTATCCTGGTATCAATGTCTCCCGTATCCTGGTATCAATGTCTCCCGTATCCTGGTATCAATGTCTGCCGTATCCTGGTATCAATGTCTCCCGTATCCTGGTATCAATGTCTCCAGTATCCTGGTATCAATGTCTCCCGTATCCTGGTATCAATTTCTCACATATCCTGGTATCAATGTCTCCCGTATCCTGGTAGCAATGTCTCCCGTATCCTGGTATCAATGTCTCCCGTATCCTGGTATCAATGTCTCCCGTATCCTGGTATCTTGGTATCAATGTCTCCCGTATCCTGGTATCAATGTCTCCCGTATCCTGCTATCCTGATATCAATGTCTCCCGTATCCTAGTATCCTGATATCAATGTCTCCCGTATCCTGGTATCAATATATCCCGTATCCTGGTATCAATGTCTCCAGTATCCTGGTATCAATGTCTGCCGTATCCTGGTATCAATGTCTCCCGTGTCCTGGTATCCTGGTATCAATGTCTCCCGTATCCTGGTAGCAATGTCTCCCGTATCCTAGTATCAATGTATCCCATATCCTGTTATCAATGTCTCCCGTATCCTGGTATCCTGGTATCAATGTCTCCCGTATCCTGGTATCAATGTCTCCCGTATCCTGGTATCAATGACTCCCCTATCCTGGTATCAATGTCTCCCGTATCCTGGTATCAATGTCTCCAGTATCCTGGTATCAATGTCTGCCGTATCCTGGTATCAATGTATCCCGTATCCTGGTATCAATGTCTCCCGTATCCTGGTATCAATGTCTCCCGTATCCTGGTATCAATGTCTGCCGTATCCTGGTATCAATGTCTCTTGTATCCTGGTATCAATGTCTGCCGTATCCTGGTATCAATGTCTCCGGTATCCTGGTATCAATGTCTGCCGTATCCTGGTATCAATGTCTCTCGTATCCTGGTATCAATGTCTCCCGTATCTTGGTATCAATGTCTCACGTATCCTGGTATCAATGTCTCCCGTATCCTAGTAGCAATGTCTCCCGTATCCTGGTATCCCGTATCCTGGTATCAATGTCTCCCGTATCCTGGTATCTTGGTATCAATGTCTGCCGTATCCTGGTATCAATGTCTCCCACATCCTGGTATCAATGTACGCCGTATCCTGGTATCAATGTCTCCCGTATCCTAGTATCAATGTCTCCCGTATCCTGGTATCAATGTCTCCCGTATCCTGGTATCAATGTCTCCAGTATCCTGGTATCAATGTCTGCCGTATCCTGGTATCAATGTCTGCCGTATCCTGGTATCAATGTCTCCCGTATCCTGGTATCAATGTGTCCCGTATCCTGGTAACAATGTATGCCGTATCCTGGTATCAATGTCTGCCGTATCCTGGTATCAATGTCTCCCGTATCCTAGTATCCTGCTATCAATGTCTGCCGTATCCTGGTATCAATGTCTCCCGTATCCTGGTATCAATGTCTCCCGTATCCTGGTATCAATGTCTGCCGTATCCTTGTAACAATGTCTCACGTATCCTGGTATCAATGTCTCCCGTATCCTAGTAGCAATGTCTCCCGTATCCTGGTATCAATGTCTCCCATATCCTGGTATCTTGGTATCAATGTCTCCCGTATCCTGGTATCAATGTTTCCCATATCCTGGTATCAATGTCTGCCGTATCCTGTTATCAATGTCTCCCGTATCCTGGTATCCTGATATCAATGTCTCCCGTATCCTGGTATCAATGTCTGCCGTATCCTGGTATCAATGTCTCCCGTATCATGGTATCAATGTCTCCCGTATCCTAGTA
>CM026386.1:781201-808593 GCA_014843695.1 Archivesica marissinica | reverse complement strand
ATATGTTGTAGTGTTGTATATATGCTTATACACTGCGTGTGTTTGTTTGGAGGGTTAAAGCATATGTTGTTGTGTTGTATTTATACTTATGCAATGCGTGTGTTTGTTTGCAGGTTTAAAGCATATGTTGTTGTGTTGTATTTATGCTTATGCACTGCGTGTGTTTGTTTGCAGGTTTAAAGCATATGTTGTTGTGTTGTATTTATGCTTATGCACTGCGTGTGTTTGTTTGCAGGTTTAAAGCATATGTTGTTGTGTTGTATTTATGCTTATGCACTGCGTGTGTTTGTTTGGATGTTTAAAGCATATGTTGTTGTGTTGTATTTATGCTTATTCACTGCGTGTGTTTGTTTGCAGGGTTAAAGCATATGGTGTTGTGTTGTATTTATACTTATAAACTGCGTGTGTTTGTTTGGAGGGTTAAAGCATATGCTGTTGTGTTGTATTTATGCTTATTCACTGCGTGTGTTTGTTTGGAGGGTTAAAGCATATGTTGTTGTGTTGTATTTATGCTTATACACTGCGTGTGTTTGTTTGCAGGTTTAAAGCATATGTTGTTGTGTTGTATTTATGCTTATACACTGCGTGTGTTTGTTTGCAGGTTTAAAGCATATGTTGTTGTGTTGTTTTATGCTTATAACTGCGTGTGTTTGTTTGCAGGTTTAAAGCATATGTTGTTGTGTTGTATTTATGCTTATACACTGCGTGTGTTTGTTTGCAGGTTTAAAGCATATGTTGTTGTGTTGTATTTATGCTTATACACTGCGTGTGTTTGTTTGCAGGTTTAAAGCATATGTTGTTGTGTTGTATTTATGCTTATACACTGCGTGTGTTTGTTTGCAGGTTTAAAGCATATGTTGTTGTGTTGTATTTATGCTTATACACTGCGTGTGTTTGTTTGCAGGTTTAAAGCATATGTTGTTGTGTTGTATTTATGCTTATACACTGCGTGTGTTTGTTTGCAGGTTTAAAGCATATGTTGTTGTGTTGTATTTATGCTTATACACTGCGTGTGTTTGTTTGCAGGTTTAAAGCATATGTTGTTGTGTTGTATTTATGCTTATACACTGCGTGTGTTTGTTTGCTGGTTTAAAGCATATGTTGTTGTGTTGTATTTATGCTTATACACTGCGTGTGTTTGTTTGAGGTTTAAAGCATATGTTGTTGTGTTGTATTTATCACTGCGTGTGTTTGTTTGGGTTTAAAGCATATTTTGTGTTGTATTTATGCTTATACACTGCGTGTGTTTGTTTGCAGGTTTAAAGCATATGTTGTTGTGTTGTATTTATGCTTATACACTGCGTGTGTTTGTTTGAAGGTTTAAAGCATATGTTGTTGTGTTGTATTTATGCTTATACACTGCGTGTGTTTGTTTGCAGGTTTAAAGCATATGTTGTTGTGTTGTATTTATGCTTATTCACTGCGTGTGTTTGTTTGCAGGTTTAAAGCATATAGTGTTGTGTTGTATTTATGCTTATTCACTGCGTGTGTTTGTTTGCTGGTTTAAAGCATATAGTGTTGTGTTGTATTTATGCTTATTCACTGCGTGTGTTGTTTGCTGGTTTAAAGCATATAGTGTTGTGTTGTATTTATGCTTATTCACTGCGTGTGTTTGTTTGCTGGTTTAAAGCATATAGTGTTGTGTTGTATTTATGCTTATTCACTGCGTGTGTTTGTCTGTAGGTTTAAAGCATATGTTGTTGTATTGTATTTATGCTTATTCACTGCGTGTTTGTTTGCAGGTTTAAAGCATATGGTGTTGTGTTGTATTTATGCTTATACACTGCGTGTGTTTGTTTGCAGGTTTAAAGCATATGTTGTTGTGTTGTATTTATACTTATACACTGCGTGTGTTTGTTTGAAGGTTTAAAGCATATGTTGTTGTGTTGTATTTATGCTTATACACTGCGTGTGTTTGTTTGCAGGTTTAAAGCATATGTTGTTGTGTTGTATTTATGCTTATACACTGCGTGTGTTTGTTTGCAGGTTTAAAGCATATGTTGTTGTGTTGTATTTATGCTTATACACTGCGTGTGTTTGTTTGCTGGTTTAAAGCATATAGTGTTGTGTTGTATTTATGCTTATTCACTGCGTGTGTTTGTTTGCAGGTTTAAAGCATATGTTGTTGTGTTGTATTTATGCTTATACACTGCGTGTGTTTGTTTGCAGGGTTAAAGCATATGTTGTTGTGTTGTATTTATGCTTATACACTGCGTGTGTTTGTTTGCAGGTTTAAAGCATATGTTGTTGTGTTGTATTTATGCTTATACACTGCGTGTGTTTGTTTGCAGGTTTAAAGCATATGTTGTTGTGTTGTATTTATGCTTATACACTGCGTGTGTTTGTTTGCAGGTTTAAAGCATATGTTGTTGTGTTGTATTTATGCTTATACACTGCGTGTGTTTGTTTGCAGGTTTAAAGCATATGTTGTTGTGTTGTATTTATACTTATACACTGCGTGTGTTTGTTTGTAGGTTTAAAGCATATGTTGTTGTGTTGTATTTATGCTTATTCACTGCGTGTGTTTGTTTGCTGGTTTAAAGCATATAGTGTTGTGTTGTATTTATGCTTATTCACTGCGTGTGTTTGTTTGCTGGTTTAAAGCATATAGTGTTGTGTTGTATTTATGCTTATTCACTGCGTGTGTTTGTTTGCTGGTTTAAAGCATATAGTGTTGTGTTGTATTTATGCTTATTCACTGCGTGTGTTTGTTTGCTGGTTTAAAGCATATAGTGTTGTGTTGTATTTATGCTTATTCACTGCGTGTGTTTGTTTGCTGGTTTAAAGCATATAGTGTTGTGTTGTATTTATGCTTATTCACTGCGTGTGTTTGTTTGCTGGTTTAAAGCATATAGTGTTGTGTTGTATTTATGCTTATTCACTGCGTGTGTTTGTTTGAAGGTTTAAAGCATATAGTGTTGTGTTGTATTTATGCTTATTCACTGCGTGTGTTTGTTTGCAGGTTTAAAGCATATGCTGTTGTGTTGTATTTATACTTATAAACTGCGTGTGTTTGTTTGGAGAGTTAAAGCATATGTTGTTGTGTTGTATTTATGCTTATACACTGCGTGTGTTTGTTTGCAGGTTTAAAGCATATGTTGTTGTGTTTTATTTATGCTTATACACTGCGTGTGTTTGTTTGCTGGTTTAAAGCATATGTTGTTGTGTTGTATTTATGCTTATGCACTGCGTGTGTTTGTTTGCTGGTTTAAAGCATATGTTGTTGTGTTGTATTTATGCTTATGCACTGCGTGTGTTTGTTCGGATGGTTAAAGCATATGTTGTTGTGTTGTATTTATGCTTATGCACTGCGTGTGTTTGTTTGCAGGTTTAAAGCATATGCTGTTGTGTTGTATTTATGCTTATAAACTGCGTGTGTTTGTTTGCAGGGTTAAAGCATATGTTGTTGTGTTGTGTTGTATTTATACTTATACACTGCGTGTGTTTGTTTGAAGGTTTAAAGCATATGTTGTTGTGTTGTATTTATGCGTATACACTGCGTGTGTTTGTTTGCAGGGTTAAAGCATATGTTGTTGTGTTGTATTTATGCTTATACACTGCGTGTGTTTGTTTGTAGGTTTAAAGCATATGTTGTTGTGTTGTATTTATGCTTATTCACTGCGTGTGTTTGTTTGCTGGTTTAAAGCATATAGTGTTGTGTTGTATTTATGCTTATTCACTGCGTGTGTTTGTTTGCTGGTTTAAAGCATATGTTGTTGTGTTGTATTTATACTTATACACTGCGTGTGTTTGTTTGTAGGTTTAAAGCATATGTTGTTGTGTTGTATTTATGCTTATTCACTGCGTGTGTTTGTTTGCTGGTTTAAAGCATATAGTGTTGTGTTGTATTTATGCTTATTCACTGCGTGTGTTTGTTTGCTGGTTTAAAGCATATAGTGTTGTGTTGTATTTATGCTTATTCACTGCGTGTGTTTGTTTGCAGGTTTAAAGCATATAGTGTTGTGTTGTATTTATGCTTATACACTGCGTGTGTTTGTTTGCTGGTTTAAAGCATATGTGTTGTGTTGTATTTATGCTTATACACTGCGTGTGTTTGTTTGAGGTTTAAAGCATATGTTGTTGTGTTGTATTTATGCTTATACACTGCGTGTGTTTGTTTGCAGGTTTAAAGCATATGTTGTTGTGTTGTATTTATGCTTATACACTGCGTGTGTTTGTTTGCAGGTTTAAAGCATATGTTGTTGTGTTGTATTTATGCTTATTCACTGCGTGTGTTTGTTTGCTGGTTTAAAGCATATAGTGTTGTGTTGTATTTATGCTTATTCACTGCGTGTGTTTGTTTGCTGGTTTAAAGCATATAGTGTTGTGTTGTATTTATGCTTATTCACTGCGTGTGTTTGTTTGCTGGTTTAAAGCATATAGTGTTGTGTTGTATTTATGCTTATTCACTGCGTGTGTTTGTTTGCTGGTTTAAAGCATATAGTGTTGTGTTGTATTTATGCTTATTCACTGCGTGTGTTTGTTTGCAGGTTTAAAGCATATGGTGTTGTGTTGTATTTATGCTTATTCACTGCGTGTGTTTGTTTGTAGGTTTAAAGCATATGTTGTTGTGTTGTATTTATGCTTATTCACTGCGTGTGTTTGTTTGCAGGTTTAAAGCATATAGTGTTGTGTTGTATTTATGCTTATTCACTGCGTGTGTTTGTTTGCTGGTTTAAAGCATATAGTGTTGTGTTGTATTTATGCTTATTCACTGCGTGTGTTTGTTTGCTGGTTTAAAGCATATAGTGTTGTGTTGTATTTATGCTTATTCACTGCGTGTGTTTGTTTGCTGGTTTAAAGCATATAGTGTTGTGTTGTATTTATGCTTATTCACTGCGTGTGTTTGTTTGCAGGTTTAAAGCATATGTTGTTGTGTTGTATTTATGCTTATTCACTGCGTGTGTTTGTTTGCTGGTTTAAAGCATATAGTGTTGTGTTGTATTTATGCTTATTCACTGCGTGTGTTTGTTTGCTGGTTTAAAGCATATTGTTGTGTTGTATTTATGCTTATTCACTGCGTGTGTTTGTTTGCTGGTTTAAAGCATATAGTGTTGTGTTGTATTTATGCTTATTCACTGCGTGTGTTTGTTTGCTGGTTTAAAGCATATAGTGTTGTGTTGTATTTATGCTTATTCACTGCGTGTGTTTGTTTGCTGGTTTAAAGCATATAGTGTTGTGTTGTATTTATGCTTATTCACTGCGTGTGTTTGTTTGCAGGTTTAAAGCATATGTTGTTGTGTTGTATTTATGCGTATTCACTGCGTGTTTGTTTGCAGGTTTAAAGCATATAGTGTTGTGTTGTATTTATGCTTATACACTGCGTGTGTTTGTTTGCAGGTTTAAAGCATATGCTGTTGTGTTGTATTTATGCTTATACACTGCGTGTGTTTGTTTGCAGGTTTAAAGCATATAGTGTTGTGTTGTATTTATGCTTATGCACTGCGTGTGTTTGTTTGCAGGTTTAAAGCATATGCTGTTGTGTTGTATTTATGCTTATAAACTGCGTGTGTTTGTTTGCAGGGTTAAAGCATATGTTGTTGTGTTGTGTTGTATTTATACTTATACACTGCGTGTGTTTGTTTGAAGGTTTAAAGCATATGTTGTTGTGTTGTATTTATGCGTATACACTGCGTGTGTTTGTTTGCAGGGTTAAAGCATATGTTGTTGTGTTGTATTTATGCTTATACACTGCGTGTGTTTGTTTGCAGGGTTAAAGCATATGTTGTTGTGTTGTATTTATGCTTATACACTGCGTGTGTTTGTTTGCAGGTTTAAAGCATATGTTGTTGTGTTGTATTTATGCTTATACACTGCGTGTGTTTGTTTGCAGGTTTAAAGCATATGTTGTTGTGTTGTATTTATGCTTATAAACTGCGTGTGTTTGTTTGCAGGGTTAAAGCATATGTTGTTGTGTTGTATTTATGCTTATACACTGCGTGTGTTTGTTTGTAGGTTTAAAGCATATGTTGTTGTGTTGTATTTATGCTTATTCACTGCGTGTGTTTGTTTGCTGGTTTAAAGCATATAGTGTTGTGTTGTATTTATGCTTATTCACTGCGTGTGTTTGTTTGCTGGTTTAAAGCATATAGTGTTGTGTTGTATTTATGCTTATTCACTGCGTGTGTTTGTTTGCTGGTTTAAAGCATATAGTGTTGTGTTGTATTTATGCTTATTCACTGCGTGTGTTTGTTTGCTGGTTTAAAGCATATAGTGTTGTGTTGTATTTATGCTTATTCACTGCGTGTGTTTGTTTGCTGGTTTAAAGCATATAGTGTTGTGTTGTATTTATGCTTATTCACTGCGTGTGTTTGTTTGCTGGTTTAAAGCATATAGTGTTGTGTTGTATTTATGCTTATTCACTGCGTGTGTTTGTTTGCTGGTTTAAAGCATATAGTGTTGTGTTGTATTTATGCTTATTCACTGCGTGTGTTTGTCTGTAGGTTTAAAGCATATGTTGTTGTATTGTATTTATGCTTATTCACTGCGTGTGTTTGTTTGCAGGTTTAAAGCATATGCTGTTGTGTTGTATTTATACATATACACTGCGTGTGTTTGTTTGAAGGTTTAAAGCATATAGTGTTGTGTTGTATTTATGCTTATACACTGCGTGTGTTTGTTTGCAGGTTTAAAGCATATGTTGTTGTGTTGTATTTATGCTTATACACTGCGTGTGTTTGTTTGGAGGGTTAAAGCATATGTTGTTGTGTTGTATTTATGCTTATACACTGCGTGTGTTTGTTTGGAGGGTTAAAGCATATGCTGTTGTGTTGTATTTATACTTATACACTGCGTGTGTTTGTTTGCAGGTTTAAAGCATATGTTGTTGTGTTGTATTTATGCTTACACACTGTGTGTGTTTGTTTGCAAGTTTAAAGCATATGCTGTTGTGTTGTATTTATACTTATTAACTGCGTGTGTTTGTTTGGAGAGTTAAAGCATATGTTGTTGTGTTGTATTTATGCTTATACACTGCGTGTGTTTGTTTGCTGGTTTAAAGCATATGTTGTTTTGTTGTATTTATGCTTATGCACTGCGTGTGTTTTTTGGATGGTTAAAGCATATGTTGTTGTGTTGTATTTATGCTTATGCACTGCCTGTGTTATTTGCAGGTTTAAAGCATATGCTGTTGTGTTGTATTTATGCTTACACACTGCGTGTGTTTGTTTGGAGGGTTAGCGTGACAGCAACAGCTTAGTATATGGCGACTCTCCAGAGGAACACGCGCTGCCACTACAAACAGCTTAGTATATGGCGACTCTCCAGAGGAACACGCGCTGCCACTACAAACAGCATTCCGCGTGATCACAGGTACCGTGTAGATCCACAGACCAAGCTTTCTCACATGAATGAATTCGACACCAAGAGTGGAATTAGAACCTATACAGTGGTGAGAATGCCTACAAAATGCGGTTTTTATTTCTACCTGATACTTACCCAATACAACAGGCTGGTCATTATTGCCAGATAAGTCTGTTGCGACGACGACCCCACTCGAATGCCCTGGATAAGATTCAATACTCAACTCTCCAGATACGTCTGTTGTGACGACGACGACCCCTCTCGAATGCCCTGGATAAGATTCAATACTCAACTCTCCAGATACACATCTGTTGCGACGACGACCCCATTCGAATGCCCTGGATAAGATTCATTACTCAACTCTCCAGATACGTCTGTTGCGACGACGACGACCCCACTCGAATGCCCTTGATAAGATTCATTACTCAACTCTCCAGATATGTCTGTTGCGACGACGACCCCACTCGAATGCCCTGGATAAGATTCATTACTCAACTCTCCAGATACGTCTGTTGCGACGACGACCCCACTCGAATGCCCTGGATAAGATTCAATTCTCAACTCTCCAGATACATCTGTTGCGACGACGACCACCCCACTCGAGTGCCCTGGATAAGATTCAATACTCAACTCTCCAGATACATCTGTTGCGACGACGACCACCCCACTCGAATGCCCTAGATAAGATTCAATACTCAACTCTGATATCTGTCTAAATATTTATCACTTGTCCCTAATAGTGGTGAAAGGCGAGTTGTATGTGTGTTTTACGTTTATTTATCGTCGTAACCGGTTACCCATATGAGCGACGCCTCCTAAGACTAGTCATTTTAGATTGTTGGAGGATAGTGCAATGATACAGACAGAGTGCAAAGCACCGACACGAGACATTGGTTTAAAGTAGCATCTGAAAGACTGTTAATTGTATTAGTATAGACGGTGGATCGAACCTTCGATCCCTTGATTCATCGTGTTAGCCACTGTACTACAGATCCGCCTGTTGAGAGTTGTAACGATGGCGCAGTAGACTAATCGACCACGGACGCTGTATTCATACGTTGTGATCATGGTAATAAATGGAAAGAAACTTTTAAGAATGGGTACATGTGGTTTAATATATAGTGTCAAAACATCTCCCCTGGTGAAAATCGGATAACAGATAAGAACACTATGTCTATTTGAAGAGTTGTGCTAAATTGGTTACCACCATGTTTCCATGACAACAATGAACACAAATCTGCAGGATTTAAATAGTTATTATTTGTAACTAACAATCATTTACTACGCAATAAAGTGTTGTATATTGTATATCACCCGGCATAAATTTTCTAAAAAATAATAAAATTAGTTAAATAACGTCATAAACTTCAAAATGGCTGCCTCCATGATCAAACATTTGTCATATTTCAAACTACTCTATATTAGTCATTGAAACACCTTTGTAAGGATCATAAAGAGATCTCTGACATACAGACTACTGTTTTGTGTACTGTTCATTCCAGGTAACAATGCTAGCAATTTGAAGCACAATGGGACTAAATGCAACTCTTTAGGGTAGCTTGCAAATGTTGAACCTGAACGCACACAATTAATGGAAAAGTGTTTTGAATTCACTATTTACTCTCAGGATTAATGATCAATATTCTACACCGGTATATGACAAACATTGTGCCTGCCTTTGTTTATGTGTATTTGACGCTTATTTATCGTCAATACTGGTTGTCATTTTAGATTTTTGAAGGATAGTGCAACGATACAGACAGAGACCCCATTCCAGAGTCTCCTCTGGTTCATTTACGTGTACGGTGTAAAGCACCGATACGAGATCTGTTTAAATTCCCATTTGAAAGACTGTTAATATTATAATGGTCAGACGGGGGATCGAACCTGCTATCTCTGGATTCGCAGTCCAGCGTGTTAACTAACCAGTGAATTACTGGGCCCATCAGCTGCCTTTGTTTACATGTTATCTGGTCATTAAATACGGTATGCAATAGTGTGTGTTTGGGTTTACACCATTTTGCGACTATATCGCCAGCGGACAGTTTACCTAACAGTACCTTTCATGGACATGCTCCAGTGGTTAACCAATAGTTGCACCAACCTCCTGTGTGTGTTTTACTTGTATTTATCGTCGCTACCGGTTGCCATTATGAGCAACGCCTCCTGAAGAGAGTTGTAATTTTAGATGTTTGGAGGATAGTGCAATGATACAGACAGAGACCCATTCCAGAAAATCCTCTAGTTGTTTTACGTGTACGGTGTAAAGCACAGATACAAGACCTCGGTTTAAAGTCCCAATGGAAAGGCTGTTAATGTTATTATGGTCAGACGGGGGATCGAACCTACGATCTCTGGATTACCAAGCCAGCGTGTTAACCACTGGACAACAGCTCCGTCTGTTCAAATGAGGCTAGTTATCATTTAAAATTAAATTACTTTAACAATTGACCAATATTGATGATAGCCAGGAATTCAGCTTGTGCCCCATTGGTAATTTACGCAATTCAAATATGCATACACCAAAAAGTGGTTCATCAGATAATGGCGGCGGAATGAATCCGTCCTACTTTTGCCTAAGACGGCACATTGTAATTTTATGTGGCTCCGTTTGAGTTTTAATGAGAGACATTTCTAATTTTCTATTACCTCACTTGACAGATACAGTCCGATTTATCCCAACTAACTAATATGTTTATTTAAAGTCGCCACCGCATAAATGCATTTGGACGATTGAGTTTTCTAAGAAAATTAAAATACCCATCATCTAAAAGTGATGGCTTTGTCTATCGCAATTATAATAACTATATGTTTAGTGGGCTATGAGGGCTGCTGTAATCTCAGTGTGTGTTCGGTTTTCATATCTCCAACTGTCACTCACACACTAATTTGTGCCAGCGACTGTCGGGGGTAGACCGGGTGAATACAATACCCGGTGCACGAATACTTCTAAGATGTCTAAGATTGCATATTTATAAAAATAAGTTTGCCATTTCTAGTACGGTTATGTGACGAGAATACCTTGTTACATCTGTAATGTCGCGTTATACACTAATACTGTGATCTACATGTCACAAGACAATAAAGTCTTGCACCCATATCCATCCAGCATCCGACATTATGCATTAAAATTACAGAGTTATGTACTAAAATAGTTTTAGTTAAGACTGCGAAGTTTAAAATATGTGTACAAAGAAGATTAAGAGCAAGTGGACTGACTTAATATGTATCTGTACTATGATAGTTCATAACTGATCCCCCGAGTACATATAATTATAACCAGTCATACAGATATATAGCCAGTAATAACTGATCCCCCGAGTACATATAATTATAACCAGTCATACAGATATATAGCCAGTAATAACTGATCCCCCGAGTACATATACTTATAACCAGTCATACAGATATATAGCCAGTAATAACTGATCCCCCGAGTACATATAATTATAACCAGTCATACAGATATATAGCCAGTAATAACTGATCCCCCGAGTACATATAATTATAACCAGTCATACAGATATATAGCCGGTAATAACAGATCATCTCCCATATACATGGGAGATTATAATTGTGTGTATATTTCACAATTGTGTCCTCAGCCCACTATGTCGTTTTTTAAAATATTTAAGATAGACCAAACTAATATGAGTTACCCTTAAAAACATAAATATATAGCTAAACCCATATTTCATTGCAGTAAGCTGCAATAAGTGAAAGTTCATTTTCACTTTGAACATAGTAGGTTACTGAGGATGTGATTTTGTGTTCCTTCCCTCATATTCCCACCCTCATGTTTTATATTTCCCTGTGTACTGGAATCATTAATTGCTATATAATAACAACTATACCCTTGTGGGACAACATTTACGATCAGTACGTTAAAACACACTTCCGTAGCAATTCCAACGGTCACCTTAGTAGAGCCAGTAAAATTGTAATAATGTTTACAATATACTCAAGTATTTACATTAAAAAGAGACAGTCACACAGGGAATAGCCAAACAAATAGTAACCGTAGATCCTTGTCGAATCAAAAAACCCGTATGGCAGTAATCCGATTCCGTTGTTCATGCTTGTTTTTTCGGAGATAGACCGACATCACGCAGGCATTTTTCGCGACGAGACTATTCCCATTGATAGGCGGTTTGCTGTCATAATGTTCCTACCTATGCTTTTTTTACTAAATTAAACTAAACTGGATTATTGCATGGATTTATCCCAAAATGTAAATATTTCCTTTTATATAGAATCCTTTGTTTCTACAGATCCGTCCGTCTGTCCATGGAGGCGGGTAGTAGATTGTATTCTTTATTTCAGTCTCATCAATGTACAGCATATAACAAACACAGAATATAGTTTACATATTAAAAAGTACATTGCCACTCAATTCAGAGTTACAAGAGACTAGGTATATACATCAATCATCTATAACATATTGCACTACTATAGTATATACATGTACATGTGATAACTACATGTGTGAGATAAAGCTGAAAAGCAGTCGCTAATTGAAATATAAAATCGTATTAAGATGTAATGGAATGAAAAATACTGAAAGCAAAATAAGCACTACTGCGCAAACTAAAAAATGTTTTAAAAGATCAAATACCAATTCCAATCAGATTGGGATTAGCCTAATTAGCAAATGCTTTTCAGATGTAATAAAATATGAAGACGACATATAAAACACTCAATAGACATTATTTACAAAGATAAGAGGTACGTCGTTGTAAAATACTAAAACAGGTATAGTATGCTATATTGAAATACCACTTGGTGAACATTGACTAAAGTCCGTCTCACCTATGCGTGGACGTCGTGTTTGAATTGAATCCTGATACAAGTATATCGTCATAAATGGACGAACATTATAGTCCATATACGTGTAGTATCTGTTTTAACTCAACAAGCAAATACACACAAATGGATATGATCTATTCCGCATAATTTTACACCCAAGAACGACTGTAATCTAAATATAAAGTGTTTCTTTCACTTTCCCTTTTCTCTTTCACTTGAATGAAACACGTTCTTTACATGGTTAGTTTAATCGCTCATTCCTGGTGGAATACATCGCGTTTAATTGAGGGAGAGAGAAGCTAGGGGCAATGCGGAATGTAAGTACCTTCTCTAAGGGCACAATCGTAACGAGTACAGCTGCATTGTAGTAGACATTGGTGGTTTAGAGTTACCGTGGAACTAAAGAAATTATATTTTGATATAGCTATATTGGGTCAATGGAAGAAATCATATGTTGATATAGCTATATTGGGTCAATGGAAGAAAACATATGTTGATATAGCTATATTGGGTCAATGGAAGAAATCATATGTTGATATAGCTATATTGGGTCAATGGAAGAAATCATATGTTGATATAGCTATATTGGGTCAATGGAAGAAATCATATGCTGATATAGCTATATTGGGTCAATGGAAGAAATCATATGTTAATATAGCTATAGTGGGTCAATGGAAGAAATCACTTAAATAAATGACGTCAGAATAATATAAATCTAACAAAAAAGGTGATATTTCTATAATTGTCGTTGTCTTTCAAACTGAGGTCACGTGATGTGTGGCAGAGACAGTAGATTAATTATATGTCATATTTTATTTTCACGATGATATCATTTGTAATTTCGCTTACTGACACAACTGGCCGATTGAGAGAAATCAGTGTAACGTTTGTAATATGAACGCAGTGGAAAATGAATACAATTTTATATTGTGTTGTTCTCTATATCTTCACTTGAAAAGAACACAATTATTAATGTTTGCATTTACTATTTTTGGAAAAATGTCTTTAGGTTGTCAACAACCTGTGAACAAGTATGTCTTAGCCTTGCCAACTATATTAAAGAAGCACCATTTTAATACAGTACGTGAACATACCCATACAATACTGTTCTGTAATTTAATCGTTTGTTTAATTGTAATTTATTTTGTTGATTTGTCTGTATTAATTGCAAATTAACTGCATTCATTTTATATTTATTTATTTGCAATATTCACACTACTATTTGTTAATGGCCAAAGGCATGTATAATTAAACCTGTGTTAGTGGCCTCCACTATTAAGCAACAACATATATTAAGCAGCCAGTTTCAGATTCCCAATATGTTGTTTCATTCTACCCTCTACTAATATTATTCCGTAGAGTCGTCATTTAAAAACATTGGGCCGACCTAGATTACGGACAAGTCTAGCAGGTGAACCTACATCAATGCATGGGTTTAGCTGTTATATTACCTGTCAATACTAGTAATACATTGAGGCCATGCTGAGTTATCGATAATCAATTAATTGTTGAGGTCAATATGGTAGATATAAAACCACATAAAGCTATGTTATAAAATTAATCTGTCGGGACCTCAACAATATTACAATGCACATATTATAGCCAGTTAGAACAGTTACAAATGAGTTTATCATGTAGCTTGAGGGAAGCAATCGTAAGTAGTACAGTCAAACCTGTGTTAGCCGTCACCTCAATTAAGCAAACCAACCTGTATTAAGCAGCCAGTTCCCAAATGTGTTATTTTATTATACAGTTGACCTCTATGAAGCAACCGCATGTGCTAAGCAGCCACTTTCTGTTATTCCCTTGACTGGCTGCTTAAGACACGGTTGACTATATATACCGGTCCTTTCATCCGCATACATCACTTTAACATAAGCTGTTGGCAACACTATAAACCCACACGACAAACATAAACAGATAGCCAACCGTGCATAATCGACAAACATAAACAGATAGCCAACCGTGCATAATCGACAAACATAAACAGATAGCCAACCGTGCATAATCGACAAACATAAAACAGATAGCCAACCGTGCATAATCGACAAACATAAACAGATAGCCAACCGTGCATAATCGACAAACATAAACAGATAGCCAACCGTGCATAATCGACAAACATAAAACAGATAGCCAACCGTGCATAATCGACAAACATAAAACAGATAGCCAACCGTGCATAATTGACAAACATAAACAGATAGCCAACCGTGCATAATCGACAAACATAAACAGATAGCCAACCGTGCATAATCGACAAACATAAACAGATAGACAACCGTGCATAATCGACAAACATAAACAGATAGCCAACCGTGCATAATCGACAAACATAAACAGATAGCCAACCGTGCATAATCGACAAACATAAAACAGATAGCCAACCGTGCATAATCGACAAACATAAAACAGATAACCAACCGTGCATAATCGACAAACATAAACAGATAGCCAACCGTGCATAATCGCACAGTTAAATAAATAATGCCTAGCTTCAGAAGATAATTAATGAGCATGAAGGAAATTCGTATAACAAGCATGCCACCAATGAACCCTCGGTTCCCGATCAATGCATTGCATTAGTGCTTGATTTAAGAGAATACATTAGTTAGGCACTATCCAATACTATTATTCAGCCTTGTTTATTATTAATAAGAAATATGACACAATAGCACAACTGTGGCTTTTGTGACCATTATTTATTAATATATATTTATAACCAACTAATTATTCCAGTGTTGATACAAATTCTTCCGAAATAACTCGAGCACTAACAATCAATCAATAAACAGTGTGTTTGTGGTCAATAAACTCTCAGAAGTGAAAGTAGGATTTGATATAATGGTACGTGACGTTCCTGAATTGACGTTTGTTTATCCCGTGGACTGTGGTTTCTCGGTGGTGATACTACAACTCAATATGTTACCAAATGAGAAAGTTTAGACTTGCTTAGTGACTGACACATAAACATAGTATTATGTTTTTGACAGAAAGTTAGAAACGTTCTATAATCTGTAATTTTGGTCGCTTATGACGTCAGTAATTTTTTACTATCAATTTAAGAAATGCACACATGATATATAAGATAAACAATTGCTATGTTCACATCATCATTCACATCTATAAGATAAACAATTGCTATGTTCACATCATCATTCACATATATAAGATAAACAATTGCTATGTTCACATCATCATTCACATCTATAAGATAAACAATTGCTATGTTCACATCATCATTCACATCTATAATCCACAACTTGTATCATCATTTGAGCAAATACCATGCCATTATCTTTTTCTAACATAGCGATGGGCTTAGAAACATTGTTCTTGTGGAAATAGTTTTGAAAATGTTGCACTATTTCATATCGAAATGTAAGTGTAAGCTTTAACTAATAATCCCTTTACATGATACAGCAATGTAAAGAGGTAGGGGACATGTGTACATTCAGTCTAATTTAAACATGTTCTTCCCGTGCGTCTCATATTGTTTCCAACTGTGAACGGGGTCAATCGAACGTTATCTGCCAAGGAAGGTAATTGAAAACGCAGCGATGTCTCACGTTTCGATACATGATAGTCCGAACGGCACAATAATTAATAAATAAAACACAATAATTAATAAATAAAACACAATAATTAATAAATAAAACACAATAATTAATAAATAAAACAATTCCATTCTAGAAACGTAAAACTTAGAAAACATTGTCTCCTGTTAACAATAATATCAAAGTGATTTATACCAAAACATTGATTTTAGCTTCAAAGATTCATAGCATCGCCTTGTGATATCATATTATGTTACCGATATTGTTTGTCGCGTTGTGATATCATATTGTGTTACCGATACTGTTTGTCGTGTTGTGATATCATATTATGTTAACGATACTGTTTGTGGCGTTGTGATATCATATTATGTTACCGATACTGTTTGTCGCGTTGTGATATCATATTATGTTACCGATATTGTTTGTCGCGTTGTGATATCATATTGTGTTACCGATACTGTTTGTCGTGTTGTGATATCATATTATGTTACCGATACTGTTTGTCGCGTTGTGATATCATATTGTGTTACCGATACTGTTTGTCGCCTTGTGATATCATATTATGTTACAGATACTGTTTGTCGCGTTGTGATATCATATTATGTTACCGATACTGTTTGTCACGTTGTGATATCATATTGTGTTATCAATACTGTTTGTCGCGTTGTGATATCATAGTGTGTTAACGATACTGTTTGTCGTGATGTGATATCATATTATGTTATCAATACTGTTTGTCGCGTTGTGATATCATATTGTGTTACCGATATAGTTTGTTGCGTTGTGATATCATATTATGTTACACATACAGTTTGTCGCGTTGTGATATCATATTATGTTGCCGATATTGTTTGTCGCGTAGTGATATCATATTGTGTTACCGATATTGTCTGTCGCGTTGTGATATAATATTGTGTTACCGATATTGTTTGTCGCGTTGTGATATCATATTATGTTACTGATACTGTTTGTCGCATTGTGATATCATATTTTGTTACCGATATTGTTTGTCGCGTTGTGATATCATATTGTGTTACCGATACTGTTTGTCGCATTGTGATATCATATTGTGTTACCAATATTGTTTGTCGCGTTGTGATATCATATTGTGTTACAGATACTGTTTGTCGCGTTGTGATATCATATTATGTTACAGATACTGTTTGTCGCGTTGAGATATCATATTGTGTTACAGATACTGTTTGTCGCGTTGTGATATCATATTGTGTTACAGATACGGTTTGTCGCGTTGAGATATCATATTGTGTTACAGATATTGTTTGTCGCGTTGTGATATCATATTGTGTTACCGATACTGTTTGTTGCGTTGTGATATCCTATTATGTTACCGATACTGTTTGTCGCATTGTGATATCATATTGTGTTACAGATACTGTTTGTCGAGTTGTAATATCATAGTGTGTTACCGATACTGTTTGTCGCATTGTGATATCATATTGTGCTACATATACTGTTTGTCGCGTTGTGATATCATATTATGTTAAAGATACTGTTTGTCGCGTTGTGATATCATATTGTGCTACCAATACTGTTTGTCGCTTTGTGATATCATATTATGTTTCCAATACTGTTTGTCACGTTGTGATATCATATTGTGTTACCAATACTGATTGTCGCGTTGTGATATCATATTGTGTTACCGATACTGTTTGTCGCGTTGTGATATCATATTATGTTACTGATATTGTTTGTCGCATTGTGATATCATATTTTGTTACCGATACTGTTTGTCGCATTGTGATATAATATTATGTTACTGATATTGTTTGTCGCATTGTGATATCATATTTTGTTACCGATACTGTTTGTCGCATTGTGATATCATATTGTGTTACCAATACTGTTTGTGGCGTTGTGATATCATATTGTGTTACCGATATAGTTTGTCGCGTTGTGATATCATATTGTGTTACAGATACTGTTTGTCGCGTTGAGATATCATATTGTGCTACAGATACTGTTTGACGCGTTGCGATATCATATTATGTTACAGATACTGTTTGTCGCGTTGTGATATCATATTGTGTTACCGATACTGTATGTCGCATTGTGATATCATATTGTGCTACAGATACTGTTTGTCGCGTTGTGATATCATATTGTGCTACAGATACTGTTTGTCGCGTTGCAATATCATATTGTGCTACAGATACTGTTTGACGCGTTGTGATATCATATTGTGTTACCGATATTGTTTGTCGCATTGTGATATCATATTATGTTACCGATATTGTTTGTCGCTTTGTGATATCATATTGTGTTACCGATACTGTTTCTCGCGTTGTGATATCATATTGTGTTACCGATACTGCTTGTCGCGTTGTGATATCATATTGTGTTACCGATATTGTTTGTCGCGTTGTGATATCATATTATGTTACTGATATTGTTTGTCGCGTTGTGATATCATATTATGTTACAGATACTGTTTGTCGCGTTGTGATATCATATTGTGTTACCGATACTGTTTGTCGCATTGTGATATCATATTGTGCTACAGATACTGTTTGTCGCGTTGCGATATCATATTGTGTTACCGATACTGTTTGTCGCGTTGTGATATCATATTGTGTTACCGATATTGTTTGGCGCGTTGTGATATCATATTGTGTTACAGATACTGTTTGTCGCGTTGTGATATCATATTGTGTTACAGATACTGTTTGTCGCGTTGTGATATCATATTATGTTACAGATACTGTTTGTCATGTTGTGATATCATATTGTGTTACAGATACTGTTTTTCACGTTGTGATATCATATTATGTTACAGATACTGTTTGTCACGTTGTGATATCATATTGTGTTACAGATACTGTTTGTCGCATTGTGATATCATATTGTGTTGCAGATACTGTTTGTCGCGTTGTGATATCATATTGTGTTACATATATTGTTTGTCGCGTTGTGATATCATATTGTGTTACATATACTGTTTGTCGCGTTGTGATATCATATTGTGCTACAGATACTGTTTGTCGCATTGCGATATCATATTGTGTTACAGATACTGTTTGTCACGCTGTGATATCATATTATGTTACAGATACTGTTTGTCACGTTGTGATATCATATTATGTTACAGATACTGTTTGTCACGTTGTGATATCATATTATGTTACCGATATGGTTTGTCGCGTTGTGATATCATATTGTGTTACCGATACTGTTTGTCCCATTGTGATATCATATTGTGTTACCGATACTGTTTGTCGCCTTGTGATATCATATTTTGTTACCGATATTGTTTGTCGCGTTGTGATATCATCTTATGCTACAGATACTGTTTTTCGCGTTGTGATAACATATTGTGTTACCGATACTGTTTGTTGCGTTGTGATATCATATTGTGTTACCGATACTGTTTGTCGCGTTGTGATATCATAGTGTGTTACCGATATTGTTTGTCGCATTGTGATATCATATTATGTTACTGATATTGTTTGTCGGCTTGTGATATCATATTGTGTTACCGATATTGTTTGTCGCGTTGTGATATCATATTATATTACCAATACTGTTTGTCGCGTTGTGATATCATAGTGTGTTACCGATATTGTTTGTCGCGTTGTGATATCATATTGTGTTAGCGATACTGTTTGTCGCGTTGTGATATCATAGTGTGTTACCGATATTGTTTGTCGCGTTGTGATATCATATTGTGTTACCGATACTGTTTGTCGCGTTGTGATATCATATTGTGTTACCGATACTGTTTGTTACGTAGTGATATCATAGTGTGTTACCGATACTGTTTATTATTGTCGCGTTGAGATATCATATTGTGTTACCGATACTGTTTGTCGTGTTGTGATATCCTATTATGTTACTGATACTGTTTGTTGCGTTGTGATATCATATTATGTTACCGATATTGTTTGTCGCGTTGTGATATCATATTGTGTTACCAATATTGTTTGTCGCCTTGTGATATCATATTGTGTTACCAATATAGTTTGTCGCGTTGTGATATCATATTATGTTACATATACTCTTTGTCGCATTGTGATATTATATTGTGTTACCGATACTGTTTGTCGCGTTGTGATATCATATTGTGCTACAGATACTGTTTGTCGCGTTGTGATATCATATTATGTTACCGATATTGTTTGTCGCGTTGTGATATCATATTGTGCTACAGATACTGTTTGTCGCGATGTGATATAATATTGTGTTACCGATATAGTTTGTCGCGTTGTGATATCATATTGTGTTACAGATACTGTTTGTCGCGTTGTGATATCATATTGTGTTACCTATATTGTTTGTTGCGTTGTGATATCATATTATGTTACCGATATTGTTTGTCGCGTTGTGATATCATATTATGTTACTGATATTGTTTGACGCGTTGTGATATCATATTTTGCTACCGATATTGTTTGTCGTGTTGTGATATCATAGTATGTTACAGATACTGTTTGTCGCGTTGTGATATCATATTACGTTACAGATACTGTTTGTCGTGTTGTGATATCATAGTATGTTACAGATACTGTTTGTCGCGTTGTGATATCATATTATGTTACCGATATTGTTTGTTGCGTTGTGATATTATATTGTGTTACCAATACTGTTTGTCGCGTTGTGATATCATATTATGTTACAGATACTGTTTGTCGCGTTGTGATATCATATTATGTTACAGAAACTGTTTGTCGCGTTGTGATATCATATTGTGTTACCGATATTGTTTGTCGCGTTGTGATATCATATTGTGTTACCGATACTGTTTGTCGCCTTGTGATATCATATTTTGTTACCGATATTGTTTGTCGCGTTGTGATATCATCTTATGCTACAGATACTGTTTTTCGCGTTGTGATATCATATTGTGTTACCGATACTGTTTGTTGCGTTGTGATATCATATTGTGTTACCGATATTGTTTGTCGCACTGTGATATCATATTGTGTTACCGATACTGTTTGTCGCGTTGTCATATCATAGTGTGTTACCGATATTGTTTGTCGCATTGTGATATCATATTGTGTTACCGAATCTGTTTGTCGCGTAGTGATATCATATTGTGTTACCGATACTGTTTGTCGCATAGTGATATCATAGTGTGTTACCGATACTGTTTATTATTGTCGCGTTGAGATATCATATTGTGTTACCGATACTGTTTGTCGCGTTGTGTATCTATTATGTTACATACTGTTTGTTGCATTGTGATATCATATTGTGTTACCGATATTGTTTGTCGCGTTGTGATATCATATTGTGTTACCAATATTGTTTGTCGCCTTGTGATATCATATTGTGTTACCGATATAGTTTGTCGCGTTGTGATATCATATTGTGTTACATATACTGTTTGTCGCGTTGTGATATTATATTGTGTTACCGATACTGTTTGTCGCGTTGTGATATCATATTTTGCTACAGATACTGTTTGTCGCGTTGTGATATCATATTGTGTTACCGATATAGTTTGTCGCGTTGTGATATCATATTGTGTTACCAATATAGTTTGTCGCGTTGTGATATCATATTATGTTACATATACTCTTTGTCGCGTTGTGATATTATATTGTGTTACCGATACTGTTTGTCGCGTTGTGATATCATATTTTGCTACAGATACTGTTTGTCGCGTTGTGATATCATATTGTGCTACAGATACTGTTTGTCGCGTTGTGATATCATATTGTGTTACCGATATAGTTTGTCGCGTTGTGATATCATATTATGTTACACATACTCTTTGTCGCGTTGTGATATTATATTGTGTTACCGATACTGTTTGTCGCGTTGTGATATCATATTGTGCTACAGATACTGTTTGTCGCGTTGTGATACCATATTATGTTACCGATATTGTTTGTCGCGTTGTGATATCATATTGTGCTACAGATACTGTTTGTCGCGATGTGATATCATATTGTGTTACCGATATAGTTTGTCGCATTGTGATATCATATTGTGTTACCGATACTGTTTGTCGCGTTGTGATATCATATTGTGTTACCGATATTGTTTGTCGCATTGTGATATCATATTATGTTACTGATATTGTTTGTCGGCTTGTGATATAATATTGTGTTACCGATATTGTTTGTCGCATTGTGACATCATAGTGTGTTACCGATATTTTTGTCGTGTTGTGATATCATATTATATTACCAATACTGTTTGTCGCGTTGTGATATCATAGTGCGTTACCGATATTGTTTGTCGCGTTGTGATATCATATTGTGTTACCGATATTGTTTGTCGCATTGTGATATCATATTGTGTTACCGATACTGTTTGTCGCATAGTGATATCATATTGTGTTACCGATACTGTTTGTCGCATAGTGATATCATAGTGTGTTACAGATACTGTTTATTATTGTCGCGTTGAGATATCATATTGTGTTACCGATACTGTTTGTCGCGTTGTGATATCCTATTATGTTACTGATACTGTTTGTTGCGTTGTGATATCATATTATGTTACCGATATTGTTTGTTGCGTTGTGATATCATATTATGTTACCGATATTGTTTGTCGCCTTGTGATATCATATTGTGTTACCAATATAGTTTGTCGCGTTGTGATATCATATTATGTTACAGATATTGTTTGTCGCGTTGTGATATCATATTATGTTACTGATATTGTTTGTCGCATTGTGATATCATATTTTGTTACCGATACTGTTTGTCGCGTTGTGATATCATATTGTGTTACCAATACTGTTTGTCACGTTGTGATATCATATTGTGTTACCGATATTGTTTGTCGCGTTGTGATATCATATTATGTTACCGATATTGTTTGTCGCGTTGTGATATCATATTTTGTTACCGATACTGTTTGTCGCGTTGCAATATCATATTGTGCTACAGATACTGTTTGTCGCTTTGTGATATCATATTGTGTTACCGATATTGTTTTTCGCGTTGTGATATCATATTATGTTACCGATATTGTTTGTCGCGTTGTGATATCATATTGTGTTACCGATACTGTTTCTCGCGTTGTGATATCATATTGTGTTACCGATACTGTTTGTCGCGTTGTGATATCATATTGTGTTACCTATATTGTTTGTTGCATTGTGATATCATATTATGTTACCGATATTGTTTGTCGCGTTGTGATATCATATTATGTTACTGATATTGTTTGACGCGTTGTGATATCATATTTTGCTACCGATATTGTTTGTCGTGTTGTGATATCATAGTATGTTACAGATACTGTTTGTCGCGTTGTGATATCATATTACGTTACAGATACTGTTTGTCGTGTTGTGATATCATAGTATGTTACAGATACTGTTTGTCGCGTTGTGATATCATATTATGTTACCGATATTGTTTGTCGCGTTGTGATATTATATTGTGTTACCGATACTGTTTGTCGCGTTGTGATATCATATTTTGCTACAGATACTGTTTGTCGCGTTGTGATATCATATTGTGTTACCGATATAGTTTGTCGCGTTGTGATATCATATTGTGTTACCAATATAGTTTGTCGCGTTGTGATATCATATTATGTTACATATACTCTTTGTCGCGTTGTGATATTATATTGTGTTACCGATACTGTTTGTCGCGTTGTGATATCATATTTTGCTACAGATACTGTTTGTCGCGTTGTGATATCATATTGTGTTACCGATACTGTTTGTCGCGTTGTGATATCATATTGTGTTACCGATATAGTTTGTCGCGTTGTGATATCATATTATGTTACAGATACTCTTTGTCGCGTTGTGATATTATATTGTGTTACCGATACTGTTTGTCGCGTTGTGATATCATATTGTGCTACAGATACTGTTTGTCGCGTTGTGATATCATATTATGTTACCGATATTGTTTGTCGCGTTGTGATATCATATTGTTACCGATACTGTTTGTCGCGTTGTGATATCATATTGTGTTACCGATATGTTTTGTCGCGTTGTGATATCATATTGTGTTACCGATACTGTTTGTCGCGTTGTGATATCATATTGTGTTACAGATACTGTTTGTCGCGTTGTGATATCATATTATGTTACAGATACTGTTTGTCGCGTTGTGATATCATATTGTGTTACCGATATGTTTGTCGCGTTGTGATATCATATTGTGTTACCGATATTGTTTGTCGCGTTGTGATATCATATTGTGTTACCGATACTGTTTGTCGCGTTGTGATATCATATTGTGTTACCGATACTGTTTGTCGGCTTGTGATATCATATTGTGTTACCGATATTTTTGTCGTGTTGTGATATCATATTATATTACCAATACTGTTTGTCGCGTTGTGATATCATAGTGTGTTACCGATATTGTTTGTCGCGTTGTGATATCATAGTGTGTTACCGATACTGTTTATTATTGTCGCGTTGAGATATCATATTGTGTTACCGATACTGTTTGTCGCGTTGTGATATCATATTGTGTTACCGATACTGTTTGTCGCGTTGTGATATCATATTGTGTTACCGATACTGTTTGTCGCGTTGTGATATCATATTGTGTTACCGATATTGTTTGTCGCGTTGTGATATCATATTGTGTTACAGATACTGTTTGTCGCGTTGTGATATCATATTGTGTTACAGATATTGTTTGTCGCGTTGTGATATCATATTATGTTACTGATATTGTTTGTCGCATTGTGATATCATATTTTGTTACCGATACTGTTTGTCGCGTTGTGATATCATATTGTGTTACCAATACTGTTTGTCGCGTTGTGATATCATATTGTGTTACCGATATTGTTTGTCGCGTTGTGATATCATATTATGTTACCGATATTGTTTGTCGCGTTGTGATATCATATTTTGTTACCGATACTGTTTGTCGCGTTGTGATATCATATTGTGCTACAGATACTGTTTGTCGCTTTGTGATATCATATTGTGTTACCGATATTGTTTTTCGCGTTGTGATATCATATTATGTTACCGATATTGTTTGTCGCGTTGTGATATCATATTGTGTTACCGATACTGTTTCTCGCGTTGTGATATCATATTGTGTTACCGATACTGTTTGTCGCGTTGTGATATCATATTGTGTTACCTATATTGTTTGTTGCATTGTGATATCATATTATGTTACCGATATTGTTTGTCGCGTTGTGATATCATATTATGTTACTGATATTGTTTGACGCGTTGTGATATCATATTTTGCTACCGATATTGTTTGTCGTGTTGTGATATCATAGTATGTTACAGATACTGTTTGTCGCGTTGTGATATCATATTACGTTACAGATACTGTTTGTCGTGTTGTGATATCATAGTATGTTACAGATACTGTTTGTCGCGTTGTGATATCATATTATGTTACCGATATTGTTTGTCGCGTTGTGATATTATATTGTGTTACCAATACTGTTTGTCGCGTTGTGATATCATATTATGTTACAGATACTGTTTGTCGCGTTGTGATATCATATTGTGTTACCGATATTGTTTGTCGCGTTGTGATATCATATTGTGTTACCGATACTGTTTGTCGCCTTGTGATATCATATTTTGTTACCGATATTGTTTGTCGCGTTGTGATATCATCTTATGCTACAGATACTGTTTTTCGCGTTGTGATAACATATTGTGTTACCGATACTGTTTGTTGCGTTGTGATATCATATTGTGTTACCGATACTGTTTGTCGCGTTGTGATATCATAGTGTGTTACCGATATTGTTTGTCGCATTGTGATATCATATTATGTTACTGATATTGTTTGTCGGCTTGTGATATCATATTGTGTTACCGATATTGTTTGTCGCGTTGTGATATCATAGTGTATTACCAATATTTTTGTCGCGTTGTGATATCATATTATATTACCAATACTGTTTGTCGCGTTGTGATATCATAGTGTGTTACCGATATTGTTTGTCGCGTTGTGATATCATATTGTGTTACCGATATTGTTTGTCGCGTTGTGATATCATATTGTGTTACCGATATTGTTTGTCGCGTTGTGATATCATATTGTGTTACCGATTCTGTTTGTCGCGTAGTGATATCATATTGTGTTACCGATACTGTTTGTCGCATAGTGATATCATAGTGTGTTACCGATACTGTTTATTATTGTCGCGTTGAGATATCATATTGTGTTACCGATACTGTTTGTCGCGTTGTCATATCATAGTGTGTTACCGATATTGTTTGTTGCATTGTGATATCATATTGTGTTACCGATATTGTTTGTCGCGTTGTGATATCATATTATGTTACCAATATTGTTTGTCGCCTTGTGATATCATATTGTGTTACCAATATAGTTTGTCGCGTTGTGATATCATATTATGTTACATATACTGTTTGTCGCGTTGTGATATCATATTATGTTACCGGTATTGTTTGTCGCGTTGTGATATCATATTGTGCTACAGATACTGTTTGTCGCGTTGTGATATCATATTGTGCTACCGATATAGTTTGTCGCGTTGTGATATCATATTATGTTACACATACTCTTTGTCGCGTTGTGATATTATATTGTGTTACCGATACTGTTTGTCGCGTTGTGATATCATATTGTGCTACAGATACTGTTTGTCGCGTTGTGATACCATATTATGTTACCGATATTGTTTGTCGCGTTGTGATATCATATTGTGCTACAGATACTGTTTGTCGCGATGTGATATCATATTGTGTTACCGATACTGTTTGTCGCGTTGTGATATCATATTGTGTTACCGATATTGTTTGTCGCATTGTGATATCATATTATGTTACTGATATTGTTTGTCGGCTTGTGATATAATATTGTGTTACCGATATTGTTTGTCGCATTGTGATATCATAGTGTGTTACCGATATTTTTGTCGTGTTGTGATATCATATTATATTACCAATACTGTTTGTCGCGTTGTGATATCATAGTGCGTTACCGATATTGTTTGTCGCGTTGTGATATCATATTGTGTTACCGATATTGTTTGTCGCATTGTGATATCATATTGTGTTACCGATACTGTTTGTCGCATAGTGATATCATATTGTGTTACCGATACTGTTTGTCGCATAGTGATATCATAGTGTGTTACAGATACTGTTTATTATTGTCGCGTTGAGATATCATATTGTGTTACCGATACTGTTTGTCGCGTTGTGATATCATATTATGTTACTGATACTGTTTGTCGCGTTGTGATATCATATTATGTTACCGATACTGTTTGTCGCGTTGTGATATCATATTATGTTACCGATATTGTTTGTCGCATTGTGATATCATATTGTGTTACCGATATGTTTTTTTGTCGCGTGATATCATATTGTGTTACGATATGTTTGTCGCGTTGTGATATCATATTATGTTACCGATACTGTTTGTCGCGTTGTGATATCATATTTTGTTACCGATACTGTTTGTCGCGTTGTGATATCATATTTTGTTACCGATATGTTTGTCGCGTTGTGATATCATATTGTGTTGTTGTTTGTCGCGTTGTGATATTATATTGTGTTATAGATATGTTTGTCGCGTTGTGATATCATATTGTGTTACAGATATTGTTTGTCGCGTTGTGATATCATTTTGTTACAGATACTTTTTGTCGCGTTGTGATATCATATTGTGTTACAGATACTGTTTGTCGCGTTGTGATATCATATTGTGCTACCGATATTGTTTGTCGCGTTGTGATATCATATTATGTTACCGATACTGTTTGTCGCGTTGTGATATCATATTTTGTTACAGATACTGTTTGTCGCGTTGTGATATCATA
>CM026386.1:746773-780201 GCA_014843695.1 Archivesica marissinica | reverse complement strand
CGTTGTGATATCATATTGTGTTACCAATCTGTTTGTCGCGTTGTGATATCATATTGTGTTACCGATATTGTTTGTCGCGTTGTGATATCATATTGTGTTACCGATACTGTTTGTCGCGTTGTGATATCATATTGTGTTACCGATACTGTTTGTCGCGTTGTGATATCATATATGTTACCGATACTGTTTGTCGCGTTGTGATATCATATTTGTTACCGATACTGTTTGTCGCGTTGTGATATCATATTTGTTACCGATACTGTTTGTCGCGTTGTGATATCATATTATGTTACCGATACTGTTTGTCGCGTTGTGATATCATATTGTGTTACCGATACTGTTTGTCGCGTTGTGATATCATATTTGTTACTGATACTGTTTGTCGCGTTGTGATATCATATTATGTTACCGATATTGTTTGTCGCGTTGTGATATCATATTGTGTTACCATATTGTTTTCGCGTTGTGATATCATATTGTGTTACCAATATAGTTTGTCGCGTTGTGATATCATATTATGTTACATATACTGTTTGTCGCGTTGTGATATCATATTTTGTTACCGATACTGTTTGTCGCGTTGTGATATCATATTGTGCTACAGATACTGTTTGTCGCGTTGTGATATCATATTGTTTACCGATATAGTTTGTCGCGTTGTGATATCATATTATGTTACACATACTCTTTGTCGCGTTGTGATATTATATTGTGTTACCGATACTGTTTGTCGCGTTGTGATATCATATTGTGCTACAGATACTGTTTGTCGCGTTGTGATACCATATTATGTTACCGATATTGTTTGTCGCGTTGTGATATCATATTGTGCTACAGATACTGTTTGTCGCGATGTGATATCATATTGTGTTACCGATATAGTTTGTCGCGTTGTGATATCATATTGTGTTACGATACTGTTTGTCGCGTTGTGATATCATATTGTGTTACCGATATTGTTTGTCGCATTGTGATATCATATTATGTTACTGATATTGTTTGTCGGCTTGTGATATAATATTGTGTTACCGATATTGTTTGTCGCATTGTGATATCATAGTGTGTTACCGATATTTTTGTCGTGTTGTGATATCATATTATATTACCAATACTGTTTGTCGCGTTGTGATATCATATGTGTTACCGATATTGTTTGTCGCGTTGTGATATCATATTGTGTTACCGATACTGTTTGTCGCGTTGTGATATCATATTGTGTTACCGATACTGTTTGTCGCGTTGTGATATCATATTTTGTTACCGATACTGTTTGTCGCGTTGTGATATCATATTGTGTTACCGATACTGTTTGTCGCGTTGTGATATCATATTGTGTTACCGATATTGTTTGTCGCGTTGTGATATCATATTATGTTACCGATACTGTTTGTCGCGTTGTGATATCATATTTTGTTACCGATATTGTTTGTCGCGTTGTGATATCATATTTTGTTACCGATATTGTTTGTCGCGTTGTGATATCATATTGTGTTACCGATACTGTTTGTCGCGTTGTGATATCATATTGTGTTACCGATACTGTTTGTCGCGTTGTGATATCATATTGTGTTACTGATATTGTTTGTCGGTTGTGATATCATATTTTGTTACGATACTGTTTGTCGCGTTGTGATATCATATTGTTTCAATACTTTTGTCGCGTTGTGATATCATATTGTGTTACCGATATTGTTTGTCGCGTTGTGATATCATATTGTGTTACAGATACTGTTTGTCGCGTTGTGATATCATATTGTGTTACCGATACTGTTTGTCGCGTTGTGATATCATATTGTGTTACAGATACTGTTTGTCGCGTTGTGATATCATATTGTGTTACCGATATTGTTTGTCGCGTTGTGATATCATATTATGTTACCGATACTGTTTGTCGCGTTGTGATATCATATTATGTTACTGATATTGTTTGTCGCATTGTGATATCATATTTTGTTACCGATACTGTTTGTCGCGTTGTGATATCATATTGTGTTACCAATACTGTTTGTCACGTTGTGATATCATATTGTGTTACCGATATTGTTTGTCGCGTTGTGATATCATATTATGTTACCGATATTGTTTGTCGCGTTGTGATATCATATTTTGTTACCGATACTGTTTGTCGCGTTGCAATATCATATTGTGCTACAGATACTGTTTGTCGCTTTGTGATATCATATTGTGTTACCGATATTGTTTTTCGCGTTGTGATATCATATTATGTTACCGATATTGTTTGTCGCGTTGTGATATCATATTGTGTTACCGATACTGTTTCTCGCGTTGTGATATCATATTGTGTTACCAATACTGTTTGTCGCGTTGTGATATCATATTGTGTTACCGATATTGTTTGTCGCGTTGTGATATCATATTGTGTTACCGATATTGTTTGTCGCGTTGTGATATCATATTGTGTTACCGATATTGTTTGTCGCGTTGTGATATCATATTGTGTTACCGATATTGTTTGTCGCGTTGTGATATCATATTGTGTTACCGATATTGTTTGTCGCGTTGTGATATCATATTGTGTTACCGATATTGTTTGTCGCGTTGTGATATCATATTGTGTTACCGATATTGTTTGTCGCGTTGTGATATCATATTGTGTTACCGATATTGTTTGTCGCGTTGTGATATCATATTGTGTTACCGATATTGTTTGTCGCGTTGTGATATCATATTGTGTTACCGATATTGTTTGTCGCGTTGTGATATCATATTGTGTTACCGATATTGTTTGTCGCGTTGTGATATCATATTGTGTTACCGATATTGTTTGTCGCGTTGTGATATCATAGTGTGTTACCGATATTGTTTGTCGCGTTGTGATATCATATTGTGTTACCGATACTGTTTGTCGCGTTGTGATATCATATTGTGTTACCGATACTGTTTGTTGCGTAGTGATATCATAGTGTGTTACCGATACTGTTTATTATTGTCGCGTTGAGATATCATATTGTGTTACCGATACTGTTTGTCGCGTTGTGATATCCTATTATGTTACTCATACTGTTTGTTGCATTGTGATATCATATTATGTTACCGATATTGTTTGTCGCGTTGTGATATCATATTATGTTACCAATATTGTTTGTCGCCTTGTGATATCATATTGTGTTACCAATATAGTTTGTCGCGTTGTGATATCATATTATGTTACATATACTCTTTGTCGCGTTGTGATATTATATTGTGTTACCGATACTGTTTGTCGCGTTGTGATATCATATTGTGCTACAGATACTGTTTGTCGCGTTGTGATATCATATTGTGTTACCGATATTGTTTGTCGCGTTGTGATATCATATTATGTTACACATACTGTTTGTCGCGTTGTGATATCATATTGTGTTACCGATACTGTTTGTCGCGTTGTGATACCATATTATGTTACCGATATTGTTTGTCGCGTTGTGATATCATATTGTGCTACAGATACTGTTTGTCGCGATGTGATATCATATTGTGTTACCGATATAGTTTGTCGCATTGTGATATCATATTGTGTTACCGATACTGTTTGTCGCGTTGTGATATCATATTGTGTTACCGATATTGTTTGTCGCATTGTGATATCATATTATGTTACTGATATTGTTTGTCGGCTTGTGATATAATATTGTGTTACCGATATTGTTTGTCGCATTGTGACATCATAGTGTGTTACCGATATTTTTGTCGTGTTGTGATATCATATTATATTACCAATACTGTTTGTCGCGTTGTGATATCATAGTGCGTTACCGATATTGTTTGTCGCGTTGTGATATCATATTGTGTTACCGATATTGTTTGTCGCATTGTGATATCATTTTGTGTTACCGATACTGTTTGTCGCATAGTGATATCATATTGTGTTACCGATACTGTTTGTCGCATAGTGATATCATAGTGTGTTACAGATACTGTTTATTATTGTCGCGTTGAGATATCATATTGTGTTACCGATACTGTTTGTCGCGTTGTGATATCCTATTATGTTACTGATACTGTTTGTTGCGTTGTGATATCATATTATGTTACCGATATTGTTTGTTGCGTTGTGATATCATATTATGTTACCGATATTGTTTGTCGCCTTGTGATATCATATTGTGTTACCAATATAGTTTGTCGCGTTGTGATATCATATTATGTTACAGATATTGTTTGTCGCGTTGTGATATCATATTATGTTACTGATATTGTTTGTCGCATTGTGATATCATATTTTGTTACCGATACTGTTTGTCGCGTTGTGATATCATATTGTGTTACCGATACTGTTTGTCGCGTTGTGATATCATATTGTGTTACCGATATTGTTTGTCGCGTTGTGATATCATATTATGTTACCGATATTGTTTGTCGCGTTGTGATATCATATTTTGTTACCGATACTGTTTGTCGCGTTGCAATATCATATTGTGCTACAGATACTGTTTGTCGCTTTGTGATATCATATTGTGTTACCGATATTGTTTTTCGCGTTGTGATATCATATTATGTTACCGATATTGTTTGTCGCGTTGTGATATCATATTGTGTTACCGATACTGTTTGTCGCGTTGTGATATCATATTGTGTTACCGATACTGTTTGTCGCGTTGTGATATCATATTGTGTTACCTGTTTGTGTTGTGTTTTTATGTTACCGATATTGTTTGTCGCGTTGTGATATCATATTATGTTACTGATATTGTTTGTCGCGTTGTGATATCATATTTTGTTACCGATATTGTTTGTCGTGTTGTGATATCATAGTATGTTACAGATACTGTTTGTCGCGTTGTGATATCATATTATGTTACAGATACTGTTTGTCGTGTTGTGATATCATATTATGTTACAGATACTGTTTGTCGCGTTGTGATATCATATTGTGTTACCGATATTGTTTGTCGCGTTGTGATATCATATTGTGTTGATATTGTTTGTCGCGTTGTGATATCATATTGTGTTACTATTGTTTTATCGTATGTGATATCATATTATGTTACCGATACTGTTTGTCGCGTTGTGATATCATATTGTGTTACAGATACTGTTTGTCGCGTTGTGATATCATATTGTGTTACCGATATTGTTTGTCGCGTTGTGATATCATATTGTGTTACCGATACTGTTTGTCGCGTTGTGATATCATATTATGTTACAGATACTTGTTTGTCGCGTTGTGATATCATATTGTGTTACCGATACTGTTTGTCGCGTTGTGATATCATATTGTGTTACCGATACTGTTTGTCGCGTTGTGATATCATATTGTGTTACCGATATTGTTTGTCGCGTTGTGATATCATATTGTGTTACCGATACTGTTTGTCGCGTTGTGATATCATATTGTGTTACCGATATGTTTGTCGCGTTGTGATATCATATTGTGTTACCGATATTGTTTGTCGCGTTGTGATATCATATTATGTTACCGATATGTTTGTCGCGTTGTGATATCATATTTGTTACCGATACTGTTTGTCGCGTTGTGATATCATATTGTGTTACCGATACTGTTTGTCGCGTTGTGATATCATATTGTGTTACCGATATAGTTTGTCGCGTTGTGATATCATATTATGTTACAGATACTGTTTGTCGCGTTGTGATATCATATTGTGTTACCGATACTGTTTGTCGCATTGTGATATCATATTGTGTTACAGATACTGTTTGTCGCGTTGTGATATCATATTGTGCTACATATACTGTTTGTCGCGTTGCGATATCATATTGTGTTACCGATACTGTTTGTCGCGTTGTGATATCATATTGTGTTACCGATATTGTTTGTCGCGTTGTGATATCATATTGTGTTACAGATACTGTTTGTCGCGTTGTGATATCATATTGTGTTACAGATACTGTTTGTCGCGTTGTGATATCATATTATGTTACAGATACTGTTTTTCACGTTGTGATATCATATTATGTTACAGATATTGTTTGTCATGTTGTGATATCATATTGTGTTACAGATACTGTTTGTCATGTTGTGATATCATATTATCTTACAGATACTGTTTGTCACGTTGTAATATCATATTGTGTTACAGATACTGTTTGTCGGTTTGTGATATCATATTGTGTTGCAGATACTGTTTGTCGCGTTGTGATATCATATTGTGTTACATATATTGTTTGTCGCGTTGTGATATCATATTATGTTGCAGATACTGTTTGTCGCATTGTGATATCATATTGTGTTACATATACTGTTTGTCGCGTTGTGATATCATATTGTGCTACAGATACTGTTTGTCGCGTTGCGATATCATATTGTGTTACAGATACTGTTTGTCACGTTGTGATATCATATTGTGTTACAGATATTGTTTGTCGCGTTGTGATATCATATTGTGTTACAGATACTGTTTGTCGCGTTGTGATATCATATTGTGTTACAGATACTGTTTGTCGCGTTGTGATATCATATTATGTTACAGATACTGTTTGTCACGTTGTGATATCATATTATGTTACAGATATTGTTTGTCATGTTGTGATATCATATTGTGTTACAGATACTGTTTGTCATGTTGTGATATCATATTATATTACAGATACTGTTTGTCACGTTGTGATATCATATTGTGTTACAGATACTGTTTGTCGCATTGTGATATCATATTGTGTTGCAGATACTGTTTGTCGCGTTGTGATATCATATGGTGTTACATATATTGTTTTATCGCGTTGTGATATCATATTATGTTGCAGATACTGTTTGTCGCATTGTGATATCATATTGTGTTACATATACTGTTTGTCGCGTTGTGATATCATATTGTGCTACAGATACTGTTTGTCGCGTTGTGATATCATATTGTGTTACCGATATTGTTTGTCGCGTTGTGATATCATATTATGTTACTGATATTGTTTGTCGCGTTGTAATATCATATTTTGTTACCGATACTGTTTGTCGCGTTGTGATATCATATTGTGTTACCAATACAGTTTGTCGCGTTGTGATATCATATTGTGCTACAGATACTGTTTGTCGCGTTGTGATATCATATTGTGTTACAGATACTGTTTGTCACGTTGTGATATTATATTGTGTTACCGATACTGTTTGTCGCATTGTGATATCATATTGTGCTACAGATACTGTTTGTCGCGTTGTGATATCATATTGTGTTACAGATACTGTTTGTCGCGTTGCGATATCATATTGTGTTACCGATACTGTTTGTCGCGTTGTGATATCATATTGTGTTACCGATATTGTTTGTCGCGTTGTGATATCATATTGTGTTACAGATACTGTTTGTCGCGTTGTGATATCATATTGTGTTACAGATACTGTTTGTCGCGTTGTGATATCATATTATGTTACAGATACTGTTTGTCACGTTGTGATATCATATTGTGTTATAGATACTGTTTGTCGCATTGTGATATCATATTGTGTTGCAGATACTGTTTGTCGCGTTGTGATATCATATTGTGTTACATATATTGTTTTATCGCGTTGTGATATCATATTATGTTGCAGATACTGTTTGTCGCATTGCGATATCATATTGTGTTACATATACTGTTTGTCGCGTTGTGATATCATATTGTGCTACAGATACTGTTTGTGGCGTTGCGATATCATATTGTGTTACAGATACTGTTTGTCACGTTGTGATATCATATTATGTTACAGATACTGTTTGTCACGTAGTGATATCATATTGTGTTACAGATACCGTTTGTCGCATTGTGATATCATATTATGTTACCGATGCTGTTTGTCGCGTTGTGATATCATATTGTGTTACCGATATTGTTTGTCGCGTTGTGATATCATATTGTGTTACCGATGCTGTTTGTCGCGTTGTGATATCATATTGTGTTACCGATATTGTTTGTCGCGTTGTGATATCATATTGTGTTACCGATATTGTTTGTCGCGTTGTGATATCATATTATGTTACTGATATTGTTTGTCGCGTTGTGATATCATATTTTGTTACCGATATTGTTTGTCGCGTTGTGATATCATATTGTGTTGCCAATACTGTTTGTCGCGTTGTGATATCATATTGTGTTACCGATATAGCTTGTCGCGTTGTGATATCATATTATGTTACAGATACTGTTTGTCGCGTTGTGATATCATATTGTGTTACCAATACAGTTTGTCGCGTTGTGATATCATATTGTGCTACAGATACTGTTTGTCGCGTTGTGATATCATATTGTGTTACAGATACTGTTTGTCGCGTTGTGATATCATATTTTGTTACCGATACTGTTTGTCGCGTTGTGATATCATATTGTGTTACCAATACAGTTTGTCGCGTTGTGATATCATATTGTGCTACAGATACTGTTTGTCGCGTTGTGATATCATATTGTGTTACAGATACTGTTTGTCACGTTGTGATATTATATTGTGTTACCGATACTGTTTGTCGCATTGTGATATCATATTGTGCTACAGATACTGTTTGTCGCGTTGTGATATCATATTGTGTTACAGATACTGTTTGTCGCGTTGCGATATCATATTGTGTTACCGATACTGTTTGTCGCGTTGTGATATCATATTGTGTTACCGATATTGTTTGTCGCGTTGTGATATCATATTGTGTTACAGATACTGTTTGTCGCGTTGTGATATCATATTGTGCTACAGATACTGTTTGTCGCGTTGTGATATCATATTATGTTACAGATACTGTTTGTCACGTTGTGATATCATATTATGTTACAGATATTGTTTGTCATGTTGTGATATCATATTGTGTTACAGATAATGTTTGTCATGTTGTGATATCATATTATGTTACAGATACTGTTTGTCACGTTGTGATATCATATTGTGTTACAGATACTGTTTGTCGCATTGTGATATCATATTGTGTTGCAGATACTGTTTGTCGCGTTGTGATATCATATTGTGTTACATATATTGTTTGTCGCGTTGTGATATCATATTATGTTGCAGATACTGTTTGTCGCATTGTGATATCATATTGTGTTACATATACTGTTTGTCGCGTTGTGATATCATATTGTGCTACAGATACTGTTTGTCGCGTTGCGATATCATATTGTGTTACAGATACTGTTTGTCACGTTGTGATATCATATTATGTTACAGATACTGTTTGTCACCTTGTGATATCATATTATGTTACAGATACTGTTTGTCGCATTGTGATATCATATTATGTTACCGATATGGTTTGTCACGTTGTGATATCATATTGTGTTACCGATACTGTTTGTCGCGTTGTGATATCATATTGTGTTACCGATACTGTTTGTCGCCTTGTGATATCATATTTTGTTAACGATATTGTTTGTCGCGTTGTGATATCATCTTATGCTACAGATACTGTTTTTCGCGTTGTGATAACATATTGTGTTACCGATACTGTTTGTTGCGTTGTGATATCATATTGTGTTACCGATACTGTTTGTCGCGTTGTGATATCATAGTGTATTAACGATATTGTTTGTCGCATTGTGATATCATATTATGTTACTGATATTGTTTGTCGGCTTGTGATATCATATTGTTACCGATATTGTTTGTCGCGTTGTGATATCGTAGTGTGTTACCGATATTTTTGTCGCGTTGTGATATCATATTATATTACCAATACTGTTTGTCGCGTTGTGATATCATAGTGTGTTACCGATATTGTTTGTCGCGTTGTGATATCATATTGTGTTAGCGATACTGTTTGTCGCGTTGTGATATCATACTGTGTTACCGATATTGTTTGTCGCGTTGTGATATCATATTGTGTTACCGATATTGTTTGTCGCGTTGTGATATTATATTGTGTTACCGATACTCTTTGTTGCGTAGTGATATCATAGTGTGTTACCGATACTGTTTATTATTGTCGCGTTGAGATATCATATTGTGTTACCGATACTGTTTGTCGCGTTATGATATCCTATTATGTTACTGATACTGTTTGTTGCGTTGTGATATCATATTGTGTTACCAATATTGTTTGTCGCGTTGTGAGATCATATTGTGTTACCAATATTGTTTGTCGCCTTGTGATATCATATTATGTTACATATACTCTTTGTCGCGTTGTGATATTATATTGTGTTACCGATACTGTTTGTCGCGTTGTGATATCATATTGTGCTACAGATACTGTTTGTCGCGTTGTGATATCATATTGTGTTACCGATACTGTTTGTTGCGTTGTGATATCATATTGTGTTACCGATACTGTGTGTTGCTTTGTGATATCATATTATGTTACCGATATTGTTTGTCGCATTGTGATATCATATTATGTTACTGATATTGTTTGACACGTTGTGATATCATATTTTGTTACCGATATTGTTTGTCGTGTTGTGATATCATAGTATGTTACAGATACTGTTTGTCGCGTTGTGATATCATATTATGTTACAGATATTGTTTTTCGCATTGTGATATCATATTACGTTACAGATACTGTTTGTCGTGTTGTGATATCATAGTATGCTACAGATACTGTTTGTCGCGTTGTGATATCATATTATGTTACCGATATTGTTTATCGCGTTGTGATATCATATTGTGTTACCAATACTGTTTGTCGCGTTGTGATATCATATTATGTTACAGATACTGTTTGTCGCATTGTGATATCATATTATGTTACAGAAACTGTTTGTCGCGTTGTGATATCATATTGTGTTACCGATATTGTTTGTCGCGTTGTGATATCATATTGTGTTACCGATACTGTTTGTTGCCTTGTGATATCATATTTTGTTACCGATATTGTTTGTCGCGTTGTGATAACATCTTATGCTACAGATACTGTTTTTCGCGTTGTGATAACATATTGTGTTACCGATACTGTTTGTTGCGTTGTGATATCATATTGTGTTACCGATACTCTTTGTCGCGTTGTGATATCATAGTGTGTTACCGATATTGTTTGTCGCATTGTGATATCATATTATGTTACTGATATTGTTTGTCGGCTTGTGATATCATATTATGTTACCGATATTGTTTGTCGCGTTGTGATATCATAGTGTGTTACCGATATTTTTGTCGTGTTGTGATATCATATTATATTACCAATACTGTTTGTCGCGTTGTGATATCATAGTGTGTTACCGATATTGTTAGTCGCATTGTGATATCATATTGTGTTACCGATACTGTTTGTCGCATTGTGATATCATAGTGTGTTTCCGATATTGTTTGTCGCATTGTGATATCATATTGTGTTACCCATACTGTTTGTCGCGAAGTGATATCATATTGTGTTACCGATACTGTTTGTCGCATAGTGATATCATAGTGTGTTACCATACTGTTTATTATTGTCGCGTTGAAATATCATATTGTGTTACCGATACTGTTTGTCGCGTTGTGATATCCTATTATGTTAATGATACTCTTTGTTGCGTTGTGATATCATATTATGTTACCGATATTATTTGTCTCATTGTGATATCATATTGTGTTACCAATATTGTTTGTCGCCTTGTGATATCATATTATGTTACATATACTCTTTGTCGCGTTGTGATATTATATTGTGTTACCGATACTGTTTGTTGCGTTGTGATATCATATCGTGCTACAGATACTGTTTGTCGCGTTGTGATATCATATTATGTTACCGATATTGTTTGTCGCGTTGTGATATCATATTGTGCTACAGATACTGTTTGTCGCGTTGTGATATCATATTGTGTTACCGATATAGTTTGTCGCGTTGTGATATCATATTGTGTTACCGATACTGTTTGTCGCGTTGTGATATCATATTGTGTTAACGATACTGTTTGTTGCGTTGTGATATCATATTATGTTACCGATATTGTTTGTCGCGTTGTGATATCATATTATGTTACTGATATTGTTTGACGCGTTGTGATATCATATTTTGTTACCGATATTGTTTGTCGCGTTGTGATATCATATTATGTTACTGTTATTGTTTGTCGCATTGTGATATCATATTATGATACTGATATTGTTTGTCGCGTTGTGATATCATATTGTGTTACCAATACTGTTTGTCGCATTGTGATATCATATTGTGTTACCGATATTGTTTTTCGCATTGTGATATCATATTATGTTACAGATACTGTTTGTCGTGTTGTGATATCATAGTATGCTACAGATACTGTTTGTCGCGTTGTGATATCATATTATGTTACCGATATTGTTTATCGCGTTGTGATATCATATTGTGTTACCAATACTGTTTGTCGCGTTGTGATATCATATTATGTTACAGATACTGTTTGTCGCATTGTGATATCATATTATGTTACAGATACTGTTTGTCGTGTTGTGATATCATAGTATGCTACAGATACTGTTTGTCGCGTTGTGATATCATATTATGTTACCGATATTGTTTATCGCGTTGTGATATCATATTGTGTTACCAATACTGTTTGTCGCGTTGTGATATCATATTATGTTACAGATACTGTTTGTCGCGTTGTGATATCATATTATGTTACAGATATTGTTTTTCGCATTGTGATATCATATTACGTTACAGATACTGTTTGTCGTGTTGTGATATCATAGTATGTTACAGATACTGTTTGTCGCGTTGTGATATCATATTATGTTACCGATATTGTTTATCGCGTTGTGATATCATATTGTGTTACCAATACTGTTTGTCGCGTTGTGATATCATATTATGTTACAGATACTGTTTGTCGCGTTGTGATATCATATTATGTTACAGAAACTGTTTGTCGCGTTGTGATATCATATTGTGTTACCGATATTGTTTGTCGCGTTGTGATATCATATTGTGTTACCGATACTGTTTGTCGCCTTGTGATATCATATTTTATTACCGATATTGTTTGTCGCGTTGTGATATCATCTTATGCTACAGATACTGTTTTTCGCGTTGTGATAACATATTGTGTTACCGATACTGTTTGTTGCGTTGTGATATCATAGTGTGTTACCGATATTGTTTGTCGCATTGTGATATCATATTATGTTACTGATATTGTTTGTCGGCTTGTGATATCATATTGTGTTACAGATATTGTTTGTCGCGTTGTGATATCATAGTGTGTTACCGATATTTTTATCGTGTTGTGATATCATATTATATTACCAATACTGTTTGTCGCGTTGTGATATCATAGTGTGTTACCGATATTGTTTGTCGCGTTGTGATATCATAGTGTGTTACCGATATTGTTTGTCGCATTGTGATATCATATTGTGTTACCGATACTGTTTGTCGTGTTGTGATATCATATTGTGTTACCGATACTGTTTGTAGCGTAGTGATATCATATTGTGTTACCGATACTGTTTGTCGCATAGTGATATCATAGTGTGTTACCGATACTGTTTATTATTGTCGCGTTGAAATATCATATTGTGTTACCGATACTGTTTGTCGCGTTGTGATATCCTATTATGATACTGATATTATTTGTCGCGTTGTGATATCATATTGTGTTACCAATATTGTTTGTCGCCTTGTGATATCATATTATGTTACATATACTCTTTGTCGCGTTGTGATATTATATTGTGTTACCGATACTGTTTGTCACTTTGTGATATCATATTGTGCTACAGATACTGTTTGTCGCGTTGTGATATCATATTATGTTACCGATATTGTTTGTCGCGTTGTGATATCATATTGTGCTACAGATACTGTTTGTCGCGTTGTGATATCATAGTGTGTTACCGATACTGTTTGTCGCGTTGTGATATCATATTGTGTTACCGATACTGTTTGTTGCATTGTGATATCATATTATGTTACCGATATTGTTTGTCGTGTTGTGATATCATATTTTGTTACCGATATTTTTTGTCGCGTTGTGATATCATATTATGTTACTGTTATTGTTTGTCGCGTTGTGATATCATATTATGATACTGATATTGTTTGTCGCGTTGTGATATCATATTGTGTTACCAATACTGTTTGTCGCATTGTGATATCATATTGTGTTACCGATATAGTTTTTCACATTGTGATATCATATTATGTTAGAGATACTGTTTGTCGTGTTGTGATATCATTGTATGCTACAGATACTGTTTGTCGCGTAGTGATATCATATTATGCTACCGATATTGTTTGTAGCGTTGTGATATCATATTGTGTTACCAATATTGTTTGTCGTGTTGTGATATCATATTATGTTACAGATACTGTTTGTCGCGTTGTGATATCATATTACGTTACAGATACTGTTTGTCGCATTGTGATATCATATTATGTTACCGATATTGTTTGTCGCGTTGTGATATCATATTGTGTTACCAATACTGTTTGTCACGTTGTGATATCATATTATGTTACAGATACTGTTTGTCGCGTTGTGATATCATATTATGTTACAGATACTGTTTGTCGCGTTGTGATATCATATTATGTTACAGATACTGTTTGTCGCGTTGTGATATCATATTATGTTACAGATACTGTTTGTCGAGTTGTGATATCATATTATGTTACCGATATTGTTTGTCGCGTTGTGATATCATATTTTGTTACCGATACTGTTTGTCGCGTTGTGATATCATATTGTGTTTGTCGCGTTGTGATATTATATTGTGTTACCGATATTGTTTGTCGCGTTGTGATATCATATTATGTTACCGATACTGTTTGTCGCGTTGTGATATCATATTATGTTACCGATACTGTTTGTCGCGTTGTGATATCATATTGTGTTACCGATACTGTTTGTCGCGTTGTGATATCATATTGTTTCTGTTTGTCGCGTTGTGATATCATATTTGTTACGATATTTGTGTGTGTTTTTTGTTGTGTTACATATGTTTGTGCTTGTGATATCATATTTGTTACCGATATTGTTTGTCGGTTGTGATATCATATTATGTTACGATATTGTTTGTCGCGTTGTGATATCATATTTTGTTACCGATATTGTTTGTCGCGTTGTGATATCATATTATGTTACTGTTATTGTTTGTCGCGTTGTGATATCATATTATGATACTGATATTGTTTGTCGCGTTGTGATATCATATTGTGTTACCAATACTGTTTGTCGCATTGTGATATCATATTGTGTTACCGATATAGTTTTTCACATTGTGATATCATATTATGTTAGAGATACTGTTTGTCGTGTTGTGATATCATTGTATGCTACAGATACTGTTTGTCGCGTAGTGATATCATATTATGCTACCGATATTGTTTGTAGCGTTGTGATATCATATTGTGTTACCAATATTGTTTGTCGTGTTGTGATATCATATTATGTTACAGATACTGTTTGTCGCGTTGTGATATCATATTACGTTACAGATACTGTTTGTCGCATTGTGATATCATATTATGTTACCGATATTGTTTGTCGCGTTGTGATATCATATTGTGTTACCAATACTGTTTGTCACGTTGTGATATCATATTATGTTACAGATACTGTTTGTCGCGTTGTGATATCATATTATGTTACAGATACTGTTTGTCGCGTTGTGATATCATATTATGTTACAGACACCGTTTGTCGCGTAGTGATATCATATTATGTTACAGATACTGTTTGTCGCGTTGTGATATCATATTATGTTACCGATATTGTTTGTCGCATTGTGATATCATATTTTGTTACCGATACTGTTTGTCGCGTTGTGATATCATATTGTGTTACCGATACTGTTTGTCGCCTTGTGATATCATATTTTGTTACCGATATTGTTTGTCGCGTTGTGATATCATCTTATGCTACAGATACTGTTTTTCGCGTTGTGATAACATATTGTGTTACCGATACTGTTTGTTGCGTTGTGATATCATATTGTGTTACCGATACTGTTCGTCGCGTTGTGATATCATAGTGTGTTACCGATATTGTTTGTCGCATTGTGATATCATATTATGTTACTGATATTGTTTGTCGGCTTGTGATATCATATTGTGTTACCGATATTGTTTGTCGCGTTGTGATATCATAGTGTGTTACCAATATTTTTATCGTGTTGTGATATCATATTATATTACCAATACTGTTTGTCGCGTTGTGATATCATAGTGTGTTACCGATATTGTTTGTCGCGTTGTGATATCATAGTGTGTTACCGATATTGTTTATCGCATTGTGATATCATATTGTGTTACCGATACTGTTTCTCGTGTTGTGATATCATATTGTGTTACCGATACTGTTTGTCGCGTAGTGATATCATATTGTGTTACCGATACTGTTTGTCGCATAGTGATATCATAGTGTGTTACCGATACTGTTTATTATTGTCGCGTTGAGACATCATATTGTGTTACCGATACTGTTTGTCGCGTTGTGATATCCTATTATGTTACTGATACTGTTTGTTGCGTTGTGATATCATATTATGTTACCGATATTATTTGTCGCGTTGTGATATCATATTGTGTTACCAATATTGTTTGTCGCCTTGTGATATCATATTATGTTACATATACTCTTTGTCGCGTTGTGATATTATATTGTGTTACCGATACTGTTTGTCACGTTGTGATATCATATTGTGCTACAGATACTGTTTGTCGCGTTGTGATATCATATTATGTTACCGATATTGTTTGTCGCGTTGTGATATCATATTGTGCTACAGATACTGTTTGTCGCGTTGTGATATCATATTGTGTTACCGATACTGTTTGTCGCGTTGTGATATCATATTGTGTTACCGATACTGTTTGTTGCATTGTGATATCATATTATGTTACCGATATTGTTTGTCGTGTTGTGATATCATATTATGTTACTGATATTGTTTGACGCGTTGTGATATCATATTTTGTTACCGATATTGTTTGTCGCGTTGTGATATCATATTATGTTACTGTTATTGTTTGTCGCGTTGTGATATCATATTATGATACTGATATTGTTTGTCGCGTTGTGATATCATATTGTGTTACCAATACTGTTTGTCGCATTGTGATATCATATTGTGTTACCGATATAGTTTTTCACATTGTGATATCATATTATGTTAGAGATACTGTTTGTCGTGTTGTGATATCATTGTATGCTACAGATACTTTTTGTCGCGTAGTGATATCATATTATGCTACCGATATTGTTTGTAGCGTTGTGATATCATATTGTGTTACCAATATTGTTTGTCGTGTTGTGATATCATATTATGTTACAGATACTGTTTGTCGCGTTGTGATATCATATTACGTTACAGATACTATTTGTCGCATTGTGATATCATATTATGTTACCGATATTGTTTGTCGCGTTGTGATATCATATTGTGTTACCAATACTGTTTGTCACGTTGTGATATCATATTATGTTACAGATACTGTTTGTCGTGTTGTGATATCATATTATGTTACAGATACTGTTTGTCGCGTTGTGATATCATATTATGTTACAGATACCGTTTGTCGCGTTGTGATATCATATTATGTTACAGATACTGTTTGTCGAGTTGTGATATCATATTATGTTACCGATATTGTTTGTCGCATTGTGATATCATATTTTGTTACCGATACTGTTTGTCGCGTTGTGATATCATATTGTGTTTGTCGCGTTGTGATATTATATTGTGTTACCGATATTGTTTATCGCGTTGTGATATCATATTATGTTACCGATACTGTTTGTCGCGTTGTGATATCATATTATGTTACCGATACTGTTTGTCGCGTTGTGATATCATATTGTGTTACCGATACCGTTTGTCGCGTTGTGATATCATATTGTGTTACCGATACTGTTTGTTGCATTGTGATATCATATTATGTTACCGATATTGTTTGTCGTGTTGTGATATCATATTATGTTACTGATATTGTTTGCGGTGTGATATATTTGTTCGATATTGTTTGTCGCGTTGTGATATCATATTTGTTACCGATATTGTTTGTCGCGTTGTGATATCATATTATGTTACTGATATTGTTTGTCGCGTTGTGATATCATATTATGTTACTGATATTGTTTGTCGCGTTGTGATATCATATTGTGTTACCAATACTGTTTGTCGCATTGTGATATCATATGTGTTACCGATATGTTTTTCGCGTTGTGATATCATATTATGTTACAGATACTGTTTGTCGTGTTGTGATATCATTTATGCTACAGATACTGTTTGTCGCGTTGTGATATCATATTATGTTACCGATATTGTTTGTCGCGTTGTGATATCATATTGTGTTACCGATATTGTTTGTCGTGTTGTGATATCATATTATGTTACAGATACTGTTTGTCGCGTTGTGATATCATATTATGTTACAGATACTGTTTGTCGCGTTGTGATATCATATTATGTTACCGATATTGTTTGTCGCGTTGTGATATCATATTGTGTTACAGATACTGTTTGTCGCGTTGTGATATCATATTATGTTACAGATACTGTTTGTCGCGTTGTGATATCATATTATGTTACAGATATTGTTTGTCGCGTTGTGATATCATATTATGTTACTGATATTGTTTGTCGCATTGTGATATCATATTATGTTACAGATACTGTTTGTCGCGTTGTGATATCATATTGTTACCGATATTGTTTGTCGCATTGTGATATCATATTTTGTTACCGATACTGTTTGTCGCGTTGTGATATCATATATTGTTTGTCGCGTTGTGATATCATATTATGTTACCGATACTGTTTGTCGCGTTGTGATATCATATTATGTTACCGATACTGTTTGTCGCGTTGTGATATCATATTTTGTTACCGATACTGTTTGTCGCGTTGTGATATCATATTTTGTTACCGATACTGTTTGTCGCGTTGTGATATCATATTTTGTTACCGATACTCTTTGTCGCGTTGTGATATCATATTGTGTTACGATATTTGTCCGTTGTGATATATATTTGTTTGTCGCGTTGTGATATCATATTGTGCTACAGATACTGTTTGTCGCGTTGTGATATCATATTATGTTACAGATACTGTTTGTCGCGTTGTGATATCATATTGTGTTACCGATACTGTGTGTCGCGTTGTGATATCATATTATGTTACTGATATTGTTTGTCGCGTTGTGATATCATATTGTGTTACCGATACTGTTTGTTGCATTGTGATATCATATTGTGTTACCGATATTTTTGTCGCGTTGTGATATCATATTATGTTACTGATATTGTTTGTCGCGTTGTGATATCATATTGTGTTACCGATACTGTTTGTCGCGTTGTGATATCATATTGTGTTACCGATATTTTTATCGCGTTGTGATATCATATTATATTACCAATACTGTTTGTCGCGTTTTGATATCATAGTGTGTTTACGAGATTGTTTGTCGCGTTGTGATATCATAGTGTGCTACCGATATTGTTTGTCGCGTTGTGATATCATATTATGTTACTGATATTGTTTGTCGCGCTGTGATATCATATTGTGTTACCGATACTGTTTGTCGCATTGTGATACCATATTGTGTTACCGATATTTTTGTCGCGTTGTGATATCATATTATGTTACTGATATTGTTTGTCGCGTTGTGATATCATATTGTGTTACCGATACTCTTTGTCGCGTTGTGATATCATATTGTGTTACCGATATTTTTGTCGCGTTGTGATATCATATTATATTACCAATACTGTTTGTCGTGTTTTGATATCATAGTGTGTTAACGAGATTGTTTGTCGCGTTGTGATATCATAGTGTGCTACAGATACTGTTTGTCGCGTTGTGATATCATATTGTGCTACTTATACTGTTTGTCGCGTTGCGATATCATATTGTGTTACCGATACTGTTTGTCGCGTTGCGATATCATATTGTGTTACAGATACTGTTTGTCACCTTGTGATATCATATTGTATACAGATACTGTTTGTCGCGTTGTGATATCATATTGTGCTACAGATACTGTTTGTCGCGTTGCGATATCATATTGTGTTACCGATACTGTTTGTCGCGTTGCGATATCATATTGTGTTACAGATACTGTTTGTCACCTTGTGATATCATATTGTGTTACCGATATTGTTTTTCACCTTGTGATATCATATTGTGTTACCGATATTGTTTGTCACCTTGCGATATCATATTGTGTTACCGATACTGTTTGTCACCTTGTGATATCATATTGTGTTACCGATATTGTTTGTCGCATTGTAATATCATATTGTGTTACCGATACTGTTTGTCGTGTTGTGATATCATATTGTGTTACAGATACTGTTTGTCGCTTTGTGATATCATATTATGTTACCGATACTGTTTGTCGCGTTGTGATATCATATTGTTTTACCAATACTGTTTGTCGCGTTGTGATATCATATTATGTTACACATATTGTTTTTCGTGTTGTGATATCATATTATGTTACAGATACTGTTTGTCGCGTTGTGATATCATATTGTTTTACCGATACTGTTTGTCGCGTTGTGATACAATATTATGTTACAGATACTGTTTGTCGCGTTGTGATATCATATTATGTTACAGATATTGTTTGTCGCATTGTGATATCATATTATGTTACATATACTGTTTGTCATGTTGTGATATCATATTGTGTTACCGATATTGTTTGTCGCGTTGTGATATCATATTATGTTACAGATACTGTTTGTCAAGTTGTGATATCATATTATGTTACAGATACTGTTTGTCGCGTTGTGATATCATATTATGTTACCGATACTGTTTGTCACGTTGTGATATCATATTGTGTTACCGATATTGTTTGTCGCGTTGTGATATCATATTATGTTACAGATACTGTTTGTCACGTTGTGATATCATATTATGCTACAGATACTGTTTGTCGCGTTGTGATATCATATTATGTTACAGATACTGTTTGTCGCGTTGTGATATCATATTGTGTTACCGATACTGTTTGTCGCGTTGTGATATCATATTGTGTTACCGATACTGTTTGTCGCGTTGTGATATCATATTGTGCAACCGATACTGTTTGTCGCGTTGTGATATCATAGTTTGTTACCGATAATGTTTGTCGGCTTGTGATATCATAGTGTGTTACCGATATTTTTGTCGTGTTGTGATATCATATTATATTACCAATACTGTTTGTCACGTTGTGATATCATAGTGTGTTACCGATATTGTTTGTCGCGTTGTGATATCATAGTGTGTTACCGATACTGTTTATTATTGTCGCGTTGAAATATCATATTGTGTTACAGATACTGTTTGTCGCGTTGTGATATCATATTGTGTTACAGATATTGTTTGTCGCATTGTGATATCATATTATGATACAGATACTGTTTGTCGCGTTGTGATATCATATTGTGCTACAGATACTGTTTGTCACGTTGTGATATCATATTGTGTTACCGATATTGTTTGTCGCGTTGTGATATCATATTAAGTTACAGATACTGTTTGTCGCGTTGTGATATCATATTGTGCTACAGATACTGTTTGTCGCGTTGTGATATCATATTATATTACCAATACTGTTTGTCGCGTTGTGATATCATATTGTGCTACAGATACTGTTTGTCATGTTGTGATATCATATTATGTTACCGATATTGTTTGTCGCGTTGTGATATCATATTATGTTACCGATATTGTTTGTCGCTTTGCGATATCATATTATGTTACCGATACTGTTTGTCGCGTTGTGATATCATATTGTGTTACCGATACTGTTTGTCTCGTTGTGATATCATATGATGTTACTGATACTGTTTGTCACGTTGTGATATCATATTATGTTACTGATATATTATTTGTCGCGTTGTGATATCATATTTTGTTACCAATACTGTTTGTCGCGTTGTGATATCATATTATGTTACTGATATTGTTTGTCGCGTTGTGATATCATATTGTGTTACCGATACTGTTTGTCGCGTTGTGATATCATATTATGCTACAGAGACTGTTTGTCGCGTTGTGATATCATATTGTGTTACCAATACTGTTTGTCGCGTTGTGATATCATATTGTGTTACCAATACTGTTTGTCGCGTTGTGATATCATATTGTGTTACCAATACTGTTTGTCGCATTGTGATATCATATTGTGTTACCAATATTGTTTGTCGCGTTGTGATATCATATTATGCTACATATACTGTTTGTCGCCTTGTGATATCATATTGTGTTACCGATATTGTTTGTCACGTTGTGATATCATATTGTGTTACCGATAAAGTTTGTCGCGTTGTGATATCATATTATGTTACAGATACTGTTTGTCGCATTGTGATATCATATTGTGTTGCAGATACTGTTTGTCGCATTGTGATATCATATTGTGCTACAGATACTGTTTGTCGCATTGTGATATCATATTGTGCTACAGATACTGTTTGTCGTGTTACGATATCATATTATGTTACCGATACTCTTTGTCGCGTTGTGATATCATATTATGTTACCGATACTGTTTGTCGCGTTGTGATATCATATTGTGTTACCGATACTGTTTGTCACGTTGTGATATCATATTATGTTACAGATACTGTTTGTCGCGTTGTGATATCATATTATGTTACAGATACTGTTTGTCGCGTTGTGATATCATATTATATTACTGATATTGTTTGTCGCCTTGTGATATCATATTGTGTTACCGATATTGTTTGTCGCGTTGTGATATCATATTATGTTACAGATACTGTTTGTCGCGTTGTGATATCATATTATGCTACAGATACTGTTTGTCGCGTTGTGATATCATATTATGTTACTGATATTGTTTGTCGCGTTGTGATATCATATTATGTTACATATACTGTTTGTCGTGTTGTGATATCATATTATATTACCAATACTGTTTGTCGCGTTGTGATATCATAGTGTGTTACCGATACTGTTTGTCGCGTAGTGATATCATAGTGTGTTACCGATACTGTTTATTATTGTCGCGTTGAGATATCATATTGTGTTACAGATACTGTTTTTCGCGTTGTGATATCATATTGTGTTACAGATATTGTTTGTCGCATTGTGATATCATATTATGTTACAGATACTGTTTGTCGCGTTGTGATATCATATTGTGCTACAGATACTGTTTGTCACGTTGTGATATCATATTATGTTACCGATATTGTTTGTCGCGTTGTGATATCATATTATGTTACAGATACTGTTTGTCGCGTTGTGATATCATATTATGTTACCGATATTGTTTGTCGCGTTGTGATATCATATTATGTTACCGATATTGTTTGTCGCGTTGTGATATCATATTATGTTACCGATACTGTTTGTCGCGTTGTGATATCATATTGTGTTACCGATACTGTTTGTCTCGTTGTGATATCATATTATGTTACTGATACTGTTTGTCGCGTTGTGATATCATATTATGTTACTGATATTGTTTGTCGCTTTGTGATATCATATTTTGTTACCAATACTGTTTGTCGCGTTGTGATATCATATTGTGTTACCGATACTGTTTGTCGCGTTGTGATATCATATTGTGTTACCAATATTGTTTGTCGCATTGTGATATCATATTATGTTACTGATATTGTTTGTCGGCTTGTGATATCATATTGTGTTACCGATATTGTTTGTCGCGTTGTGATATCATATTGTGTTACCGATATTGTTTGTCGCGTTGTGATATCATAGTGTGTTACCGATATTTTGTCGTGTTGTGATATCATATTATATTACCAATACTGTTTGTCGCGTTGTGATATCATAGTGTGTTACCGATATTGTTTGTCGCGTTGTGATATCATAGTGTGTTACCGATATTGTTTGTCGCATTGTGATATCATATTGTGTTACCGATACTGTTTGTCGCGTTGTGATATCATAGTGTGTTACCGATATTGTTTGTCGCATTGTGATATCATATTGTGATACCGATACTGTTTGTCGCGTAGTGATATCATATTGTGTTACCGATACTGTTTGTCGCATAGTGATATCATAGTGTGTTACCGATACTGTTTAGTATTGTCGCCTTGAGATATCATATTATGTTACCGATATTATTTGTCGCGTTGTGATATCATATTGTGTTACCAATATTGTTTGTCGCCTTGTGATATCATATTATGTTACATATACTCATTGTCGCGTTGTGATATTATATTGTGTTACCGATACTGTTTGTCGCGTTGTGATATCATATTGTGCTACAGATACTGTTTGTCGCGTTGTGATATCATATTATGTTACCGATATTGTTTGTCGCGTTGTGATATCATATTGTGCTACAGATACTATTTGTAGCGTTGTGATATCATATTGTGTTACCGATATAGTTTGTCGCGTTGTGATATCATATTGTGTTACCGATACTGTTTGTCGCGTTGTGATATCATATTGTGTTACCGATACTGTTTCTTGCGTTGTGATATCATATTATGTTACCGATATTGTTTGTCGTGTTGTGATATCATATTATGTTACTGATATTGTTTGACGCGTTGTGATATCATATTTTGTTACCGATATTGTTTGTCGCGTTGTGATATCATATTATGTTACTGTTATTGTTTGTCGCGTTGTGATATCATATTATGATACTGATATTGTTTGTCGCGTTGTGATATCATATTGTGTTACCAATACTGTTTGTCGCATTGTGATATCATATTGTGTTACCGATATAGTTTTTCACATTGTGATATCATATTATGTTACAGATACTGTTTGTCGTGTTGTGATATCATATTATGTTACCGATATTGTTTGTAGCGTTGTGATATCATATTGTGTTACCAATATTGTTTGTCGTGTTGTGATATCATAGTATGTTACAGATACTGTTTGTCGCGTTGTGATATCATATTATGTTACCGATATTGTTTGTCGCGTTGTGATATCATATTATGTTACAGATACCGTTTGTCGCGTTGTGATATCATATTTATGTTACAGATACTGTTTGTCGCGTGGTGATATCATATTATGTTACCGATATTGTTTGTCGCGTTGTGATATCATATTATGTTACTGATATTGTTTGTCGCATTGTGATATCATATTTTGTTACAGATACTGTTTGTCGCGTTGTGATATCATATTGTGTTACCAATACTGTTTGTCGCGTTGTGATATCATATTGTGCTACCGATATTGTTTGTCGCGTTGTGATATCATATTATGTTACCGATACTGTTTGTCGCGTTGTGATATCATATTTTGTTACCGATACTGTTTGTCGCGTTGTGATATCATATTTTGTTACTGATACTGTTTGTCGCGTTGTGATATCATATTTTGTTACCGATACTCTTTGTCGCGTTGTGATATCATATTGTGTTACCGATACTGTTTGTCTCGTTGTGATATCATATTATGTTACTGATATTATTTGTCGCGTTGTGATATTATATTGTGTTACAGATACTGTTTGTCGCGTTGTGATATCATATTGTGCTACAGATACTGTTTGTCGCGTTGTGATATCATATTATGTTACAGATACTGTTTGTCGCATTGTGATATCATATTGTGTTACAGATACTGTTTGTCGCGTTGTGATATCATATTATGTTACAGATACTGTTTGTCGCGTTGTGATATCATATTGTGTTACCGATACTGTTTGTCGCGTTGTGATATATTATGTTACTGATATTGTTTTTCGCGATGTGATATCATATTGTGTTACCGATACTGTTTGTCGCATTGTGATATCATATTGTGTTACCGATATTTTTGTCGCGTTGTGATATCATATTATGTTACTGATATTGTTTGTCGCGTTGTGATATGATATTGTGTTACCGATACTGTTTGTCGCGTTGTGATATCATATTGTGTTACCGATATTTTTGTCGCGTTGTGATATCATATTATGTTACAGATATTGTTTGTCGCATTGTGATATCATATTACGTTACAGATACTGTTTGTCGCGTTGTGATATCATATTATGTTACTGATATTGTTTGTCGCGTTGTGATATCATATTGTGTTACCAATACTGTTTGTCGCACTGTGATATCATATTGTGTTACCGATATAGTTTTTCACATTGTGATATCATATTATGTTACAGATACTGTTTGTCGTGTTGTGATATCATATTGTGTTACCAATATTGTTTGTCGTGTTGTGATATCATAGTATGTTACAGATACTGTTTGTCGCGTTGTGATATCATATTATGTTACCGATATTGTTTGTCGCGTTGTGATATCATATTATGTTACAGATACCGTTTGTCGCGTTGTGATATCATATTATGTTACAGATACTGTTTGTCTCGTGGTGATATCATATTATGTTACCGATATTGTTTGTCGCGTTGTGATATCATATTATGTTACTGATATTGTTTGTCGCATTGTGATATCATATTTTGTTACAGATACTGTTTGTCGCGTTGTGATATCATATTGTGTTACCAATACTGTTTGTCGCGTTGTGATATCATATTGTGCTACCGATATTGTTTGTCGCGTTGTGATATCATATTGTGTTACCGATATTGTTTGTCGCGTTGTGATATCATATTATGTTACATATACTGTTTGTCGCGTTGTGATATCATATTATGTTACAGATACTGTTTGTCGCGTTGTGATATCATAGTGTGTTACCGATATTGTGTGTCGCATTGTGATATCATATTGTGTTACCGATACTGTTTGTCGCGTTGTGATATAATAGTGTGTTACCGATATTGTTTGTCGCGTTGTGATATCATATTGTGATACCGATACTGTTTGTCGCGTAGTGATATCATATTGTGTTACCGATACTGTTTGTCGCATATTGATATCATAGTGTATTACCGATACTGTTTAGTATTGTCGCGTTGAGATATCATATTATGTTACCGATATTATTTGTCGCGTTGTGATATCATATTGTGTTACCAATATTGTTTGTCACCTTGTGATATCATATTATGTTACATATACTCATTGTCGCGTTGTGATATTATATTGTGTTACCGATACTGTTTGTCGCGTTGTGATATCATATTGTGCTACAGATACTGTTTGTCGCGTTGTGATATCATATTATGTTACCGATATTGTTTGTCGCGTTGTGATATCATATTGTGCTACAGATACTGTTTGTAGCGTTGTGATATCATATTGTGTTACCGATATAGTTTGTCGCGTTGTGATATCATATTGTGTTACCGATACTGTTTGTCGCGTTGTGATATCATATTGTGTTACCGATACTGTTTCTTGCGTTGTGATATCATATTATGTTACCGATATTGTTTGTCGCGTTGTGATATCATATTATGTTACTGATATTGTTTGTCGCGTTGTGATATCATATTTGTTACCGATATTGTTTGTCGCGTTGTGATATCATATTATGTTACTGATATTGTTTGTCGCGTTGTGATATCATATTATGATACTGATATTGTTTGTCGCGTTGTGATATCATATTGTGTTACCAATACTGTTTGTCGCATTGTGATATCATATTGTGTTACCGATATAGTTTTTCACATTGTGATATCATATTATGTTACAGATACTGTTTGTCGTGTTGTGATATCATATTATGTTACCGATATTGTTTGTAGCGTTGTGATATCATATTGTGTTACCAATATTGTTTGTCGTGTTGTGATATCATAGTATGTTACAGATACTGTTTGTCGCGTTGTGATATCATATTATGTTACCGATACTGTTTGTCGCGTTGTGATATCATATTATGTTACAGATACCGTTTGTCGCGTTGTGATATCATATTATGTTACAGATACTGTTTGTCGCGTTGTGATATCATATTATGTTACCGATATTGTTTGTCGCGTTGTGATATCATATTATGTTACTGATATTGTTTGTCGCGTTGTGATATCATATTTTGTTACCGATACTGTTTGTCGCGTTGTGATATCATATTTTGTTACCGATACTGTTTGTCGCGTTGTGATATCATATTTTGTTACCGATACTGTTTGTCGCGTTGTGATATCATATTTTGTTACCGATACTGTTTGTCGCGTTGTGATATCATATTGTGTTTGTCGCGTTGTGATATTATATTGTGTTACAGATACTGTTTGTCGCGTTGTGATATCATATTGTGTTACAGATACTGTTTGTCGCGTTGTGATATCATATTATGTTACAGATACTTTTTGTCGCGTTGTGATATCATATTGTGTTACAGATACTGTTTGTCGCGTTGTGATATCATATTATGTTACAGATACTGTTTGTCGCGTTGTGATATCATATTGTGTTACCGATACTGTTTGTCGCGTTGTGATATCATATTATGTTACTGATATTGTTTGTCGCGTTGTGATATCATATTGTGTTACCGATACTGTTTGTCGCATTGTGATATCATATTGTGTTACCGATATTTTTGTCGCGTTGTGATATCATATTATGTTACTGATATTGTTTGTCGCGTTGTGATATCATATTGTGTTACCGATACTGTTTGTCGCGTTGTGATATCATATTGTGTTACCGATATTTTTGTCGCGTTGTGATATCATATTATGTTACCAATACTGTTTGTCGCGTTTTGATATCATAGTGTGTTTACGAGATTGTTTGTCGCGTTGTGATATCATATTGTGCTACCGATATTGTTTGTCGCGTTGTGATATCATATTGTGTTACCGATACTGTTTGTCGCGTTGTGATATCATATTGTGTTACCGATACTTTTGTCGCGTTGTGATATCATATTATGTTACCGATATTGTTTGTCGCGTTGTGATATCATATTGTGTTACCGATACTGTTTGTCGCGTTGTGATATCATATTATGTTACTGATATTGTTTGTCGCGTTGTGATATCATATTGTGTTACCGATATTGTTTGTCGCGTTGTGATATCATATTATGTTACTGATATTGTTTGTCGCGTTGTGATATCATATTATGTTACTGATATTGTTTGTCGCGTTGTGATATCATATTGTGTTACCGATACTGTTTGTCGCATTGTGATATCATATTGTGTTACCGATATGTTTTTCACATTGTGATATCATATTATGTTACTGATACTGTTTGTCGTGTTGTGATATCATATTATGTTACCGATATTGTTTGTAGCGTTGTGATATCATATTGTGTTACCAATATTGTTTGTCGTGTTGTGATATCATAGTATGTTACAGATACTGTTTGTCGCGTTGTGATATCATATTATGTTACCGATATTGTTTGTCGCGTTGTGATATCATATTATGTTACAGATACCGTTTGTCGCGTTGTGATATCATATTATGTTACAGATACTGTTTGTCGCGTGGTGATATCATATTATGTTACCGATATTGTTTGTCGCGTTGTGATATCATATTATGTTACTGATATTGTTTGTCGCATTGTGATATCATATTTTGTTACAGATACTGTTTGTCGCGTTGTGATATCATATTGTGTTACCGATACTGTTTGTCGCGTTGTGATATCATATTGTGTTACCGATATTGTTTGTCGCGTTGTGATATCATATTATGTTACCGATACTGTTTGTCGCGTTGTGATATCATATTGTGTTACCGATACTGTTTGTCGCGTTGTGATATCATATTGTGTTACCGATATGTTTGTCGCGTTGTGATATCATATTGTGCTACAGATACTGTTTGTCGCGTTGTGATATCATATTGTGTTACCGATACTGTTTGTCGCGTTGTGATATCATATTGTGTTACCGATATTGTTTGTCGCGTTGTGATATCATATTGTGTTACAGATACTGTTTGTCGCGTTGTGATATCATATTGTGTTACAGATACTGTTTGTCGCGTTGTGATATCATATTATGTTACAGATACTGTTTGTCGCGTTGTGATATCATATTATGTTACAGATACTGTTTGTCGCGTTGTGATATCATATTGTGTTACTGATACTGTTTGTCGTGTTGTGATATCATATTGTGTTACCGATACTGTTTGTCGCGTTGTGATATCATATTATGTTACAGATACTGTTTGTCGCGTTGTGATATCATATTGTGTTACAGATACTGTTTGTCGCGTTGTGATATCATATTATGTTACATATATTGTTTGTCGCGTTGTGATATCATATTATGTTACAGATACTGTTTGTCGCATTGTGATATCATATTGTGTTACATATACTGTTTGTCGCGTTGTGATATCATATTGTGTTACAGATACTGTTTGTCGCGTTGTGATATCATATTGTGTTACAGATACTGTTTGTCGCGTTGTGATATCATATTGTGTTACCGATATTGTTTGTCGCGTTGTGATATCATATTGTGTTACAGATACTGTTTGTCGCGTTGTGATATCATATTGTGTTACAGATACTGTTTGTCGCGTTGTGATATCATATTATGTTACAGATACTGTTTGTCGCGTTGTGATATCATATTATGTTACAGATATTGTTTGTCGTGTTGTGATATCATATTGTGTTACAGATACTGTTTGTCGTGTTGTGATATCATATTATGTTACAGATACTGTTTGTCACGTTGTGATATCATATTGTGTTACAGATACTGTTTGTCGCGTTGTGATATCATATTGTGTTACAGATACTGTTTGTCGCGTTGTGATATCATATTGTGTTACAGATATTGTTTGTCGCGTTGTGATATCATATTATGTTACCGATACTGTTTGTCGCATTGTGATATCATATTGTGTTACAGATACTGTTTGTCGCGTTGTGATATCATATTGTGTTACCGATACTGTTTGTCGCGTTGTGATATCATATTGTGTTACCGATATTGTTTGTCGCGTTGTGATATCATATTATGTTACTGATATTGTTTGTCGCGTTGTGATATCATATTTTGTTACCGATACTGTTTGTCGCGTTGTGATATCATATTGTGTTACCGATACTGTTTGTCGCGTTGTGATATCATATTGTGTTACAGATACTGTTTGTCGCGTTGTGATATCATATTGTGTTACAGATACTGTTTGTCACGTTGTGATATTATATTGTGTTACCGATACTGTTTGTCGCATTGTGATATCATATTGTGTTACAGATACTGTTTGTCGCGTTGTGATATCATATTGTGTTACATATATTGTTTGTCGCGTTGTGATATCATATTATGTTACAGATACTGTTTGTCGCGTTGTGATATCATATTGTGTTACCGATATTGTTTGTCGCGTTGTGATATCATATTGTGCTACAGATACTGTTTGTCGCGTTGTGATATCATATTGTGTTACAGATACTGTTTGTCTCGTTGTGATATCATATTATGTTACAGATACTGTTTGTCACGTTGTGATATCATATTATGTTACAGATATTGTTTGTCGCATTGTGATATCATATTTTGTTACAGATATTGTTTGTCACGTTGTGATATCATATTGTGTTACCGATACTGTTTGTCGCGTTGTGATATCATATTGTGTTACCGATACTGTTTGTCGCGTTGTGATATCATATTGTGTTACCGATATTGTTTGTCGCGTTGTGATATCATATTATGTTACAGATACTGTTTGTCGCGTTGTGATATATGTTGTGTGTGTTTGTGTTGTGATCATTTTGTTACGATACTGTTTGTCGCGTTGTGATATCATATTGTGTTAGATATTGTTTGTCGCGTGTGATATCATATTAGTTACTGATATGTTTGTCGGGTTGTGATATCATATATGTTACCGATACTGTTTGTCGCGTTGTGATATCATATTATGTTACAGATACTGTTTGTCGCGTTGTGATATCATATTGTGTTACCGATACTGTTTGTCGCGTTGTGATATCATATTGTGTTACCGATACTGTTTGTCGCGTTGTGATATCATAGTGTGTTACCGATACTGTTTGTCGGCTTGTGATATCATAGTGTGTTACCGATATTTTTGTCGTGTTGTGATATCATATTATATTACCAATACTGTTTGTCACGTTGTGATATCATAGTGTGTTACCGATATTGTTTGTCGCGTTGTGATATCATAGTGTGTTACCGATACTGTTTATTATTGTCGCGTTGAAATATCATATTGTGTTACAGATACTGTTTGTCGCGTTGTGATTTCTATTGTGTTACTGATACTGTTTGTTGCGTTGTGATATCATATTGTGTTACCGATATTGTTTGTCGCGTTGTGATATCATATTGTGTTACCGATATTGTTTGTCGCGTTGTGATATCATATTATGTTACAGATATTTTTGTCGCGTTGTGATATCATATTATGTTACAGATACTGTTTGTCGCGTTGTGATATCATATTGTGCTACAGATACTGTTTGTCGCGTTGTGATATCATATTGTGTTACCGATACTGTTTGTCGCGTTGTGATATCATATTATGTTACCGATACTGTTTGTCGCTTTGTGATATCATATTATGTTACCGATACTGTTTGTCGCGTTGTGATATCATATTGTGTTACGATACTGTTTGTCGCGTTGTGATATCATATTATGTTACCGATACTGTTTGTCGCGTTGTGATATCATATTGTGTTTGTCGCGTTGTGATATCATATTTGTTACCGATACTGTTTGTCGCGTTGTGATATCATATTGTGTTACTGATATTGTTTGTCGCGTTGTGATATCATATTGTGTTACCGATACTTTTTGTCGCGTTGTGATATCATATTGTGTTACATATATTGTTTGTGCGTTGTGATATCATATTGTGTTACAGATATTGTTTGTCGCGTTGTGATATCATATTATGTTACTGATATTTTTTGTCGCGTTGTGATATCATATTGTGCTACAGATATGTTTGTCGGTTGTGATATCATATTATGTTACAATACTGTTTGTCGCGTTGTGATATCATATTGTGTTACAGATACTGTTTGTCATGTTGTGATATCATATTGTGTTACCGATATTGTTTGTCGCGTTGTGATATCATATTATGTTACAGATACTGTTTGTCGCGTTGTGATATCATATTATGTTACAGATATTGTTTGTCGCGTTGTGATATCATATTATGTTACAGATATTGTTTGTCGCGTTGTGATATCATATTGTGTTACTGATATTGTTTGTCGCGTTGTGATATCATATTATGTTACAGATACTGTTTGTCGCTTTGTGATATCATATTTTGTTATCAATACTGTTTGTCGCGTTGTGATATCATATTATGTTACAGTTATTGTTTGTCGCGTTGTGATATCATATTGTGTTACCGATACTGTTTGTCGTTGTGATATCATATTGTGTTACTGATATTGTTTGTCGGGTTGTGATATCATATTGTGTTACCGATATTGTTTGTCGGATTGTGATATCATATTGTTTTACCGATATTGTTTGTCGTGTTGTGATATCATATTATATTACTGTTTGTTTGTGGTTTTGTTTGTGTGTTCGATACTGTTTGTCACGTTGTGATATCATATTGTGCTACATATATTGTTTGTCGCGTTGTGATATCATATTGTGTTACCGATATTGTTTGTCGCGTTGTGATATCATAGTGTGTTACCGATATTTTTGTCGTGTTGTGATATCATATTATATTACCAATACTGTTTGTCGCGTTGTGATATCATAGTGTGTAACCGATATTGTTTGTCGCGTTGTGATATCATAGTGTGTTACCGATATTGTTTGTCGCATTGTGAT
>CM026386.1:717547-745773 GCA_014843695.1 Archivesica marissinica | reverse complement strand
ATGTTCCAAAACAGTTACTGTCGGTGGACCAGGTTGATGCTCTACTACAGGTTGTATTATGCTATCAATTAATCTGTGATAAGCTGCACCATTACAGTGACTGACACATACCAATATGTGATAAGCTGCACCATTACAGCACTAACATATACCAATATGTGATAAGCTGCACCATTACAGCACTAACATATACCAATATGTGATAAGTTGCACCATTACAGCACTAACACATACCAATCTGTGATAAGCTGCACCATTACAGCCACTAACATATACCAATCTGTGATAAGCTGCAACATTACAGCCACTAACACATACCAATCTGTGATAAGCTGCACCATTACAGTGACTGACACATACCGATCTGTGATAAGCTGCACCATTACAGCCACTAACATATACCAATCTGTGATAAGCTGCACCATTACAGCCACTAACACATACCAATCTGTGATAAGCTGCACCATTACAGTGACTGACACATACCAATATGCGATAAGCTGCACCATTATAGTGAATAACACATACCAATCTGTGATAAGCTGCACCATTACAGCACTAATACATACCAATCTGTGATACGCTGCACCATTACAGCCACTAACATATACCAATATGTGATAAGCTGCACCATTATAGTGACTAACACATACCAAACTGTGATAAGCTGCACCATTACAGCACTAACATATACCAATCTGTGATAAGCTGCACCATTACAGCACTGACATATACCAATCTGTGATAAGCTGCACCATTACAGTGACTGACACATACCAATATGTGATAAGCTGCACCATTACAGCACTAACATATACCAATATGTGATAAGCTGCACCATTACAGCACTAACATATACCAATATGTGATAAGCTGCACCATTACAGCACTAACACATACCAATCTGTGATAAGCTGCACCATTACAGCCACTAATATATACCAATCTGTGATAAGCTGCAACATTACAGCCACTAACACATACCAATCTGTGATAAGCTGCACCATTACAGTGACTGACACATACCAATATGCGATAAGCTGCACCATTATAGTGAATAACACATACCAATCTGTGATAAGCTGCACCATTACAGCACTAATACATACCAATCTGTGATACGCTGCACCATTACAGCCACTAACATATACCAATATGTGATAAGCTGCACCATTATAGTGACTAACACATACCAAACTGTGATAAGCTGCACCATTACAGCACTAACATATACCAATCTGTGATAAGCTGCACCATTACAGCCACTAACACATACCAATCTGTGGTAAGCTGCACCATTACAGCACTGACATATACCAATCTGTGATAAGCTGCACCATTACAGTGACTGACACATACCAATATGTGATAAGCTGCACCATTACAGCACTAACATATACCAATCTGTGATAAGCTGCACCATTACAGCCACTAACACATACCAATCTGTGGTAAGCTGCACCATTACAGCACTGACATATACCAATCTGTGATAAGCTGCACCATTACAGTGACTGACACATACCAATATGTGATAAGCTGCACCATTACAGCACTAACATATACCAATATGTGATAAGCTGCACCATTACAGCACTAACATATACCAATATGTGATAAGCTGCACCATTACAGCACTAACACATACCAATCTGTGATAAGCTGCACCATTACAGCCACTAATATATACCAATCTGTGATAAGCTGCAACATTACAGCCACTAACACATACCAATCTGTGATAAGCTGCACCATTACAGTGACTGACACATACCGATATGTGATAAGCTGCACCATTACAGCCACTAACATATACCAATCTGTGATAAGCTGCACCATTACAGCCACTAACACATACCAATATGTGATAAGCTGCACCATTACAGTGACTGACACATACCAATATGTGATAAGCTGCACCATTATAGTGACTAATACATACCAATCTGTGATAAGCTGCACCATTACAGCCACTAACATATACCAATATGTGATAAGCTGCACCATTATAGTGACTAACACATACCAAACTGTGATAAGCTGCACCATTACAGCACTAACATATACCAATCTGCGATAAGCTGCACCATTACAGCCACTAACACATACCAATCTGTGGTAAGCTGCACCATTACAGCACTGACATATACCAATATGTGATAAGCTGCACCATTACAGTGACTGACATACCAATGTGTGATAAGCTGCACCATTACAGCACTAACATATACCAATCTGTGATAAGCTGCACCATTACAGCCACTAACACATACCAATCTGTGGTAAGCTGCACCATTACAGCATTGACATATACCAATCTGTGATAAGCTGCACCATTACAGTGACTGACACATACCAATATGTGATAAGCTGCACCATTATAGCCACTAACACATACCAATCTGTGATAAGCTGCATCATTACAGCCACTAACAAATACCAATATGTGATAAGCTGCACCATTACAGCACTAACATATACCAATATGTGATAAGCTGCACCATTACAGCCACTAACACATACCAATCTGTGATAAGCTGCACCATTACAGCCACTAACACATACCAATCTGTGATAAGCTGCACCATTACAGCCACTAACACATACCAATATGTGGTAAGCTGCACCATTACAGCCACTAACACATACCAATATGTGGTAAGCTGCACCATTACAGCCACTAACACATACCAATCTGTGATAAGCTGCACCATTACAGCACTAACACATACCAATCTGTGATAAGCTGCACCATTACAGTGACTGACACATACCAATATGTGATAAGCTGCACCATTATAGTGACTAACACATACCAAACTGTGATAAGCTGCACCATTACAGCACTAATACATACCAATCTGTGATAAGCTGCACCATTACAGCCACTAACATATACCAATATGTGATAAGCTGCACCATTATAGTGACTAACTCATACCAAACTGTGATAAGCTGCACCATTACAGTGACTGACACCTAACAATATGTGATAAGCTGCACCATTACAGCCACTAACACATACCAATCTGTGATAAGCTGCACCATTACAGTGACTGACACATACCAATATGTGATAAGCTGCACCATTATAGTGACTAACACATACCAAACTGTGATAAGCTGCACCATTACAGCACTAATACATACCAATCTGTGATAAGCTGCACCATTACAGCCACTAACATATACCAATATGTGATAAGCTGCACCATTATAGTGACTAACACATACCAAACTGTGATAAGCTGCACCATTACAGCACTAACATATACCAATGTGTGATAAGCTGCACCATTACAGTGACTGACACATACCAATATGTGATAAGCTGCACCATTACAGCACTAACATATACCAATCTGTGATAAGCTGCACCATTACAGCCACTAACACATACCAATATGTGGTAAGCTGCACCATTACAGCACTGACATATACCAATCTGTGATAAGCTGCACCATTACAGTGACTGACACATACCAATCTGTGATAAGCTGCACCATTATAGCCACTAACACATACCAATCTGTGATAAGCTGCACCATTATAGCCACTAACACATACCAATCTGTGATAAGCTGCACCATTATAGCCACTAACATATACCAATATGTGGTAAGCTGCACCATTACAGCCACTAACATATACCAATATGTGATAAGCTGCACCATTATAGTGACTAACACATACCAATATGTGATAAGCTGCACCATTATAGTGACTAACACATACCAAACTGTGATAAGCTGCACCATTACAGCACTAATACATACCAATCTGTGATAAGCTGCACCATTACAGTGACTGACACATACCAATATGTGATAAGCTGCACCATTATAGTGACTAACACATACCAAACTGTGATAAGCTGCACCATTACAGCACTAATACATACCAATCTGTGATAAGCTGCACCATTACAGCCACTAACATATACCAATATGTGATAAGCTGCACCATTATAGTGACTAACACATACCAATATGTGATAAGCTGCACCATTATAGTGACTAACACATACCAAACTGTGATAAGCTGCACCATTACAGCACTAATACATACCAATCTGTGATAAGCTGCACCATTACAGTGACTGACACATACCAATATGTGATAAGCTGCACCATTATAGTGACTAACACATACCAAACTGTGATAAGCTGCACCATTACAGCACTAATACATACCAATCTGTGATAAGCTGCACCATTACAGTGACTGACACATACCAATCTGTGATAAGCTGCACCATTACAGTGATTGACACATACCAATATGTGATAAGCTGCACCATTACAGCCACTAACACATACCAATCTGTGATAAGCTGCACCATTACAGCCACTAACACATACCAATCTGTGATAAGCTGCACCATTACAGCCAATAACACATACTAATATGTGATAAGCTGCACCATTACAGCCACTAACACATACCAATCTGTGGTAAGCTGCACCATTACAGTGACTAAGTGGGTTCTACATCAATGTTATTGTATATGTGTAAGTGGGTTCTACATCAATGTTATTGGCTATGTGTAAGTGGGTTCTACATCAATGTTATTGTCTATGTGTAAGTGGGTTCTACATCAATGTTAGTGTCTATGTGTAAGTGGGTTCTACATCAATGTTAGTGTCTATGTGTAAGTGGGTTCTACATCAATGTTAGTGTCTATGTGTAAGTGGGTTCTACATCAATGTTAGTGTCTATGTGTAAGTGGGTTCTACATCAATGTTAGTGTCTATGTGTAAGTGGGTTCTACATCAATGTTAGTGTCTATGTGTAAGTGGGTTCTACATCAATGTTAGTGTCTATGTGTAAGTGGGGTTCTACATCAATGTTAGTGTATATGTGTAAGTGGGTTCTACATCAATGTTATTGTATATGTGTAAGTGGGTTCTACATCAATGTTAGTGTCTATGTGTAAGTGGGTTCTACATCAATGTTATTGTCTATGTGTAAGTGGGTTCTACATCAATGTTATTGTATATGTGTAAGTGGGTTCTACATCAATGTTTTGTTTGTGTGTGGGTTTTTGTTGTGTTTGTGTGTGGGTTTTTGTTGTGTTTGTGTGTGGGTTTTTGTTGTGTTTGTGTTGTGGGTTTTTGTTGTGTTTGTGTGTGGGTTTTTGTTGTGTTTGTGTTGTGTGTTTTTGTTATTAACCCTAACCCTAATCTGATTTATAGGCAATCCATAGACTGAGTGAGCTACCCAAGGTGACGATTTGGTATGCATATATTTCATTGGATGTTTGTAGGGAGCTGACCAAGTCACAGCCATTTGTAGGGAATCTTGTGATGACAGTTCTAGTATTAACCGACAGTTGTCGGAGGTAGAGAGGCTACGCAAGGTCATAATGGAGCTGGTCGATACGGAGAAAGCTTACGTTAAGGTACAGGTTTTACAGTCAAGTTTGTGATACGGAGAAAGCTTACATTAAGGTACAGGTTTTACAGTCAGGTTGGTCGATACGGAGAAAGCTTACATTAAGGTACAGGTTTTACAGTCAGGTTGGTCGATACGGAGACAGCTTACATTAAGGTACAGGTTTTACAGTCAGGTTGGTAGATACGGAGAAAGCTTACAATAAGGTACAGGTTTTACAGTCAGGTTGATCGATACGGAGAAAGCTTACATTAAGGTACAGGTTTTATAGTCAGGTTTGTGATACGGAGAAAGCTTATGTTAGGTTACAGCATGTGTAATGGAGTTGGTTGATATGGAGATATTCTATGTGAAGTTATCTAGTTCATATAATTAATTACTCGAAATGGAGATAATGTACATTGAGATTCAATACAGAGATAGCTTACATTGAGATATAGTGGTATAATGGAGTTATTCAATACGGAGATAGCGTACATTGAGATATAGTTGAATAATGGAGTTATTCAATATGGAGATAGCGTACATTGAGATATAGTTGTATAATGGAGTTATTCAATACGGAGATAGCTTATATTGAGATATAGTTGTTTAATGGAGTTATTCAATACGGAGATACCATACATTGAGATATAGTTGTATAATGGAGTTGGTTGATGTGGAGATAGCTTACGTTGAGATATAGTTGTTTAATGGAGTTATTCAATATGGAGATACCATACATTGAGATATGTTGTATAATGGAGTTGGTTGATGCGGAGATAGCTTACATTGAGATATAGTTGTATAATGGAGTTGGTCAATACAGAGATAGCTTACATTGAGATATAGTTGTATAATGGAGTTATTCAATACAGAGATAGCTTACATTGAGATATAGTTGTATAATGGAGTTATTCAATACGGAGATAGTGTACATTGAGATATAATTGTATAATGGAGTTATTCAATACGGAGATAGCGTACATTGAGATATAATTGTATAATGGAGTTATTCAATACGGAGATAGTGTACATTGAGATATAATTGTATAATGGAGTTATTCAATATGGAGATAGCGTACATTGAGATATAATGTATAATGGAGTTATTCAATACGGAGATAGTGTACATTGAGATATAATTGTATAATGGAGTTATTCAATACGGAGATAGCGTACATTGAGATATAATGTATAATGGAGTTATTCAATACGGAGATAGTGTACATGAGATATAATTGTATAATGGAGTTATTCAATATGGAGATAGTGTACATTGAGATATAGTTGTATAATGGAGTTGGTCGATATGGAGATAGCTTACATTGAGATATAGTTGTATAATGGAGTTGGTCAATACAGAGATAGCTTACATTGAGATATAGTTGTATAATGGAGTTGGTCAATACAGAGATAGCTTACATTGAGATATAGTTGTATAATGGAGTTGGTCAATACAGAGATAGCTTACATTGAGATATAGTGGTATATTGGAGATGGAGAAAATGTACATTGAGATATAGTTGTATATGGAGTTATTCAATACAGAGATAACTTACATTGAGAATAGTTGTATAGTGGATGGTCAATACAGAGATAGCTTACATTGAGATATAATTGTATAATGAGTTGGTCGATACGGAGATAGCGTACATTGAGATATAGTTGTATAATGGAGTTATTCAATACAGAGATAGCTTACATTGAGATATAATTGTATAATGGAGTTGGTGATATGGATATAGCGTACATTGAGATATAGTTGTATAATGGAGTTGGTGATACGGAGATAGCGTACATTGAGATATAATTGTATAATGGAGTTGGTCGATACGGAGATAGCGTACATTGAGATATAATTGTATAATGGAGTTGGTTGATACGGAGATAGCGTACATTGAGATATAGTTGTATAATGGAGTTATTCAATACGGAGATAGCTTACATTGAGATATAGTTGTATTATGGAGTTATTCAATACAGAGATAGTGTACATTGAGATATAGTGTATAGTGGAGTTATTCAATACAGAGATAGCTTACATTGAGATATAGTTGTATATTGGAGTTATTCAATATGGAGATAGCGTACATTGAGATATAGTTGTATAATGGAGTTACAATATGGAGATAGCTTACATTAAGATATAGTTGTATAATGGAGTTATTCAATATGGAGATAGCGTACATTGAGATATATAGTTGTATAATGGAGTCATTCAACACGGAGATAGCTTACATGGAGTTATTCAATACGGAGATAGCTTACATTGAGAAATAGTTGTATAATGGAGTTATTCAATACGGAGATAGCTTACATTGAGATATAGTTGTATAATGGATTTGGGATACATAGCGTACATTGAGATATATTGTATAATGGCAGAGATAGTGTACATTGAGATATAATTGTATATGGAGTTATTCAATATGGAGATAGCGTACATTGAGATATAGTTTTTAATGGAGTTATTCAATACGGAGAATACATTGAGATATAGTTGTATAATGGAGTTATTCAATACGGAGATAGTGTACATTTGGAGATGTGTTTGAGATAGTTGTATAATGGAGTTATTCATTTGGATATAGTTGTATAAGTATTATGGAGATAGTGTACATTGAGATATATTGTATAATGGAGTTATTTACGGAGATAGTGTACATTGAGATATAGTTGTATAATGGAGTTATTTACGGAGATAGCGTACATTGAGTTTGGATATAGTTGTTTAATGGGTTATTCGATACGGAGATAGTTTACATTGAGTATATATGGAGTTATTGATATACATAGATATGTTGTTTGGGTGTGGGTTGTTTGGGGTACATTGAGATATAGTTGTATATTGGAGTTATTCATAGCTTACATTTAGATATAGTTGTGTATGGAGTTTTTGGATAGTGTACATTGAGATATAGTTGTATAGTGGAGTTATTCAATACAGAGATGTTACATTGAGATATAGTTGTATAATGGAGTTATTCAATACTGAGATAGTGTCTGGGTGGTACATTGAGATATAGTTGTTAATGGAGATATAGTACATTGAGATATAGTTGTATAGTGGAGTTATTCAATACGAGATAGCTTACATTGAGATATATTGTATAATGGAGTTATTTACTGAGATATACTGGAGGTTTGAGATTGTTTTATAATGGAGTTATCAATACGGTTGGAGATAGTGTACATTGAGATATAGTTGTTTAATGGAGATACGGAGATAGTTACATTGAGATATAGTTGTATATGGATATACGGAGATAGTCGGTTACATTGAGATATTGAGTTGTTTAATGGAGTTATTGAGATAGTACATTGAGATATAGTTGTATAATGGAGTTACAATACGTTGTTGTTTGGAGATAGTGTACATTGAGATATAGTTGTATAATGGAGTTATTCAATACGTATTGAGATATAGTTGTATAGGAGTTATTTATGGAGATAGATTGAGATATAGTTGTATAATGGAGTTATTCAATATGGAGATAGTGTACATTTAGATAGTATTGGGTTGTATAATGGAGTTATTTACGGGTGCGTACATTGAGATATAGTTGTATAATGGAGTTGTTTGATATGGAGATAGCGTACATTGAGATATAGTTGTTTAATGGAGTTATTCAATACGGAGATAGCTTACATTGAGATATAGTTGTATAATGGAGTTATTCAATACGGAGATAGTGTACATTGAGATATAGTTGTATAGTGGAGTTATTCAATTATTCAGTTATTGTATAGTTGAGATATAGTTGTATGGAGTTATCGTACGGATATATTGCGTACATGAGATAGGTAGTGTTGTTTAATGGAGTTATTGATACGGAGTTATTAGTGTACATTGAGATATAGTTGTTTGGAGTTATTCGTACGGAGATATATAGTTGTTTAATGGAGTTATTCAATATATAGATGTTTACATTGAGTTATTGTTGGTTGTTTGGGTGTTTTGTTGTATAATGGAGTTATTCAATACGTTTGAGATAGTTGTGTGTACTTATTGTGTTGGGAGTTATTTTTTTGGAGATAGCTTACATTGAGTATAATTATTACGGAGATATATTGGGTATAATGGAGCGGAGATAGTTACATTTAGATATAGATATGGAGTCAATACAGAGATAGCTTACATTGGATATAGTTTGGATTACAATAGTTTCATGGAGATAGTGTACATTGAGATAGTGTAATTGAGTTATTCGGAGATAGCTTACTTATTTAGATATAGTATAATGGAGTTATTCATATCATTGAGATATGTTGTATATTGGAGTTATTCAATACATATACATTGAGATATAGTTGTTTTGGAGTTATTCAATGGAGTGTACATTGGTTGTTGTTTGGGTTGTTGAGATAGCTTACATTGAGATATATTTGTGTAATGGAGTTATTACATTGAGATATAGTTGTATAATGGGTTATTGTGGAGATAGTCAGATTGTATATGGGCTTACATTGAGATATAGTTGTATAATGGAGTTTTCAATACTGAGATGTGGTACATTGGAGATATAGTTGTATAATGGAGTTATTCAATACGGAGATTACATTGGAGATGGAGTATTCATATGGAGATACATTGAGATATAGTTGTATATTGAGTTATTCAATACAGAGATAGTTACATTGAGATATAGTTGTATGGAGTTATTTGGATGTACATTGAGATATAGTTGTATATGGGTTATTCGATACTGAGATAGTGTACATTGAGATATAGTTGTATAATGGAGTTATTCAATACGGGTGTTTTAGAGATAGCTTACATTGGTTGTTGTTTGGAGTTATTCAATACGGAGATAGCGTACATTGAGAGTATATGTGTTTTATGGAGTTTGGAGTTGTTTAATACGGAGATAGTGTACATTGAGATATAGTTGTATAATGGAGTTATTCAATACGGGTGTGTATTGAGATATAATTGTATAATGGAGTTATTGGAGATAGCTTACATTGAGATATATGTATAATGGAGTTGGTAGATAGTTCATTGAGAGTTGTATAGTTTTTCGGAGATAGTGTACATTGGAGTATAATTGGTTTTGTGGGTTTGGTTTGGTGTTTTGGTTTGTTGGTTTGGGTATACATTGGAGTTTGGAGTTATTTACGGAGATATACGTTGAGATGTAGTTGTATATTGAGATACAGAGATAGTTACATTGAGATATAGTTGTATAATGGAGTTATTGAGTACATTTAGATATAGTTGTTTAATGGAGTTTTATACGGAGATAGCGTACATTGAGATATAGTTGTATAATGGAGTTATTCAATACGGAGATAGTTTTTGGTTTTCAATATGGAGATAGTGTACATGAGATATAGTTGTATAATGGAGTTAGATATAGATACATTGAGATATGTTGTATAATGGAGTTGTTCGATATTGGAGATAGCTTACATTGAGATATAGTGTATAATGGAGTTATACGGAGATAGGGGACAATACGGAGATAGTGCACATTGAGATATAGTTGTATAATGGAGTTATTCAATACAGAGTAGATTACATTGAGATATAGTTGTATAATGGAGTTATTCAATACAGAGATGGTTTTGTTGTTAGTTATTCAATACGGAGATATTGTACATTGGGTTATGATATGGAGTTATTCAATATTGGTGTTTTCGATACGGAGATATTGCGTACGGGATTGTGAGATATAGTTGTATAATGGAGTATATATGGAGATAGTTTACATTGAGATATAGTTGTATAATGGAGTTGGTTGTTATTAAGGTGGTTTTATACGGAGATAGTGTCATTGAGATATAATTGTATAATGGATACATTGAGATATAGTTGTTTAATGGAGTTGTTTGATATGGAGATGGTAGTGTACATTGGGTGGTTGTTTGGGTGGGTGTGTTTTTGGGTTTGGTTGGGTTTGGTGGTTTGGTTTGTTTTGTTTGAGATATAGTTGTATAATGGAGTTGTTTGATATGGAGATAGTGTACATGAGATATGGTTGTTTAGTGGAGTTATTCATACGGAGATAGCTTACATTGAGATATAGTTGTAAATGGAGTTATTCAATAGAGATAGTTTTTTTACATTGAGATATAGTTGTATAATGGAGTTATTGCGTATATGGAGATAGTGTACATTGTTTGGGTTGAGATATAGTTTTATATATGGAGTTGTTGATATGGAGATAGCTTACATTGAGATATAGTTGTATAATGGGGTTATTCAATACAGAGATACATTGTGATATAGTTGTTAAGATACGGAGATAGTACATTGAGATTATAGTTGGTTATTAATGGAGTTATGGTTCAATCTGAGATAGGTACATTGAGATATAGTTGTTTAATTGAGTTATTCAATATGGAGATAGCGTACATTGAGATATTGTTTAATGGAGTTATTCAATATGGAGATAGCCTACATTGAGATATAGTTGGAGATAGATAGCTTACATTGAGATATAGTTGTATTATGGGTTATTCAATACAGAGATAGTGTACATTGAGATATAGTTGTATAGTGGAGTTATTCAATACAGAGATAGATTACTTGGTTAGTTGTATAATGGAGTTATTCAATATTGAGATAGTGTTTGAGATATAGTTGTATAATGGAGTTATTATATGGAGATGTTTGAGTTAGTTGTTTAATGGAGTTGTTGATATGGGAGATAGCGTACATTGAGATATTTGTATAATGGAGTTATTCAATACGGAGATGTTTACATTGAGATATAGTTGTATAATGGAGTTATTCAATACGGAGATAGTGTACATTGAGATATAGTTGTATAGTGGAGTTATTCAATATGGAGATAGCTTACATTGAGATATAGTTGTATATGGAGTTGTTTGATATGGAGTAGCGTACATGAGATATAGTTGTATAATGGAGTTATTCAATATGGAGATAGCTTACATTGAGATATAGTTGTATAATGGAGTTGGTTGATACGGAGATAGCGTACATTGAGTTGTATAATGGAGTTATTCAATACGTAGATGTTTACATTGAGATATAGTTGTATTATGGAGTTATTCAATACGGAGATAGTGTACATTGATATATAGTTGTATAGTGGAGTTATTCAATATGGAGATAGCTTACATTGAGATATAGTTGTTAATGGGTTGGTTGATATGGAGATAGTGTACATTGAGATATAGTGTATAATGGAGGAGATAGTTACATTGAGATATAGTTGTTTAATGGAGTTATTCATGGGTGGTTTGAGATATAGTTGTATAATGGAGTTATTCTATACGGAGATAGTGTACATGAGATATAGTTGTATAATGAGTTATTCAATACGTAGATAGCTTACATTGAGATATTGTATTATGGAGTTGTTGATATGGAGATAGTGTACATTGAGATATAGTTGTATAGTGGGGTTATTCAATACAGAGATAGCTTACATTATATATGTAATGGAGTTATTCAATACGGAGATATTGTACATTGAGATATAGTTGTATAATGGAGTTATTCAATACGGAGATAGCGTACATTGAGATATAATTGTATAATGGAGTTATTCAATACGGAGATAGTGTACATTGAGATATAATTGTATAATGGAGTTATTCAATATGGAGATAGCGTACATTGAGATATAATTGTATAATGGAGTTATTCAATACGGAGATAGTGTACATTGAGATATAATTGTATAATGGAGTTATTCAATACGGAGATAGCGTACATTGAGATATAATTGTATAATGGAGTTATTCAATACGGAGATAGTGTACATTGAGATATAATTGTATAATGGAGTTATTCAATATGGAGATAGCGTACATTGAGATATAATTGTATAATGGAGTTATTCAATACGGAGATAGTGTACATTGAGATATAATTGTATAATGGAGTTATTCAATACGGAGATAGCGTACATTGAGATATAATTGTATAATGGAGTTATTCAATACGGAGATAGTGTACATTGAGATATAATTGTATAATGGAGTTATTCAATATGGAGATAGTGTACATTGAGATATAGTTGTATAATGGAGTTGGTCGATATGGAGATAGCTTACATTGAGATATAGTTGTATAATGGAGTTGGTCAATACAGAGATAGCTTACATTGAGATATAGTTGTATAATGGAGTTGGTCAATACAGAGATAGCTTACATTGAGATATAGTTGTATAATGGAGTTGGTCAATACAGAGATAGCTTACATTGAGATATAGTGGTATATTGGAGTTATTCAATATGGAGAAAATGTACATTGAGATATAGTTGTATAATGGAGTTATTCAATACAGAGATAACTTACATTGAGAAATAGTTGTATAGTGGAGTTGGTCAATACAGAGATAGCTTACATTGAGATATAATTGTATAATTGAGTTGGTCGATACGGAGATAGCGTACATTGAGATATAGTTGTATAATGGAGTTATTCAATACAGAGATAGCTTACATTGAGATATAATTGTATAATGGAGTTGGTTGATATGGATATAGCGTACATTGAGATATAGTTGTATAATGGAGTTGGTTGATACGGAGATAGCGTACATTGAGATATAATTGTATAATGGAGTTGGTCGATACGGAGATAGCGTACATTGAGATATAATTGTATAATGGAGTTGGTTGATACGGAGATAGCGTACATTGAGATATAGTTGTATAATGGAGTTATTCAATACGGAGATAGCTTACATTGAGATATAGTTGTATTATGGAGTTATTCAATACAGAGATAGTGTACATTGAGATATAGTTGTATAGTGGAGTTATTCAATACAGAGATAGCTTACATTGAGATATAGTTGTATATTGGAGTTATTCAATATGGAGATAGCGTACATTGAGATATAGTTGTATAATGGAGTTATTCAATATGGAGATAGCTTACATTAAGATATAGTTGTATAATGGAGTTATTCAATATGGAGATAGCGTACATTGAGATATATAGTTGTATAATGGAGTCATTCAACACGGAGATAGCTTACATTTAGATGTAGTTGTATAATGGAGTTATTCAATACGGAGATAGCTTACATTGAGAAATAGTTGTATAATGGAGTTATTCAATACGGAGATAGCTTACATTGAGATATAGTTGTATAATGGAGTTGGTCGATACGGAAATAGCGTACATTGAGATATAATTGTATAATGGACTTATTCAATACAGAGATAGTGTACATTGAGATATAATTGTATAATGGAGTTATTCAATATGGAGATAGCGTACATTGAGATATAATTGTTTAATGGAGTTATTCAATACGGAGATGGCATACATTGAGATATAGTTGTATAATGGAGTTATTCAATACGGAGATAGTGTACATTGAGATGTAGTTGTATAATGGAGTTATTCAATACGGAGATAGTGTACATTGAGATGTAGTTGTATAATGGAGTTATTCAATATGGAGATAGCTTACATTTAGATATAATTGTATAATGGAGTTGGTCGATACGGAGATAGCGTACATTGAGATATAGTTGTATAATGGAGTTATTCAATACGGAGATAGTGTACATTGAGATATAGTTGTATAATGGAGTTATTCAATACGGAGATAGCGTACATTGAGATATAGTTGTTTAATGGAGTTATTCAAAACGGAGATAGTTTACATTGAGATATAGTTGTATAATGGAGTTATTCAATACAGAGATAGTGTACATTGAGATATAGTTGTATATTGGAGTTATTCAATACAGAGATAGCTTACATTTAGATATAGTTGTATAATGGAGTTATTCAATACAGAGATAGCTTACATTGAGATATAGTTGTATAATGGAGTTATTCAATACAGAGATAGTGTACATTGAGATATAGTTGTATATTGGAGTTATTCAATACAGAGATAGCTTACATTTAGATATAGTTGTATAATGGAGTTATTCAATACAGAGATAGCTTACATTGAGATATAGTTGTATAATGGAGTTATTCAATACAGAGATAGTGTACATTGAGATATAGTTGTATATTGGAGTTATTCAATACAGAGATAGCTTACATTTAGATATAGTTGTATAATGGAGTTATTCAATACGGAGATAGCTTACATTGAGATATAGTTGTATAATGGAGTTATTCAATACAGAGATAGTGTACATTGAGATATAGTTGTATAATGGAGTTATTCAATACGGAGATAGCGTACATTGAGATATAGTTGTTTAATGGAGTTATTCAATACGGAGATAGCGTACATTGAGATATAGTTGTATAATGGAGTTATTCAATACGGAGATAGTGTACATTGAGATATAGTTGTATAATGGAGTTGGTCGATACGGAGATAGCTTACATTGAGATATAATTGTATAACGGAGTTGGTTGATACGGAGATAGCGTACATTGAGATATAGTTGTATAATGGAGTTATTCAATACGGAGATGTGTACATTGAGATATAATTGTATAATGGAGTTATTCAATACGGAGATAGCATACATTGAGATATAGTTGTATAATGGAGTTATTCAATATGGAGATAGCATACATTGAGATATAGTTGTATAATGGAGTTGGTTGATATGGAGATAGCGTACATTGAGATATAGTTGTATAATGGAGTTATTCAATACAGAGATAGCTTACATTGAGATATAGTTGTATAATGGAGTTATTCAATACAGAGATAGTGTACATTGAGATATAGTTGTATAGTGGAGTTATTCAATACAGAGATAGCTTACATTGAGATATAGTTGTATAATGGAGTTATTCAATACTGAGATAGTGTACATTGAGATATAGTTGTATAATGGAGTTATTCAATACGGAGATAGCATACATTGAGATATAGTTGTTTAATGGAGTTATTCAATACGGAGATAGCGTACATTGAGATATAGTTGTATAATGGAGTTATTCAATACGGAGATAGCGTACATTGAGATATAGTTGTTTAATGGAGTTATTCAATACGGAGATAGCGTACATTGAGATATAGTTGTATAATGGAGTTATTCAATACGGAGATAGTGTACATTGAGATATAGTTGTATAATGGAGTTATTCAATACGGAGATAGTGTACATTGAGATATAATTGTATAATGGAGTTATTCAATACGGAGATAGTGTACATTGAGATATAGTTGTATAATGGAGTTGGTCGATACGGGATAGCTTACATTGAGATATAGTTGTATAATGGAGTTATTCAATACAGAGATAGTGTACATTGAGATATAGTTGTATATTGGAGTTATTCAATACAGAGATAGCTTACATTTAGATATAGTTGTATAATGGAGTTATTCAATACAGAGATAGCTTACATTGAGATATAGTTGTATAATGGAGTTATTCAATACAGAGATAGTGTACATTGAGATATAGTTGTATATTGGAGTTATTCAATACAGAGATAGCTTACATTTAGATATAGTTGTATAATGGAGTTATTCAATACAGAGATAGCTTACATTGAGATATAGTTGTATAATGGAGTTATTCAATACAGAGATAGTGTACATTGAGATATAGTTGTATATTGGAGTTATTCAATACAGAGATAGCTTACATTGAGATATAGTTGTAAAATGGAGTTATTCAATATGGAGATAGCTTACATTGAGAAATAGTTGTATAATGGGTTTATTCAATACAGAGATAGCGTACATTGAGATATAGTTGTATAATGGAGTTGGTCGATACAGAGATAGCTTACATTGAGATATAGTTGTATAATGGAGTTGGTCAATACAGAGATAGCTTACATTGAGATATAGTTGTATAATGGAGTTGGTCAATACAGAGATAGCTTACATTGAGATATAGTTGTATAATGGAGTTGGTCAATACAGAGATAGCTTACATTGAGATATAGTGGTATATTGGAGTTATTCAATACGGAGATAATGTACATTGAGATATAGTTGTATAATGGAGTTATTCAATACAGAGATAGCTTACATTGAGAAATAGTTGTATAGTGGAGTTGGTCAATACAGAGATAGCTTACATTGAGATATAATTGTATAATTGAGTTGGTCGATACTGAGATAGCGTACATTGAGATATAGTTGTATAATGGAGTTATTCAATACAGAGATAGCTTACATTGAGATATAATTGTATAATTGAGTTGGTCGATACGGAGATAGCGCACATTGAGATATAATTGTATAATTGAGTTGGTCGATACAGAGATAGTGTACATTGAGATATAGTTGTATAGTGGAGTTATTCAATACAGAGATAGCGTACATTGAGATATAGTTGTTTAATGGAGTTGGTTGATACGGAGATAGCGCACATTGAGATATAGTTGTATAATGGAGTTATTCAATACAGAGATAGCTTACATTGAGATATAGTTGTATAATGGAGTTGGTCGATACAGAGATAGCGTACATTGAGATATAATTGTATAATGGAGTTATTCAATACGGAGATAATGTACATTGAGATATAATTGTATAATGGAGTTATTCAATACAGAGATAGCTTACATTGAGATATAATTGTATAATGGAGTTATTCAATACGGAGATAATGTACATTGAGATATAGTTGTATAATGGAGTTATGCAATATGGAGATAGCTTACATTGAGATATAGTTGTATAATGGAGTTATTCAATACGGAGATAATGTACATTGAGATATAGTTGTATAATGGAGTTATGCAATATGGAGATAGCTTACATTGAGATATAGTTGTATAATGGAGTTATTCAATACAGAGATAATGTACATTGAGATATAATTGTATAATGGAGTTATTCAATATGGAGATAGTTTACATTGAGATATAGTTGTATAATGGAGTTATTCAATACAGAGATAGTGTACATTGAGATATAGTTGTATAATGGAGTTATTCAATACGGAGATAGCATACATTGAGATATAGTTGTTTAATGGAGTTATTCAATACGGAGATAGCGTACATTGAGATATAGTTGTATAATGGAGTTATTCAATACGGAGATAGCGTACATTGAGATATAGTTGTTTAATGGAGTTATTCAATACGGAGATAGCGTACATTGAGATATAGTTGTATAATAGAGTTATTCAATACGGAGATAGTGTACATTGAGATATAGTTGTATAATGGAGTTATTCAATACGGAGATAGTGTACATTGAGATATAATTGTATAATGGAGTTATTCAATACGGAGATAGTGTACATTGAGATATAGTTGTATAATGGAGTTGGTCGATATGGAGATAGCTTACATTGAGATATAATTGTATAATGGAGTTGGTTGATACGGAGATAGCGTACATTGAGATATAATTGTATAATGGAGTTATTCTATACGGAGATAGTGTACATTGAGATATAATTGTATAATGGAGTTATTCAATACGGAGATACTATACATTGAGATATAGTTGTATAATGGAGTTGGTTGATATGGAGATAGCGCACATTGAGATATAGTTGTATAATGGGGTTATTCAATACAGAGATAGCTTACATTGAGATATAGTTGTATAATGGAGTTATTCAATACGGAGATAGCTTACATTGAGATATAGTTGTATAATGGAGTTATTCAATACGGAGATAGCATACATTGAGATATAGTTGTATAATGGAGTTATTCAATACGGAGATAACTTACATTTAGATGTAGTTGTATAATGGAGTTATTCAATATGGAGATAGCTTACATTGAGAAATAGTTGTATAGTGGAGTTGGTCAATACAGAGATAGCGTACATTGAGATATAATTGTATAATTGAGTTGATCGATACGGAGATAGCGTACATTGAGATATAATTGTATAATGGAGTTGGTTGATATGGAGATAGTGTACATTGAGATATGGTTGTATAGTGGAGTTATTCAATACAGAGATAGCTTACATTGAGATATAGTTGTATAATAGAGTTATTCAATACGGAGATAGTGTACATTGAGATATAGTTGTATAATGGAGTTATTCAATACGGAGATAGTGTACATTGAGATATAATTGTATAATGGAGTTATTCAATACGGAGATAGTGTACATTGAGATATAGTTGTATAATGGAGTTGGTCGATATGGAGATAGCTTACATTGAGATATAATTGTATAATGGAGTTGGTTGATACGGAGATAGCGTACATTGAGATATAGTTGTATAATGGAGTTATTCTATACGGAGATAGTGTACATTGAGATATAATTGTATAATGGAGTTATTCAATACGGAGATACCATACATTGAGATATAGTTGTATAATGGAGTTGGTTGATATGGAGATAGCGCACATTGAGATATAGTTGTATAATGGGGTTATTCAATACAGAGATAGCTTACATTGAGATATAGTTGTATAATGGAGTTATTCAATACGGAGATAGCGTACATTTAGATATAGTTGTTTAATGGAGTTATTCAATACGGAGATAGCGTACATTGAGATATAGTTGTATAATGGAGTTATTCAATACGGAGATAGCGTACATTGAGATATAGTTGTTTAATTGAGTTATTCAATATGGAGATAGCGTACATTGAGATATAGTTGTATAATGGAGTTATTCAATATGGAGATAGCCTACATTGAGATATAGTTGTATAATGGAGTTATTCAATACGGAGATAGCTTACATTGAGATATAGTTGTATAATGGAGTTATTCAATACAGAGATAGTGTACATTGAGATATAGTTGTATAGTGGAGTTATTCAATACAGAGATAGCTTACATTGAGATATAGTTGTATAATGGAGTTATTCAATACTGAGATAGTGTACATTGAGATATAGTTGTATAATGGAGTTATTCAATACGGAGATAGCATACATTGAGATATAGTTGTTTAATGGAGTTATTCAATATGGAGATAGCCTACATTGAGATATAGTTGTATAATGGAGTTATTCAATACGGAGATAGCTTACATTGAGATATAGTTGTATAATGGAGTTATTCAATACAGAGATAGTGTACATTGAGATATAGTTGTATAGTGGAGTTATTCAATACAGAGATAGCTTACATTGAGATATAGTTGTATAATGGAGTTATTCAATATGGAGATAGCGTACATTGAGATATAGTTGTATAATGGAGTTATTCAATATGGAGATAGCCTACATTGAGATATAGTTGTATAACGGAGTTGGTTGATACGGAGATAGCGTACATTGAGATATACTTGTATAATGGAGTTATTCAATACGGAGATGTGTACATTGAGATATAATTGTATAATGGAGTTATTCAATACGGAGATACCATACATTGAGATATAGTTGTATAATGGAGTTATTCAATATGGAGATACCATACATTGAGATAGAGTTGTATAATGGAGTTGGTTGATATGGAGATAGCGCACATTGAGATATAGTTGTATAATGGAGTTATTCAATACAGAGATAGCTTACATTGAGATATAGTTGTTTAATGGAGTTATTCAATACGGAGATAGCTTACATTGAGATATAGTTGTATAATGGAGTTATTCAATACGGAGATAGCGTACATTGAGATATAGTTGTATAATGGAGTTATTCAATACGTAGATAGCTTACATTGAGATATAGTTGTATTATGGAGTTATTCAATACAGAGATAGTGTACATTGAGATATAGTTGTATAGTGGAGTTATTCAATACAGAGATAGCTTACATTGAGATATAGTTGTATAATAGAGTTATTCAATACGGAGATAGTGTACATTGAGATATAGTTGTATAATGGAGTTATTCAATACGGAGATAGTGTACATTGAGATATAATTGTATAATGGAGTTATTCAATACGGAGATAGTGTACATTGAGATATAGTTGTATAATGGAGTTGGTCGATATGGAGATAGCTTACATTGAGATATAATTGTATAATGGAGTTGGTTGATACGGAGATAGCGTACATTGAGATATAATTGTATAATGGAGTTATTCTATACGGAGATAGTGTACATTGAGATATAATTGTATAATGGAGTTATTCAATACGGAGATACCATACATTGAGATATAGTTGTATAATGGAGTTGGTTGATATGGAGATAGCGCACATTGAGATATAGTTGTATAATGGAGTTATTCAATACGGAGATAGCTTACATTGAGATATAGTTGTATAATGGAGTTATTCAATACGGAGATAGCGTACATTGAGATATAGTTGTATAATGGAGTTATTCAATACGGAGATAGCTTACATTTAGATGTAGTTGTATAATGGAGTTATTCAATATGGAGATAGCTTACATTGAGAAATAGTTGTATAGTGGAGTTGGTCAATACAGAGATAGCGTACATTGAGATATAATTGTATAATTGAGTTGATCGATACGGAGATAGCTTACATTGAGATATAGTTGTATAATGGAGTTATTCAATACAGAGATAGTGTACATTGAGATATAGTTGTATAGTGGAGTTATTCAATACAGAGATAGCTTACATTGAGATATAGTTGTATAATGTAGTTATTCAATACGGAGATAGTGTACATTGAGATATAGTTGTTTAATGGAGTTAATCAATACGGAGATAGCTTACATTGAGATATAATTGTATAATGGAGTTGGTCAATACGGAGATAGCTTACATTGAGATATAGTTGTATAATGGAGTTATTGAATACGGAGATAGCGTACATTGAGATATAATTGTATAATGGAGTTATTGAATACGGAGATAGCTTACATTGAGAAATAATTGTATAATTGAGTTGATCGATACGGAGATAGCGTACATTGAGATATAATTGTATAATGGAGTTGGTTGATATGGAGATAGTGTACATTGAGATATAGTTGTATAATGGAGTTATTCAATACGGAGATAGCTTACATTGAGATATAATTGTATAATTGAGTTGGTCGATACAGAGATAGCTTACATTGAGATATAGTTGTATAATGGAGTTATTCAATACGGAGATAGCGTACATTTAGATATAGTTGTTTAATGGAGTTATTCAATACGGAGATAGCGTACATTGAGATATAGTTGTATAATGGAGTTATTCAATACGGAGATAGCGTACATTGAGATATAGTTGTTTAATGGAGTTATTCAATATGGAGATAGCGTACATTGAGATATAGTTGTATAATGGAGTTATTCAATATGGAGATAGCTTACATTGAGATATAGTTGTATAATGGAGTTATTCAATACAGAGATAGTGTACATTGAGATATAGTTGTATAGTGGAGTTATTCAATACAGAGATAGCTTACATTGAGATATAATTGTATAATGGAGTTATTCAATACTGAGATAGTGTACATTGAGATATAGTTGTATAATGGAGTTATTCAATACGGAGATAGCTTACATTGAGATATAGTTGTATAATGGAGTTATTCAATACTGAGATAGTGTACATTGAGATATAGTTGTATAATGGAGTTATTCAATACGGAGATAGCATACATTGAGATATAGTTGTTTAATGGAGTTATTCAATACGGAGATAGCGTACATTGAGATATAGTTGTATAATGGAGTTATTCAATACGGAGATAGCGTACATTGAGATATAGTTGTTTAATGGAGTTATTCAATACGGAGATAGCGTACATTGAGATATAGTTGTATAATGGAGTTATTCAATACGGAGATAGTGTACATTGAGATATAGTTGTATAATGGAGTTGGTCGATACGGAGATAGCTTACATTGAGATATAATTGTATAACGGAGTTGGTTGATACGGAGATAGCGTACATTGAGATATACTTGTATAATGGAGTTATTCAATACGGAGATGTGTACATTGAGATATAATTGTATAATGGAGTTATTCAATACGGAGATACCATACATTGAGATATAGTTGTATAATGGAGTTATTCAATATGGAGATACCATACATTGAGATAGAGTTGTATAATGGAGTTGGTTGATATGGAGATAGCGCACATTGAGATATAGTTGTATAATGGAGTTATTCAATACAGAGATAGCTTACATTGAGATATAGTTGTTTAATGGAGTTATTCAATACGGAGATAGCTTACATTGAGATATAGTTGTATAATGGAGTTATTCAATACGTAGATAGCTTACATTGAGATATAGTTGTATTATGGAGTTATTCAATACAGAGATAGTGTACATTGAGATATAGTTGTATAGTGGAGTTATTCAATACAGAGATAGCTTACATTGAGATATAATTGTATAATGGAGTTATTCAATATGGAGATAGCTTACATTGAGATATAGTTGTATAATGGAGTTATTCAATACGGAGATAGCGTACATTGAGATATAGTTGTTTAATGGAGTTATTCAATATGGAGATAGCGTTCATTGAGATATAGGTGTATAATGGAGTTATTCAATACATTGATAGCGTACATTGAGATATAGTTGTTTAATGGAGTTATTCAACATGGAGATAGCTTACATTGAGATATAGTTGTATAATGGAGTTATTCAATATGGAGATAGCTTACATTGAGATATAGTTGTATAATGGAGTTATTCAATACGGAGATAGCTTACATTGAGATATAGTTGTATAATGGAGTTATTCAATACGGAGATAGCTTACATTGAGATATAGTTGTATAATGGAGTTATTCAATATGGAGATAGCGTACATTGAGATATAATTGTATAATGTAGTTATTCAATACAGAGATAGTGTACATTGAGATATAGTTGTATAATGGAGTTATTCAATACAGAGATAGCATACATTGAGATATAGTTGTATAATGGAGTTATTCAACACGGAGATAGCTTACATTTAGATGTAGTTGTATAATGGAGTTATTCAATACGGAGATAGCTTACATTGAGAAATAGTTGTATAGTGGAGTTGGTCAATACAGAAATAGCTTACATTGAGATATAATTGTATAATTGAGTTGGTCGATACGGAGATAGCGTACATTGAGATATAATTGTATAATGGAGTTGGTTGATACGGAGATAGCGTACATTGAGATATACTTGTATAATGGAGTTATTCAATACGGAGATGTGTACATTGAGATATAATTGTATAATGGAGTTATTCAATACGGAGATACCATACATTGAGATATAGTTGTATAATGGAGTTATTCAATATGGAGATACCATACATTGAGATAGAGTTGTATAATGGAGTTGGTTGATATGGAGATAGCGCACATTGAGATATAGTTGTATAATGGAGTTATTCAATACAGAGATAGCTTACATTGAGATATAGTTGTTTAATGGAGTTATTCAATACGGAGATAGCTTACATTGAGATATAGTTGTATAATGGAGTTATTCAATACGGAGATAGCGTACATTGAGATATAGTTGTATAATGGAGTTATTCAATACGTAGATAGCTTACATTGAGATATAGTTGTATTATGGAGTTATTCAATACAGAGATAGTGTACATTGAGATATAGTTGTATAGTGGAGTTATTCAATACAGAGATAGCTTACATTGAGATATAGTTGTATAATAGAGTTATTCAATACGGAGATAGTGTACATTGAGATATAGTTGTATAATGGAGTTATTCAATACGGAGATAGTGTACATTGAGATATAATTGTATAATGGAGTTATTCAATACGGAGATAGTGTACATTGAGATATAGTTGTATAATGGAGTTGGTCGATATGGAGATAGCTTACATTGAGATATAATTGTATAATGGAGTTGGTTGATACGGAGATAGCGTACATTGAGATATAATTGTATAATGGAGTTATTCAATACGGAGATAGCTTACATTGAGAAATAGTTGTATAGTGGAGTTGGTCAATACAGAAATAGCTTACATTGAGATATAATTGTATAATTGAGTTGGTCGATACGGAGATAGCGTACATTGAGATATAATTGTATAATGGAGTTGGTTGATACGGAGATAGCGTACATTGAGATATAGTTGTATAATGGAGTTGGTTGATACGGAGATAGCGTACATTGAGATATAATTGTATAATGGAGTTGGTCGATACGGAGATAGCGTACATTGAGATATGGTTGTATAATGGAGTTATTCAATATGGAGATAGCCTACATTGAGATATAGTTGTATAATGGAGTTATTCAATACGGAGATAGCTTACATTGAGATATAGTTGTATAATGGAGTTATTCAATACAGAGATAGTGTACATTGAGATATAGTTGTATAGTGGAGTTATTCAATACAGAGATAGCTTACATTGAGATATAGTTGTATAATGGAGTTATTCAATACTGAGATAGTGTACATTGAGATATAGTTGTATAATGGAGTTATTCAATACGGAGATAGCATACATTGAGATATAGTTGTTTAATGGAGTTATTCAATACGGAGATAGCGTACATTGAGATATAGTTGTATAATGGAGTTATTCAATACGGAGATAGCGTACATTGAGATATAGTTGTTTAATGGAGTTATTCAATACGGAGATAGCGTACATTGAGATATAGTTGTATAATGGAGTTATTCAATACGGAGATAGTGTACATTGAGATATAGTTGTATAATGGAGTTGGTCGATACGGAGATAGCTTACATTGAGATATAATTGTATAATGGAGTTGGTTGATACGGAGATAGCGTACATTGAGATATACTTGTATAATGGAGTTATTCAATACGGAGATGTGTACATTGAGATATAATTGTATAATGGAGTTATTCAATACGGAGATACCATACATTGAGATATAGTTGTATAATGGAGTTATTCAATATGGAGATACCATACATTGAGATAGAGTTGTATAATGGAGTTGGTTGATATGGAGATAGCGCACATTGAGATATAGTTGTATAATGGAGTTATTCAATACAGAGATAGCTTACATTGAGATATAGTTGTTTAATGGAGTTATTCAATACGGAGATAGCTTACATTGAGATATAGTTGTATAATGGAGTTATTCAATACGTAGATAGCTTACATTGAGATATAGTTGTATTATGGAGTTATTCAATACAGAGATAGTGTACATTGAGATATAGTTGTATAGTGGAGTTATTCAATACAGAGATAGCTTACATTGAGATATAATTGTATAATGGAGTTATTCAATATGGAGATAGCTTACATTGAGATATAGTTGTATAATGGAGTTATTCAATACGGAGATAGCGTACATTGAGATATAGTTGTTTAATGGAGTTATTCAATATGGAGATAGCGTTCATTGAGATATAGGTGTATAATGGAGTTATTCAATACATTGATAGCGTACATTGAGATATAGTTGTTTAATGGAGTTATTCAACATGGAGATAGCTTACATTGAGATATAGTTGTATAATGGAGTTATTCAATATGGAGATAGCTTACATTGAGATATAGTTGTATAATGGAGTTATTCAATACGGAGATAGCTTACATTGAGATATAGTTGTATAATGGAGTTATTCAATACGGAGATAGCTTACATTGAGATATAGTTGTATAATGGAGTTATTCAATATGGAGATAGCGTACATTGAGATATAATTGTATAATGTAGTTATTCAATACAGAGATAGTGTACATTGAGATATAGTTGTATAATGGAGTTATTCAATACAGAGATAGCATACATTGAGATATAGTTGTATAATGGAGTTATTCAACACGGAGATAGCTTACATTTAGATGTAGTTGTATAATGGAGTTATTCAATACGGAGATAGCTTACATTGAGAAATAGTTGTATAGTGGAGTTGGTCAATACAGAAATAGCTTACATTGAGATATAATTGTATAATTGAGTTGGTCGATACGGAGATAGCGTACATTGAGATATAATTGTATAATGGAGTTGGTTGATACGGAGATAGCGTACATTGAGATATAGTTGTATAATGGAGTTGGTTGATACGGAGATAGCGTACATTGAGATATAATTGTATAATGGAGTTGGTCGATACGGAGATAGCGTACATTGAGATATGGTTGTATAATGGAGTTATTCAATACGGAGATAGCTTACATTGAGATATAGTTGTATAATGGAGTTATTCAATACAGAGATAGTGTACATTGAGATATAGTTGTATAGTGGAGTTATTCAATACAGAGATAGCTTACATTGAGATATAGTTGTATAATGTAGTTATTCAATACGGAGATAGTGTACATTGAGATATAGTTGTTTAATGGAGTTAATCAATACGGAGATAGCTTACATTGAGATATAATTGTATAATGGAGTTGGTCAATACGGAGATAGCTTACATTGAGATATAGTTGTATAATGGAGTTATTGAATACGGAGATAGCGTACATTGAGATATAATTGTATAATGGAGTTATTGAATACGGAGATAGCTTACATTGAGAAATAATTGTATAATTGAGTTGATCGATACGGAGATAGCGTACATTGAGATATAATTGTATAATGGAGTTGGTTGATTTGGAGATAGTGTACATTGAGATATAGTTGTATAATGGAGTTATTCAATACGGAGATAGCTTACATTGAGATATAATTGTATAATTGAGTTGGTCGATACAGAGATAGCTTACATTGAGATATAGTTGTATAATGGAGTTATTCAATACGGAGATAGCGTACATTTAGATATAGTTGTTTAATGGAGTTATTCAATACGGAGATAGCGTACATTGAGATATAGTTGTATAATGGAGTTATTCAATACGGAGATAGCGTACATTGAGATATAGTTGTTTAATTGAGTTATTCAATATGGAGATAGCGTACATTGAGATATAGTTGTATAATGGAGTTATTCAATATGGAGATAGCCTACATTGAGATATAGTTGTATAATGGAGTTATTCAATACGGAGATAGCTTACATTGAGATATAGTTGTATAATGGAGTTATTCAATACGGAGATAGCTTACATTGAGATATAGTTGTATAATGGAGTTATTCAATACGGAGATAGCTTACATTGAGATATAGTTGTATAATGGAGTTATTCAATACAGAGATAGTGTACATTGAGATATAGTTGTATAATGGAG
>CM026386.1:674296-716547 GCA_014843695.1 Archivesica marissinica | reverse complement strand
GTATTGACCAACTCCATTATACAACTATATCTCAATGTAAGCTATCTCCGTATCAACCAACTCCATTATACAACTATATCTCAATGTAAGCTATCTCCGTATTGACCAACTCCATTATACAACAATATCTCAATGTAAGCTATCTCCGTATCGACCAACTCCATTATACAACTATATCTCAATGTACGCTATCTCTGTATTGAATAAACCCATTATACAACTATTTCTCAATGTAAGCTATCTCCATATTGAATAACTCCATTTTACAATTATATCTCAATGTACACTATCTCCATATTGAATAACTCCATTATACAACTATATCTCAATGTACACTATCTCCGTATTGAATAACTCCATTATACAACTATATCTCAATGTATGCTATCTCCGTATTGAATAACTCCATTAAACAACTATATCTCAATGTATGCTATCTCCGTATTGAATAACTCCATTATACAACTATATCTCAATGTACGCTATCTCCGTATTGAATAACTCCATTATACAACTATATCTCAATGTACGCTATCTCCATATTGAATAACTCCATTAAACAACTATATCTCAATGTACATTATCTCTGTATTGAATAACTCCATTATACAACTATATCTCAATGTATGGTATCTCCGTATTGAATAACTCCATTATACAACTATATCTCAATGTAAGCTATCTCCATATTGAATAACTCCATTAAACAACTATATCTCAAGGTACACTATCTCCGTATTGAATAACTCCATTATACAACTATATCTCAATGTACACTATCTCTGTATTGAATAACTCCATTATACAACTATATCTCAATGTAAGGTATCTCTGTATTGAATAACTCCATTATACAATTATATCTCAATGTAAGCTATCTCCGTATTCAATAACTCCATTATACAATTATATCTCAATGTGCGCTATCTCCGTATTCAATAACTCCATTATACAACTATATCTCAATGTAAGCTATCTCCGTATTGACCAACTCCATTATACAATTATATCTCAATGTAAGCTATCTCCGTATTGATTAACTCCATTAAACAACTATATCTCAATGTACACTATCTCCGTATTGAATAACTACATTATACAACTATATCTCAATGTAAGCTATCTCTGTATTGAATAACTCCACTATACAACTATATCTCAATGTACACTATCTCTGTATTGAATAACTCCATTATACAACTATATCTCAATGTAAGCTATCTCCGTATTGAATAACTCCATTATACAACCATATCTCAATGTACACTATCTCCATATCAACCAACTCCATTATACAATTATATCTCAATGTACGCTATCTCCGTATCGATCAACTCAATTATACAATTATATCTCAATGTACGCTATCTCTGTATTGACCAACTCCACTATACAACTATATCTCAATGTAAGCTATCTCCATATTGAATAACTCCATTATACAACTATATCTCAATGTAAGCTATCTCCGTATTGAATAACTCCATTATACAACTATATCTCAATGTACGCTATCTCCGTATTGAATAACTCCATTATACAACTATATCTCAATGTAAGCTATCTCCGTATTGAATAACTCCATTATACAACTATATCTCAATGTAAGCTATCTCTGTATTGAATAACTCCATTATACAACTATATCTCAATGTAAGCTATCTCCATATTGAATAACTCCATTAAACAACTATATCTCAATGGCTATCTCCATATCAACAACTCCATTAAACAACTATATCTCAATGTATGGTATCTCCGTATTGAATAACTCCATTATACAATTATATCTCAATGTACACTATCTCCGTATTGAATAACTCCATTATACAATTATATCTCAATGTGCGCTATCTCCGTATTCAATAACTCCATTATACAACTATATCTCAATGTAAGCTATCTCCGTATTGACCAACTCCATTATACAATTATCTCAATGTACACTATCTCCGTATTGAATAACTCCATTATACAACTATATCTCAATGTACGCTATCTCCGTATTGAATAACTCCATTAAACAACTATATCTCAATGTACGCTATCTCCGTATTGAATAACTCCATTATACAACTATATCTCAATGTACGCTATCTCCGTATTGAATAACTCCATTATACAACTATATCTCAATGTACACTATCTCTGTATTGAATAACTCCATTATACAACTATATCTCAATGTAAGCTATCTCCGTATTGAATAACTCCATTATACAACTATATCTCAATGTACACTATCTCTGTATTGAATAACTCCATTATACAACTATATCTCAATGTAAGCTATCTCCGTATTGAATAACTCCATTATACAACTATATCTCAATGTACACTATCTCTGTATTGAATAACTCCATTATACAACTATATCTCAATGTAAGCTATCTCCGTATTGAATAACTCCATTATACAACTATATCTCAATGTACACTATCTCTGTATTGAATAACTCCATTATACAACTATATCTCAATGTAAGCTATCTCCGTATTGAATAACTCCATTATACAACTATATCTCAATGTACACTATCTCTGTATTGAATAACTCCATTATACAACTATATCTCAATGTAAGCTATCTCCATATTGAATAACTCCATTATACAACTATATCGCAATGTACATTATCTCTGTATTGAATAACTCCATTATACAACTATATCTCAATGTAAGCTATCTCCATATTGAATAACTCCATTAAACAACTATATCTCAATGTAAGCTATCTCCGTATTGAATAACTCCATTATACAACTATATCTCAATGTAAGCTATCTCCGTATCGACCAACTCCATTATACAATTATATCTCAATGTAAGCTATCTCTGTATTGAATAACTCCATTAAACAACTATATCTCAATGTACATTATCTCCGTATTGAATAACTCCATTATACAACTATATCTCAATGTACGCTATCTCCGTATCGACCAACTCCATTATACAATTATATCTCAATGTAAGCTATCTCTGTATTGAATAACTCCATTATACAACTATATCTCAATGTGCGCCATCTCCGTATCAACCAACTCCATTATACAATTATATCTCAATGTAAGCTATATCCATATTGAATAACTCCATTAAACAACTATATCTCAATGTACATTATCTCCGTATTGAATACATCCATTATACAATTATATCTCAATGTAGGCTATCTCTGTATTGAATAACTCCATTATACAACTATATCTCAATGTATGCTATCTCCGTATTGAATAACTCCATTATACAATTATATCTCAATGTACGCTATCTCCATATTGACCAACTCCATTATACAATTATATCTCAATGTAAGCTATCTCTGTATTGAATAACTCCATTAAATAACTATATCTCAATGTACGCTATCTCCGTATTGAATAACTCCATTATACAACTATATCTCAATGTACACTATCTCTGTATTGAATAACTCCATTATACAACTATATCTCAATGTACACTATCTCTGTATTGAATAACTCCATTATACAACTATATCTCAATGTACACTATCTCTGTATTGAATAACTACATTATACAATTATATCTCAATGTACGCTATCTCCGTATCAACCAACTCCATTATACAATTATATCTCAATGTACGCTATCTCCGTATCGACCAACTCCATTATACAATTATATCTCAATGTACGCTATCTCCGTATCAACCAACTCCATTATACAACTATATCTCAATGTACGCTATCTCCATATCAACCAACTCCATTATACAATTATATCTCAATGTAAGCTATCTCTGTATTGAATAACTCCATTATACAACTATATCTCAATGTACGCTATCTCCGTATCGACCAACTCAATTATACAATTATATCTCAATGTAAGCTATCTCTGTATTGACCAACTCCACTATACAACTATTTCTCAATGTAAGTTATCTCTGTATTGAATAACTCCATTATACAACTATATCTCAATGTACATTTTCTCCATATTGAATAACTCCAATATACCACTATATCTCAATGTAAGCTATCTCTGTATTGACCAACTCCATTATACAACTATATCTCAATGTAAGCTATCTCTGTATTGACCAACTCCATTATACAACTATATCTCAATGTAAGCTATCTCTGTATTGACCAACTCCATTATACAACTATATCTCAATGTAAGCTATCTCTGTATCGACCAACTCCATTATACAACTATATCTCAATGTACGCTATCTCTGTATTGAATAAACCCATTATACAACTATTTCTCAATGTAAGCTATCTCCATATTGAATAACTCCATTTTACAACTATATCTCAATGTAAGCTATCTCCGTATTGAATAACTCCATTATACAACTATATCTCAATGTATGCTATCTCCGTATTGAATAACTCCATTATACAACTATATCTCAATGTACGCTATCTCCGTATTGAATAACTCCATTATACAACTATATCTCAATGTAAGCTATCTCCATATTGAATAACTCCATTATACAACTATATCTCAATGTAAGCTATCTCCATATTGAATAACTCCATTATACAACTATATCTCAATGTACACTATCTCTGTATTGAATAACTCTATTATACAACTATATCTCAATGTACACTGTCTCTGTATTGACCAACTCCATTATACAACTATATCTCAATGTAAGCTATCTCTGTATTGACCAACTCCATTATACAACTATATCTCAATGTAAGCTCTCTCTGTATTGAATAACTCCATTATACAACTATATCTCAATGTACGCTATCTCTGTATTGAATAAACCCATTATACAACTATTTCTCAATGTAAGCTATCTCTGTATTGAATAACTCCATTTTACAACTATATCTCAATGTACACTATCTCTGTATTGAATAACTCCATTATACAATTATATCTCAATGTACGCTATCTCCGTATCAACCAACTCCATTATACAATTATATCTCAATGTACGCTATCTCCGTATCGACCAACTCCATTATACAATTATATCTCAATGTACGCTATCTCCGTATCAACCAACTCCATTATACAACTATATCTCAATGTACGCTATCTCCATATCAACCAACTCCATTATACAATTATATCTCAATGTAAGCTATCTCTGTATTGAATAACTCCATTATACAACTATATCTCAATGTACGCTATCTCCGTATCGACCAACTCCATTATACAATTATATCTCAATGTAAGCTATCTCTGTATTGACAACTCCACTATACAACTATTTCTCAATGTAAGCTATCTCTGTATTGAATAACTCCATTATACAACTATATCTCAATGTACACTATCTCCATATTGAATAACTCCATTATACAATATATCTCAATGTAAGCTATCTCTGTATTGAATAACTCCATTATACAACTATATCTCAATGTACACTATCTCTGTATTGAATAACTCCATTATACAACTATATCTCAATGTAAGCTATCTCTGTATTGAATAACTCCATTATACAACTATATCTCAATGTAAGCTATCTCTGTATTGAATAACTCCATTATACAACTATATCTCAATGTACACTATCTCTGTATTGAATAACTCCATTATACAACTATATCTCAATGTAAGCTATCTCCGTATTGAATAACTCCATTATACAACTATATCTAAATGTAAGCTATCTCTGTATTGAATAACTCCAATATACAACTATATCTCAATGTACACTATCTCCGTATTGAATAACTCCATTATACAACTATATCTCAATGTAAGCTATCTCTGTATTGAATAACTCCATTATACAACTATATCTAAATGTAAGCTATCTCTGTATTGAATAACTCCAATATACAACTATATCTCAATGTACACTATCTCTGTATTGAATAACTCCATTATACAACTATATCTCAATGTAAACTATCTCCGTTTTGAATAACTCCATTAAACAACTATATCTCAATGTACGCTATCTCCGTATTGAATAACTCCATTATACAACTATATCTCAATGTACACTATCTCCGTATTGAATAACTCCATTATACAACTATATCTCAATGTACGCTATCTCCGTATCGACCAACTCCATTATACAATTATATCTAAATGTAAGCTATCTCCATATTGAATAACTCCATTATACAACTACATCTCAATGTACACTATCTCCGTATTGAATAACTCCATTATACAACTACATCTCAATGTACACTATCTCCGTATTGAATAACTCCATTATACAACTATATCTCAATGTATGCCATCTCCGTATTGAATAACTCCATTAAACAATTATATCTCAATGTACGCTATCTCCATATTGAATAACTCCATTATACAATTATATCTCAATGTACACTATCTCTGTATTGAATAAGTCCATTATACAATTATATCTCAATGTACGCTATTTCCGTATCGACCAACTCCATTATACAACTATATCTCAATGTAAGCTATCTCCGTATTGAATAACTCCATTATACAACTATATCTCAATGTAAGCTATCTCCGTATTGAATAACTCCATTATACAACTACATCTAAATGTAAGCTATCTCCGTGTTGAATGACTCCATTATACAACTTATATCTCAATGTACGCTATCTCCATATTGAATAACTCCATTATACAACTATATCTCAATGTAAGCTATCTCCATATTGAATAACTCCATTATACAACTATATCTCAATGTACGCTATCTCCGTATTGAATAACTCCATTATACAACTATATCTCAATGTAAGCTATCTCTGTATTGAATAACTCCATTATACAACTATATCTCAATGTACACTATCTCTGTATTGAATAACTCCATAATACAACTATATCTCAATGTAAGCTATCTCCGTATTGAATAACTCCATTATACAACTATATCTCAATGTACGCTATCTCCGTATCAACCAACTCCATTATACAATTATATCTCAATGTACGCTATCTCCGTATCGACCAACTCCATTATACAATTATATCTCAATGTACGCTATCTCCGTATCAACCAACTCCATTATACAACTATATCTCAATGTACGCTATCTCCATATCAACCAACTCCATTATACAATTATATCTCAATGTAAGCTATCTCTGTATTGAATAACTCCATTATACAACTATATCTCAATGTACGCTATCTCCGTATCGACCAACTCAATTATACAATTATATCTCAATGTAAGCTATCTCTGTATTGACCAACTCCACTATACAACTATTTCTCAATGTAAGTTATCTCTGTATTGAATAACTCCATTATACAACTATATCTCAATGTACATTTTCTCCATATTGAATAACTCCAATATACCACTATATCTCAATGTAAGCTATCTCTGTATTGACCAACTCCATTATACAACTATATCTCAATGTAAGCTATCTCTGTATTGACCAACTCCATTATACAACTATATCTCAATGTAAGCTATCTCTGTATTGACCAACTCCATTATACAACTATATCTCAATGTAAGCTATCTCTGTATCGACCAACTCCATTATACAACTATATCTCAATGTACGCTATCTCTGTATTGAATAAACCCATTATACAACTATTTCTCAATGTAAGCTATCTCCATATTGAATAACTCCATTTTACAACTATATCTCAATGTAAGCTATCTCCGTATTGAATAACTCCATTATACAACTATATCTCAATGTATGCTATCTCCGTATTGAATAACTCCATTATACAACTATATCTCAATGTACGCTATCTCCGTATTGAATAACTCCATTATACAACTATATCTCAATGTAGACTATTGAATAACTCCATTATACAACTATATCTCAATGTAAGCTATCTCCATATTGAATAACTCCATTATACAACTATATCTCAATGTACACTATCTCTGTATTGAATAACTCCATTATACAACTATATCTCAATGTACACTGTCTCTGTATTGACCAACTCCATTATACAACTATATCTCAATGTAAGCTATCTCTGTATTGACCAACTCCATTATACAACTATATCTCAATGTAAGCTCTCTCTGTATTGAATAACTCCATTATACAACTATATCTCAATGTACGCTATCTCTGTATTGAATAAACCCATTATACAACTATTTCTCAATGTAAGCTATCTCTGTATTGAATAACTCCATTTTACAACTATATCTCAATGCACGCTATCTCAGTATTGACTAACTCCATTATACAACTATATCTCAATGTACGCTATCTCTGTAATGAATAACTACATTAAACAACTATATCTCAATGTACGCTATCTCCGTATTGAATAACTCCATTATACAACTATATCTCAATGTACACTATTTCTGTATTGAATAACTCCATTATACAACTATATCTCAATGTAACCTATCTCCATATTGAATAACTCCATTATACAACTATATCTCAATGTAAGCTATCTCCGTATTGAATTACTCCATTAAACAACTATATCTCAATGTAAGCTATCTCCATATTGAATAACTCCATTATACAACTATATCTCAATGTACATTATCTCCGTATTGAATAACTCCATTATACAATTATATCTCAATGTACGCTATCTCCGTATCAACCAACTCCATTATACAATTTTATCTCAATGTAAGCTATCTCTGTATTGAATAACTCCATTATACAACTATATCTCAATGCATGGTACCTCCGTATTGAATAACTCCATTAAACAACTATATCTCAATGTACGCTATCTCCGTATTGAATAACTCCATTATACAACTATATCTCAATGTAAGCTATCTCCATATTGAATAACTCCATTATACAACTATATCTCAATGTAAGCTATCTCCGTATTGAATTACTCCATTATACAACTATATCTCAATGTAAGCTATCTCCATATTGAATAACTCCATTATACAACTATATCTCAATGTACATTATCTCCGTATTGAATAACTCCATTATACAATTATATCTCAATGTACGCTATCTCCATATCAACCAACACCATTATACAATTATATCTCAATGTAAGCTATCTCTGTATTGAATAACTCCATTATACAACTATATCTCAATGTGCGCTATCTCCGTATCAACCAACTCCATTATACAACTATATCTCAATGTATGGTACCTCCGTATTGAATAACTCCATTAAACAACTATATCTCAATGTTAGCTATCTCCGTATTGAATAACTCCATTAAACAACTATATCTCAATGTACGCTATCTCCATATTGAATAACTCCATTATACAATTATATCTCAATGTACGCTATCTCCGTATTGACCAACTCCATTATACAATTATATCTCAATGTAAGCTATCTCTGTATTGAATAACTCCATTATACAACTATATCTCAATGTGCGCTATCTCCGTATCAACCAACTCCATTATACAACTATATCTCAATGTACGCTATCTCTGTATTGAATAACTCCATTATACAACTATATCTCAATGTAAGCTATCTCCATATTGAATAACTCCATTATACAACTATATCTCAATGTAAGCTATCTCTGTATTGAATAACTCCACTATACAACTATATCTCAATGTACGCTATCTCCGTATCGACCAACTCAATTATACAATTATATCTCAATGTAAGCTATCTCTGTATTGACCAACTCCACTATACAACTATATCTCAATGTAAGCTATCTCCGCATCGACCAACTCCATTATACACCTATATCTCAATGTAAGCTATCTCCGCATCGACAAACTCCATTATACAACTATATCTCAATGTCAGCTATCTCCGCATCGACCAACTCCATTATTCAATTATATCTCAATGTACGCTATCTCTGTATCAACCAACTCTATTATACAACTATATCTCAATGTCAGCTATCTCTGTATCGACCAACTCCATTAAACAAATATATCTCAATGTACGCTATCTCTGTATTGAATAAACCCATTATACAACTATTTCTCAATGTAAGCTATCTCCGTATTGAATAACTCCATTTTACAACTATATCTCAATGCACGCTATCTCAGTATTGACCAACTCCATTATACAACTATATCTCAATGTATGCTATCTCTGTATTGAATAAACCCATTATACAACTATTTCTCAATGTAAGCTATCTCCATATTGAACAACTCCATTATACAACTATATCTAAATGTAAGCTATCTCTGTATTGAATAACTCCATTATACAACTATATCTCAATGTACACTATCTCTGTATTGAATAACTCCAATATACAACTATATCTCAATGTACACTATCTCTGTATTGAATAACTCCATTATACAACTATATCTCAATGTAAGCTATCTCTGTATTGAATAACTCCATTAAACAACTATATCTCAATGTACGCTATCTCCATATCGATCAACTCCATTATACAACTATATCTCAATGTAAGCTATCTCCATATTGAATAACTCCATTATACAACTGTATCTCAATGCACGCTATCTCCGTATCAACCAACTCCATTATACAACTATATCTCAATGCATGCAATCTCCGTATTGAATAACACCATTATACAACTATATCTCAATGTAAGCTATCTCCGTATTGAATAACTCCATTATACAACTATATCTCAATGTACGCTATCTCCGTCTCAACCAACTCCATTATACAATTATATCTCAATGTATGCTATCTCCGTATCGATCATCTCAATTATACAATTATATCTCAATGTAAGCTATCTCTGTATTGACCAACTCCACTATACAACTATTTCTCAATGTAAGCTATCTCCATATTGAATAACTCCATTATACAACTACATCTAAATGTAAGCTATCTCCGTATTGAATAACTCCATTATACAACTATATCTCAATGTACGCTACATCCGTATTGAATAACTCCATTATACAACTATATCTCAATGTAAGCTATCTCTGTATTGAATAAATCCAATATACAACTATATCTCAATGTACACTATCTCTGTATTGAATAACTCCATTATACAACTATATCTCAATGTAAGCTATCTCCGTATTGAATAACTCCATTAAACAACTATATCTCAATGTATGCTATCTCCGTATTGAATAACTCCATTATACAACTATATCTCAATGTACACTATCTCTGTATTGAATAACTCCATTATACAACTATATCTCAATGTACGCTATCTCCGTATCAACCAACTCCATTATACAATTATATCTCAATGTACGCTATCTCCGTATCGACCAACTCCATTATACAATTATATCTCAATGTACGCTATCTCCGTATCAACCAACTCCATTATACAACTATATCTCAATGTACGCTATCTCCGTATCAACCAACTCCATTATACAACTATATCTCAATGTACATTATCTCCGTATTGAATAACTCCATTATACAATTATATCTCAATGTACGCTATCTCCATATCAACCAACACCATTATACAATTATATCTCAATGTAAGCTATCTCTGTATTGAATAACTCCATTATACAACTATATCTCAATGTGCGCTATCTCCGTATCAACCAACTCCATTATACAACTATATCTCAATGTATGATACCTCCGTATTGAATAACTCCATTAAACAACTATATCTCAATGTACGCTATCTCCGTATTGAATAACTCCATTAAACAACTATATCTCAATGTACGCTATCTCCATATTGAATAACTCCATTATACAATTATATCTCAATGTACGCTATCTCCGTATCGACCAACTCCATTATACAATTATATCTCAATGTAAGCTATCTCTGTATTGAATAACTCCATTATACAACGATATCTCAATGTACGCTATCTCCGTATCAACCAACTCCATTATACAACTATATCTCAATGTACGCTATCTCTGTATTGAATAACTCCATTATACAACTATATCTCAATGTAAGCTATCTCCATATTGAATAACTCCATTATACAACTATATCTCAATGTAAGCTATCTCTGTATTGAATAACTCAACTATACAACTATATCTCAATGTACGCTATCTCCGTATCGACCAACTCAATTATACAATTATATCTCAATGTAAGCTATCTCTGTATTGACCAACTCCACTATACAACTATATCTCAATGTAAGCTATCTCCGCATCGACCAACTCCATTATACACCTATATCTCAATGTAAGCTATCTCCGCATCGACAAACTCCATTATACAACTATATCTCAATGTCAGCTATCTCCGCATCGACCAACTCCATTATTCAATTATATCTCAATGTACGCTATCTCTGTATCAACCAACTCTATTATACAACTATATCTCAATGTCAGCTATCTCTGTATCGACCAACTCCATTAAACAAATATATCTCAATGTACGCTATCTCTGTATTGAATAAACCCATTATACAACTATTTCTCAATGTAAGCTATCTCCGTATTGAATAACTCCATTTTACAACTATATCTCAATGCACGCTATCTCAGTATTGACCAACTCCATTATACAACTATATCTCAATGTATGCTATCTCTGTATTGAATAAACCCATTATACAACTATTTCTCAATGTAAGCTATCTCCATATTGAACAACTCCATTATACAACTATATCTAAATGTAAGCTATCTCTGTATTGAATAACTCCATTATACAACTATATCTCAATGTACACTATCTCTGTATTGAATAACTCCAATATACAACTATATCTCAATGTACACTATCTCTGTATTGAATAACTCCATTATACAACTATATCTCAATGTAAGCTATCTCTGTATTGAATAACTCCATTAAACAACTATATCTCAATGTACGCTATCTCCATATCGATCAACTCCATTATACAACTATATCACAATGTAAGCTATCTCCATATTGAATAACTCCATTATACAACTGTATCTCAATGCACGCTATCTCCGTATCAACCAACTCCATTATACAACTATATCTCAATGCATGCAATCTCCGTATTGAATAACACCATTATACAACTATATCTCAATGTAAGCTATCTCCGTATTGAATAACTCCATTATACAACTATATCTCAATGTACGCTATCTCCGTCTCAACCAACTCCATTATACAATTATATCTCAATGTATGCTATCTCCGTATCGATCATCTCAATTATACAATTATATCTCAATGTAAGCTATCTCTGTATTGACCAACTCCACTATACAACTATTTCTCAATGTAAGCTATCTCCATATTGAATAACTCCATTATACAACTACATCTAAATGTAAGCTATCTCCGTATTGAATAACTCCATTATACAACTATATCTCAATGTACGCTACATCCGTATTGAATAACTCCATTATACAACTATATCTCAATGTAAGCTATCTCTGTATTGAATAACTCCAATATACAACTATATCTCAATGTACACTATCTCTGTATTGAATAACTCCATTATACAACTATATCTCAATGTAAGCTATCTCCGTATTGAATAACTCCATTAAACAACTATATCTCAATGTATGCTATCTCCGTATTGAATAACTCCATTATACAACTATATCTCAATGTACACTATCTCTGTATTGAATAACTCCATTATACAACTATATCTCAATGTACGCTATCTCCGTATCAACCAACTCCATTATACAATTATATCTCAATGTACGCTATCTCCGTATCGACCAACTCCATTATACAATTATATCTCAATGTACGCTATCTCCGTATCAACCAACTCCATTATACAACTATATCTCAATGTACGCTATCTCCGTATCAACCAACTCCATTATACAATTATATCTCAATGTACGCTATCTCCGTATCGACCAACTCAATTATACAATTATATCTCAATGTAAGCTATCTCTGTATTGACCAACTCCACTATACAACTATTTCTCAATGTAAGCTATCTCCGTATTGAATAACTCCATTATACAACTACATCTAAATGTAAGCTATCTCCGTGTTGAATAACTCCATTATACAACTATATCTCAATGTATGCTATCTCTGTATTGAATAACTCCATTATACAACTATATCTCAATGTACACTATCTCTGTATTGAATAACTACATTATACAATTATATCTCAATGTACGCTATCTCCATATTGAATAACTCCATTATACAACTATATCTCAATGTAAGCTATCTCCGTATTGAATAACTCCATTATACAACTATATCTCAATGTAAGCTATCTCCGTATTGAATAACTCCATTATACAACTATATCTCAATGTAAGCTATCTCCATATTGAATAACTCCATTATACAACTATATCTCAATGTAAGCTATCTCCATATTGAATAACTCCATTAAACAACTATATCTCAATGTACGCTATCAATGTATTGAATAACTCCATTATACAATTATATCTCAATGTACACTATCTCTGTATTGAATAACTCCATAATACAACTATATCTCAATGTAAGCTATCTACGTATTGAATAACTCCATTATACAACTATATCTCAATGTACGCTATCTCCGTATTGAATAACTCCATTATACAACTATATCTCAATGTAAGCTATCTCCGTATTGAATAACTCCATTAAACAACTATATCTCAATGTAAGCTATCTCTGTATTGAATAACTCCATTATACAACTATATCTCAATGTGCGCTATCTCCATATCAACCAACTCCATTATACAACTCTATCTCAATGTATGGTATCTCCATATTGAATAACTCCATTATACAACTATATCTCAATGTATGGTATCTCCGTATTGAATAACTCCATTATACAATTATATCTCAATGTACAATCTCCGTATTGAATAACTCCATTAACTATATCTCAATGTACGCTATCTCCGTATCAACCAACTCCGTTATACAACTATATCTCAATGTACGCTATCTCCGTATTGAATACTCCATTATACAACTATATCTCAATGTAACTATCTCTGTATTGAATAACTCCATTATACAACTATATCTCAATGTACACTATCTCTTATTGAATAACTCCATTATACAACTATATCTCAATGTAAGCTATCTCCGTATTGAATAACTCCATTATACAATTATATCTCAATGTAGGCTATCTCCATATTGAATAACTCCATTAAACAACTATATCTCAATGTATGCTATCTCCGTATTGAATAACTCCATTATACAACTATATCTCAATGTACACTATCTCAGTATTGAATAACTCCATTATACAACTATATCTCAATGTAAGCTATCTCTGTATTGAATAACTCCACTATACAACTATATCTCAATGTACACTATCTCTGTATTGAATAACTCCATTATACAACTATATCTCAATGTAAGCTATCTCCGTATTGAATAACTCCATTATACAACTATATCTCAATGTAGGCTATCTCCATATTGAATAACTCCATTATACAACTATATCTCAATGTACGCTATCTCCATATTGAATAACTCAATTAAACAACTATATCTCAATGTACGCTATCTCCGTATTGAATAACTCCATTATACAACTATATCTCAATGTACGCTATCTCCGTATTGAATAACTCCATTAAACAACTATATCTAAATGTACGCTATCTCCGTATTGAATAACTCCATTATACAACTATATCTCAATGTAAGCTATCTCTGTATCGACCAACTCAATTATACAATTATATCTCAATGTAAGCTATCTCCGTATTGAATAACTCCATTATACAACTATATCTCAATGTACACTATCTCCAAATCAACCAACTCCATTATACAATTATATCTCAATGTACGCTATCTCCGTATCGATCAACTCAATTATACAATTATTTCTCAATGTAAGCTATCTCCGTATTCAATAACTCCATTATACAATTATATCTCAATGTACGCTATCTCCGTATTCAATAACTCCATTATACAACTATATCTCAATGTAAGCTATCTCCGTATTGAATAACTCCATTAAACAACTATATCTCAATGTAAGCTATCTCTGTATTGAATAACTCCATTATACAACTATATCTCAATGTGCGCTATCTCCATATCAACCAACTCCATTATACAACTCTATCTCAATGTATGGTATCTCCATATTGAATAACTCCATTATACAACTATATCTCAATGTATGGTATCTCCGTATTGAATAACTCCATTATACAATTATATCTCAATGTACACATCTCCGTATTGAATAACTCCATTATACAAGTATATCTCAATGTACGCTATCTCCGTATCAACCAACTCCGTTATACAACTATATCTCAATGTAGGCTATCTCCATATTGAATAACTCCATTATACAACTATATCTCAATGTACGCTATCTCCATATTGAATAACTCCATTATACAACTATATCTCAATGTAAGCTATCTCTGTATTGAATAACTCCACTATACAACTATATCTCAATGTACACTATCTCTGTATTGAATAACTCCATTATACAACTATATCTCAATGTAAGCTATCTCCGTATTGAATAACTCCATTATACAATTATATCTCAATGTAGGCTATCTCCATATTGAATAACTCCATTAAACAACTATATCTCAATGTATGCTATCTCCGTATTGAATAACTCCATTATACAACTATATCTCAATGTACACTATCTCAGTATTGAATAACTCCATTATACAACTATATCTCAATGTAAGCTATCTCTGTATTGAATAACTCCACTATACAACTATATCTCAATGTACACTATCTCTGTATTGAATAACTCCATTATACAACTATATCTCAATGTAAGCTATCTCCGTATTGAATAACTCCATTATACAACTATATCTCAATGTAGGCTATCTCCATATTGAATAACTCCATTATACAACTATATCTCAATGTACGCTATCTCCATATTGAATAACTCAATTAAACAACTATATCTCAATGTACGCTATCTCCGTATTGAATAACTCCATTATACAACTATATCTCAATGTACGCTATCTCCGTATTGAATAACTCCATTAAAAAACTATATCTAAATGTACGCTATATCCGTATTGAATAACTCCATTATACAACTATATCTCAATGTAAGCTATCTCTGTATCGAACAACCCAATTATACAACTATATCTCAATGTAAGCTATCTCCATATCAAACAACTCCATTATACAACTATATCTCAATGTACACTATCTCCGTATTGAATAACTCCATTATACAACTATATCTCAATGTAAACTATCTCCGTATAGAATAACTCCATTATACAATTATATCTCAATGTAAGCTATCTCCGTATCAACCAACTCCATTATACAATTATATCTCAATGTACGCTATCTCCATATTCAATAACTCCATTATACCAACTATATCTCAATGTAGCTATCTCCGTATTGACCACACTCCATTATACAATTATATCTCAATGTAAGACTATCTCCTTATTGATTAACTCCATTAACAACTATATCTCAACTGTACACTATCTCCGTATTGAATAACTACATTATACAACTATATCTCAATGTAAGCTATCTCTGTATTGATACTCCACTAATACACTATATCTCATGCAACACTATCTCGTATTGAATAACTCCATTATACAACCATATCTCAATGTACGCTATCTCCGTATCGACCAACTCCATTATACAATTATATCTCAATGTACGCTATCTCCGTATCAACCAACTCCATTATACAACTATATCTCAATGTACGCTATCTCCGTATCAACCAACTCCATTATACAATTATATCTCAATGTACGCTATCTCCGTATCGACCAACTCAATTATACAATTATATCTCAATGTAAGCTATTTCTGTATTGACCAACTCCACTATACAACTATTTCTCAATGTAAACTATCTCCATATTGAATAACTCCATTATACAACTACATCTAAATGTAAACTATCTCCGTATTGAATAACTCCATTATACAACTATATCTCAATGTAAGCTATCTCTGTATTGAATAACTACACTATACAACTATATCTCAATGTACACTATCTCTGTATTGAATAACTACATAATACAACTATATCTCAATGTAAGCTATCTACATATTGAATAACTCCATTATACAACTATATCTCAATGTAAGCTATCCCAGTATTGAATAACTCCTTATACAACTCATATCTCAATGTAGCTATCTCCGTATTGAATAACTCCATTATACAAACTATATCTCAAGTAAAGCTATCTCCATATTGAATAACTCATTATACAACCATCTCAATGCAAGCTATCTCCATGTTAATAACTCCATTAAACAACTATATCTCAATGTACGCTATCAATGTACGTGTAGGAAACCGGAGTACCCGGAGAAAAACCACCTGTCCGATCTGGCGACCACAGTACCATCTCACATACTTCCCAGTCCGAGGATCGAACCCGGGTTTCATTGGTGAGAAGCGAGTGTGCTAACCACTGTGCTAATCGGACAGCCAATAGGTGAATATATTAAACTACCGGTACAATGCTCTTCACAGGCTATCCATCAAGCTTCCCAGTCATGTTAAACCATTTCTCTTCAGCACAAAAATATGTTTTATTTTGCACCTATGTCAAAATATTTGTGTGTGTTTTGTTAATGCAGACTGTGTTAATTTTGAAGTTGAGAAATGTTTTATTTGTTTTGTTAAAGTGATACTATATCGCATGGAATAAAAATATTATAACCTTTATTTTTTATAGACAGCATTCATTTTGAAGTTGAGCAATGTTTATTTGTTAAAGTGAAGCTGTATTATGGTTATCTGGTACGCGCAGAAATTCCATTACAATTTGAATTATTAGTTTCATTCCATAAACAGTGTCTTCATTTGTAATATAGCAAACTGAAAGTGAAACTACGACTTTCCTGAATCAGTTTGCCACAGCTGTTTCAACATCCTTTGTTGATTCACACATGTGCATTAGACATTATTTACATACATTTGCAGATAAACCATGGTGCTATACTTTATTTCATTTCCCCCCCCCGTTTCTGTGTGGAATTTTTAAATGTGTACACACATGGAAAATATATTCTTTATATACATTTATCTTATATACATCCTTTAGTCGCTTTAATATAGACCATTTGCTAATTATAAACATGAACAATGCAAAATGTATTTGTGCAATATTTCAAATGTTTAACCACACTGGTTTTAATTTTGATATAAATTGTTTTCATTACTTTGTTGTTTTAATTGGATTAATTGAAATTTGTTTTTTTCTTCATTGGGTATGTTTATTTATCATCGTATCCTGGTATATTGGGGGGACACCTTTAGAAGTATATTGAGGGGACGCCTCCAGAAGTATATCGGGGGGGACTCCTTCAGAAGTATATCCTGGTATATCGGGGGAATGCCTCCAGAAGTATATCCTGGTATATCGGGGGAATGCCTCCAGAAGTATATCCTGGTATATCGGGGGAATGCCTCCAGAAGTATATCCTGGTATATCGGGGGAATGCCTCCAGAAGTATATCCTGGTATATCGGGGGAATGCTTCCAGAAGTATATCCTGGTATATCGGGGGAATGCCTCCAGAAGTATATCCTGGTATATCGGGGGAATGCCTCCAGAAGTATATCCTGGTATATCGGGGGGAATGCCTCCAGAAGTATATCCTGGTATATCGGGGGAATGCCTCCAGAAGTATATCCTGGTATATCGGGGGAATGCTTCCAGAAGTATATCCTGGTATATCGGGGGAATGCCTCCAGAAGTATATCCTGGTATATCGGGGAATGCCTCCAGAAGTATATCCTGGTATATCGGGGAATGCCTCCAGAAGTATATCCTGGTATATCGGGGGAATGCCTCCAGAAGTATATCCTGGTATATCGGGGAATGCCTCCAGAAGTATATCCTGGTATATCGGGGGAATGCCTCCAGAAGTATATCCTGGTATATCGGGGGGACACCTCCAGACATATATCCTGGTATATCGGGGGGGGACACCTTCAGACGTATATCCTGGTATATCGGGGGGACACCTCCAGAAGTATATCCTGGTATATCGGGGGAATGCCTCCAGAAGTATATCCTGGTATATCGGGGGACACCTTCAGACGTATATCCTGGTATATCGGGGGGACACCTTCAGACGTATATCCTGGTATATCGGGGGGGGACACCTTCAGACGTATATCCTGGTATATCGGGGGACACCTTCAGACGTATATCCTGGTATATCGGGGGGACACCTCCAGAAGTATATCCTGGTATATCGGGGGGACACCTCCAGAAGTATATCCTGGTATATCGGGGGGACGCCTCCAGAAGTATATCCTGGTATATCGGGGGGGACACCTCCAGAAGTATATCCTGGTATATCGGGGGGGACGCCTTCAGAAGTATATCCTGGTATATCGGGGGGACGCCTTCAGAAGTATATCCTATATATCGGGGGGGACACCTCCAGAAGTATATCCTGGTATATCGGGGGGGGACACCTTCAGAAGTATATCTTGGTATATCGGGGGGACACCTTCAGAAGTATATCCTATATATCGGGGGGACACCTCCAGAAGTATATCCTATATATCGGGGGGACACCTCCAGAAGTATATCCTATATATCGGGGGGACACCTCCAGAAGTATATCCTATATATCGGGGGGACACCTCCAGAAGTATATCGGGGGGACACCTCCAGAAGTATATCCTGGTATATCGGGGGGGGGACACCTTCAGAAGTATATCCTATATATCGGGGGGGACACCTCCAGAAGTATATCCTATATATCGGGGGGACACCTCCAGAAGTATATCCTATATATCGGGGGGATACCTCCAGAAGTATATCCTATATATCGGGGGGACACCTCCAGAAGTATATCCTGGTATATCGGGGTGACGCCTCCTGAAGTATATCCTGGTATATTGGGGGGATGCCTCCAGACGTATATCGTGGGATGCCTCCAGAGGTATATCGGTCCTGTGCACTGTGTGCGAGTGTAACATGCGTGATTGTGCCATGTGCGAGTGTACCATGCACTGTGTGTGAGTGTACCATGTATGAGTGTACCATGCACTGTGTGTGAGTGTACCATGTATGAGTGTACCATGCACTGTGTGTGAGTGTACCATGTATGAGTGTACCATGCACTGTGTGTGAGTGTACCATGCACTGTGTGTGAGTGTACCATGCACTGTGTGTGAGTGTACCATGTGCGAGTGTACCATGCACTGTGTGTGAGTGTACCATGTGCGAGTGTACCATGCACTGTGTGTGAGTGTACCATGCACTGTGTGTGAGTGTACCATGTATGAGTGTACCATGCACTGTGTGTGAGTGTACCATGCACTGTGTGTGAGTGTACCATGTGCGAGTGTACCATGCACTGTGTGTGAGTGTACCATGTGCGAGTGTACCATGCACTGTGTGTGAGTGTACCATGCACTGTGTGTGAGTGTACCATGCACTGTGTGTGAGTGTACCATGTGCGAGTGTACCATGCACTGTGTGTGAGTGTACCATGTGCGAGTGTACCATGCACTGTGTGTGAGTGTACCATGCACTGTGCATGAGTGTACCATGTATGAGTGTACCATGCACTGTGTGCGAGTGTACCATGCAAGAGTGTACCATGCACTGTGTGTGAGTGTACCATGTGTGTGAGTGTACCATGCGCTGTGTGCGAGTGTACCATGCACTGTGGTGTGAGTGTACCATGCGCTGTGTGTGAGTGTACCATGCAATGTGTGTGAGTGTACCATGCGCTGTTTGTGAGTGTACCATGCGCTGTGTGTGAGTGTACCATGCGCTGTGTGTGAGTGTACCATGCAATGTGTGTGAGTGTACCATGCGCTGTTTGTGAGTGTACCATGCGCTGTGTGTGAGTGTACCATGCGCTGTGTGTGAGTGTACCATGTGCTGTGTGTGTGAGTGTACCATGCGCTGTGTGTGAGTGTACCATGCGATGTGTGTGAGTGTACCATGCGATGTGTGTGAGTGTACCATGCGCATGTGTACTGTGCGCGAGTGTCCCTTGCTATAATGGTTTTCTAAGTGAATGGAGATAAGTCATCTTGAATCCCTGACCATTGACACAGCCACAATGGAAAGCTAGGAAATGATTGGTGATGATAATTACCCATTGGCTAATAATATACCGAGTCAAAAAAGAAACGATACCAAACTAAAAATGACGTAAAACGGATAAAACCATAGAAAGGTTTAATATATTATTACGTATCAGTACCGGGTATCTTATTGCAACGTCAGCCAACCATAAACACGGGTAAATAAACACCCGATATTCCTGGAACGACGAATTTCCGATTTGCACGTGCTCCTCAACAAAGACAACTTCCTGCACATGTACAAATCGGAAAACCGGTGACGTCGCAAATCGACTCGGGGGGGGGGGGTTACGCGGATCACGATAACACGTCTACTTCGACGTTATCGAACACGTGGATCGGTGGACGACCGTCCAAGATCTGGTCGACCACGTGTGACGACGCATGAACAGGAACGTCACATTTACGTGACCGGTTCCTACCTGCTACGCACACAGCTGCCGTTACTCCTGGGATGACCAACAATCGCATCAGTGCACAAACAGTCAGGAACCGGCTCGGTGAATGTGGCATTCGTGCCTATCGGCCATACGTTGGACCCATCCTGACACGACGTCACCGTGACGTACGGCGGGAATGGACGACGGAACGTGCTCGCTGGACTCGGTTACAGTGGAATTCGGTGATGTTTAGCGATGAATCGCGGTTCTATTTGCGTCGAGCGGATGGCAGAGAGCGGGTATATCGCAGACGCGGTGAACGTTACGCCGACGCATGTGTACGTCAGGTCGATCTGTTCGGGGGCGGAAGCGTTATGGCGTGGGGCCGTATCACCTTCGGCAGTCGCACTGAACTGTTAGTGGTAGACGGGAACCTAAACGCCCAGCGGTACTGTGATGAGATCCTTGCGCCAGTTGTTGTGCCGTTCTTTAACGCCAACAGAAACGTCACACTGTTCCAACAGGACAACGCCAGGTGTTATACTGCTCGGATTTCCACCACATTGGAGCAGAACAATATTGAAACCCTGCCGTGGCCTGCTTTGTCACCAGACTTGTCACCCATAGAACATTTGTGGGATACGTTAGACCGCCGCGTCCGACGACGTCAGCCGGTAACGTTAAACCAACTGAGGGATGTTTTGCGTCGGGAGTGGACCAGCAAGAGATTCAGACACTCTTCCGTTCGATGCGACGGCGGTGCATTGCAGTGAGAGACGCAAATGGTGCCCATACTCGGTATTGACGTCTGTTTGAAAACTCCATTAGACCCCTGTCCGACAAATTACGTCATCACGCAGCAGACAGTTTCGGAGGTTTTATGTGTTCCTCTTTCAAACATGTTGGACTATCATCTTATGAATTTTCAAAGAATTTTCTTAATAAATGTTGAAATTATAGACACACAAACACCAGGTATCGTTTCTTTTTTGACTCAGTATATATTATACTGTAGGGTATCTGTGAAGATACTAATAATTATAAGATAAGAAAAAGTAAATGAAAATACTTAAAGAGGACCTACATACTTTTACAGAGTATTATTGAGCAGTAACTAACATGACTGTGTATAAATTGTCCAATTATTTGTAAAAAGGAAATATTTTTGCAAAATAAAAAACTTGTATTCACAATTGTTCGTATGCTATTGTGATTTAGTTAACCTAATCTGGTTCTCTATATTGTGTTACTATCTGACCTTCAATATGGAGACTCAGAGAGACAATCTGCACAAGAGTAAGGTAGGGACAGACACCCCTAGGGTCCGGTAGTGTAGAGCTCTCCAGGGAGACCTGATGATACAGACTCCCTGAGATGGACTAATCCAGGGAGAGAGGGGAGGTCTAGGTTTCTGTTGGATTTCATTATGAGCAAAATATGGTCTTCATATAAAGGGAACATGTACACAAAGACATATATCTCTTAAGGGTTCACTTAATGGGGTAATACTTTTTAATTGAAACTGTGCAAAGTTTGTTGGTTTCTTATAGTGCAGGTTTCTTATAGTGCAAAGCTTTCTGGTTTCATATAGTGTGCAAAGCTTGATGGTTTCATATAGTGCAAAGCTTTCTGGTTTCATATAGTGTGCAAAGCTTTCTGGTTTCATATAGTGTGCAAAGCTTTCTGGTTTCATATAGTGTGCAAAGCTTTCTGGTTTCATATAGTGTGCACAGCTTGATGGTTTCCTATAGTGCAAAGCTTTCTGGTTTCATATAGTGCAAAGCTTGATGGTTTCATATAGTGCAAAGCTTTCTGGTTTCATATAGTGTGCAAAGCTTGATGGTTTCATATAGTGTGCAAAGCTTGATGGTTTCATATAGTGCAAAGCTTTCTGGTTTCATATAGTGTGCAAAGCTTGTTGGTTTCATATAGTGTGCAAAGCTTGTTGGTTTCTTATAGTGCAAAGCTTGATGGTTTCATATAGTGTGCAAAGCTTGATGGTTTCATATAGTGTGCAAAGCTTGTTGGTTTCATATAGTGTGCAAAGCTTGTTGGTTTCATATAGTGTGCAAAGCTTGTGGTTTCATATAGTGTGCAAAGCCTGTTGGTTTCATATAGTGCAAAGCTTGATGGTTTCATATAGTGCAAAGCTTGTTGGTTTCATATAGTGCAAAGCTTGATGGTTTCATATTGTGCAAAGCTTGTTGGTTTCGTATTGTGCAAAGCTTGTTGGTTTCGTATTGTGCAAAGCTTGATGGTTTCGTATTGTGCAAAGCTTGATGGTTTCGTATTGTGCAACGCTTGTTGGTTTCGTATTGTGTAAAGCTTGATGGTTTCGTATTGTGCAAAGATTGTTGGTTTCATATAGTGCAAAGCTGGTTGGTTTCATATAGTGCAAAGCTTGTTGGTGTCATATAGTGTAAAGCTGGTTGGTGTCGTATAGTGCAAAGCTTATTGGTTTCATATAGTGTGCAAAGCTTGATGGTTTCGTATTGTGCAAAGCTTGATGGTTTCGTATTGTGCAAAGTTTGTTGGTTTCGTATTGTGCAAAGCTTGTTGGTTTCGTATTGTGCAAAGCTTGTTGGTTTCGTATTGTGCAAAGCTTGATGGTTTCGTATTGTGCAAAGCTTGTTGGTTTCGTATTGTGTAAAGATTGTTGGTTTCATATAGTGTGCAAAGCTGGTTGGTTTCATATAGTGCAAAGCTTGTTGGTGTCATATAGTGCAAACTTTGTTGGTTTCATATAGTGTGCAAAGCTTGTTAGTTTCATATAGTGCAAAGCTTGTTGGTTTCATATTGTGCAAAGCTTGTTGGTTTTATATTGTGTAAAGCTGGTAGGTTTTGTATTGTGTAAAGCTTGTTGGTTTTGTATTGTGTAAAGCTTGTTGATTTGGTATTGTGCAAAGCTTGTTGGTTTCGTATTGTGCAAAGCTTGTTGGTTTTGTATAATAATAATAACAATAATAAAGACTTTATTTAACGAGAGTATTGTGTAAACATTGTTGGTTTCATATTGTGTAAAGCTTGTTCAGGTTTCGTATAGTGCACAGCTGGTTGGTTTCACATAGTGCAAAGCTTGTTGGTGTCATGTTGGTGTTATATAGTGCAAAGTTTGTTGGTTTCTTATAGTGCAAAGCTTGTTAGTTTCATATAGTGCAAAGCTTGTTAGTTTCGTAATGTGCAAACTTGTTGGTTTCGTATTGTGCAAAGCTTGTTGGTTTCGTATAGTGCAAAGCTTGTTGGTTTCTTATAGTGCAAAGCTGGTTGGTTTCATATAGTGCAATGCTTGTTGGTTTCATATAGTGTAAAGCTGGTTGGTTTCATATAGTGCAAAGCTTGTTGGTTTCATGTAGTGTAAAGCTTGTTGGTTTCATATAGTGTAAAGCTGGTTGGTTTCATATAGTGCAAAGCTTGTTGGTTTCATGTAGTGTAAAGCTTGTTGGTTTCATATAGTGTAAAGCTGTTGGTTTCATATAGTGTAAAGCTTGTTGGTTTCATATAGTGTAAAGCTTGTTGGTTTCATATAGTGCAAAGCTTGTTGGTTTCGTATTGTGCAAAGCTTTGTTGGTTTCGTATTGTGCAAAGCTTGTTGGTTTTATATTGTGTAAAGCTTGTTGGTTTTGTATTGTGTAAAGCTTGTTGGTTTTGTATTGTGTAAAGCTTGTTGGTTTCGTATTGTGCAACGCTTGTTGGTTTCGTATTGTGCAAAGCTTGTTGGTTTTGTATTGTGTAAAGCTTGTTGGTTTTGTATTGTGTAAAGCTTGTTGGTTTCATATTGTGTAAAGCTGGTTGGTTTCGTATAGTGTAAAGCTTGTTGGTTTCATATAGTGCAAAGCTGATTGGTTTCATATAGTGCAAAGCTGGTTGGTTTCATATAGTGCAAAGCTTGTTGGTGTCATATAGTGCAAAGTTTGTTGGTTTCCTATAGTGCAAAGCTTGTTAGTTTCATATAGTGCAAAGCTTGTTGGTTTCGTATTGTGCAAAGCTTGTTGGTTTCGTATAGTGCAAAGCTTGTTGGTTTTGTATTGTGCAAAGCTGGCTGGTTTTGTATTGTGTAAAGCCTGTTGATTTTGTATTGTGCAAAGCTTGTTGGTTTTGTATTGTGTAAAGCTTGTTGGTTTCGTATTGTGCAAAGCTTGTTTGTTTCGTATTGTGCATAGCTTGTTGGTTTTGTATTGTGCAAAGCTTGTTGGTTTTGTATTGTGTAAAGCTTGTTGGTTTCGTATTGTGCAAAGCTTGTTTGTTTCGTATTGTGCATAGCTTGTTGGTTTTGTATTATGTAAGCTTGTTGGTTTCATATTGTGTAAAGCTGGTTGGTTTTGTATTGTGTAAAGCTTGTTGGTTTCGTATAGTGCAAAGCTTGTTGGTTTCATATAGTGCAAAGTTTGTTAGTTATGTATTGTGTAAAGCTTGTTGATGTCGTATAGTGTAAAGCTTGTTGGTTTATATAGTGCAAAGCTTGTTGGTTTCATATAGTGCAAAGCTTGTTTGTGTCATATAGTGCAAAGTTTGTTGGTTTCTTATAGTGCAAAGCTTGTTAGTTTCATATAGTGCAACGCTTGTTGGTTTGTTATTGTGCAAAGCTTGTTGGTTTCGTATTGTGCTAAGTTTGTTGGTTTCTTATAGTGCAAAGCTTGTTAGTTTCATATAGTGCAAATCTTGTTGGTTTCGTATTGTGCAAAGCTTGTTGGTTTCGTATAGTGCAAAGCTTGTTGGTTTCATATAGTGTAAAGCTTGTTGGTTTCATATAGTGTAAAGCTTGTTGGTTTCATATAGTGTAAAGCTTGTTGGTTTCATATAGTGTAAAGCTGGTTGGTTTCATATAGTGTAAAGCTTGTTGGTTTCATATAGTGTAAAGCTTGTTGGTTTCATATAGTGTAAAGCTTGTTGGTTTCATATAGTGTAAAGCTGGTTGGTTTCATATAGTGTAAAGCTGGTTGGTTTCATATAGTGTAAAGCTGGTTGGTTTCATATAGTGTAAAGCTTATTGGTTTCATATAGTGTAAAGCTTGTTGGTTTCATATAGTGTAAAGCTTGTTGGTTTCATATAGTGTAAAGCTGGTTGGTTTCATATAGTGTAAAGCTGGTTGGTTTCATATAGTGTAAAGCTGGTTGGTTTCATATAGTGTAAAGCTTATTGGTTTCATATAGTGTAAAGCTGGTTGGTTTCATATAGTGTAAAGCTTATTGGTTTCATATAGTGTAAAGCTGGTTGGTTTCATATAGTGTAAAGCTGGTTGGTTTCATATAGTGTAAAGCTGGTTGGTTTCATATAGTGTAAAGCTGGTTGGTTTCATATAGTGTAAAGCTGGTTGGTTTCATATAGTGTAAAGCTGATTGGTTTCATATAGTGTAAAGCTGGTTGGTTTCATATAGTGTAAAGCTGATTGGTTTCATATAGTGTAAAGCTGGTTGGTTCATATAGTGTAAAAGCTTATTGGTTTCATATAGTGTAAAGCTGGTTGGTTTCATATAGTGTAAAGCTGGTTGGTTTCATATAGTGTAAAGCTGGTTGGTTTCATATAGTGTAAAGCTGATTGGTTTCATATAGTGTAAAGCTGGTTGGTTTCATATAGTGAAAGCTGATTGGTTTCATATAGTGTAAAGCTGGTTGGTTTCATATAGTGTAAAGCTGGTTGGTTTCATATAGTGTAAAGCTGGTTGGTTTCATATAGCGTAAAGCTGGTTGGTTTCATATAGCGTAAAGCTGGTTGGTTTCATATAGCGTAAAGCTGGTTGGTTTCATATAGTGTAAAGCTGGTTGGTTTCATATAGCACACTTTCTTCTCTAAGCAGCCTACAGTAGTAAGAACACAACACATTAAACTTAGATAGCAGGTTGTTACCATTTCGCATATTATATTATACAATATAAAACTAATATCGTAAATTACAGGAGTTTATCCATATAACACCACAAACCATGTATAAGGTACCACAAACATGTATAAGGCAACACAAACCATGTATAAGGTACCACACACCATGTATAAGGTACCACAAACCATGTATAAGGTACCATAAACCATGTATAAGGTACCACAAACCATGTATAAGGTACCAGAAACCACGTATAAGGCACCACAAACCATGTATAAGGTACCACAAGCCATGTATAAGGTACCACAAACCAACCATGTACAAGGTACCACAAACCATGTATAAGGTACCACAAACCACGTATAAGGCAACACAAACCATGTATTACGTTCCAGAAACTACGCATAAGGCACCACAAACCATGTATAATGTACCACATGCCATGTATAAGGTACCACAAGTCATGTATAAGGTACCACAGACCATGTATAAGTCACCACAACCCATGTATAAGGTACCACAAAACCAACCATGTACAAGGTACCACAAACACTGTATAAGGTACCACAAACCACGTATAAGGCAACACAAACCATGTATAAGGTACCAGAAACCACGCATAGGGCACCACAAACCATGTATAAGTTACCACAACCCATATATAGGGTACCACAAGCCATGTATACGGTACCACAACCATGTATAAGGTACCACAAAGCTTGTTGGTGTCATATAGTGTAAAGCTGGTTGGTGTTGTATAGTGCAAAGCTTAATGGTTTCATATAGTGTGCAAAGCTTGATGGTTTCGTATTGTGCAAAGCTGTTGGTTTCGTATTGTGCAAAGCTTGTTGGTTTCGTATTGTGCAAAGCTTGTTGGTTTCGTATTGTGCAAAGCTTGATGGTTTCGTATTGTGCAAAGCTTGTTGGTTTCGTATTGTGTAAAGATTGTTGGTTTCATATAGTGTGCAAAGCTGGTTGGTTTCATATAGTGCAAAGCTTGTTGGTGTCATATAGTGCAAAGCTTGTTGGTTTCATATTGTGCAAAGCTTGTTGGTTTTATATTGTGTAAAGCTGGTAGGTTTTGTATTGTGTAAAGCTTGTTGGTTTTGTATTGTGTAAAGCTTGTTGGTTTTGTATTGTGTAAAGCTTGTTGATTTGGTATTGTGCAAAGCTTGTTGGTTTCGTATTGTGCAAAGCTTGTTGGTTTTGTATAATAATAATAACAATAATAAAGACTTTATTTAACGAGAGTATTGTGTAAACATTGTTGGTTTCATATTGTGTAAAGCTTGTTCAGGTTTCGTATAGTGCACAGCTGGTTGGTTTCACATAGTGCAAAGCTTGTTGGTGTCATGTTGGTGTTATATAGTGCAAAGCTTGTTAGTTTCATATAGTGCAAAGCTTGTTGGTTTCATATTGTGCAAAGCTTGTTGGTTTTATATTGTGTAAAGCTGGTAGGTTTTGTATTGTGTAAAGCTTGTTGGTTTTGTATTGTGTAAAGCTTGTTGGTTTTGTATTGTGTAAAGCTTGTTGATTTGGTATTGTGCAAAGCTTGTTGGTTTCGTATTGTGCAAAGCTTGTTGGTTTTGTATAATAATAATAACAATAATAAAGACTTTATTTAACGAGAGTATTGTGTAAACATTGTTGGTTTCATATTGTGTAAAGCTTGTTCAGGTTTCGTATAGTGCACAGCTGGTTGGTTTCACATAGTGCAAAGCTTGTTGGTGTCATGTTGGTGTTATATAGTGCAAAATTTGTTGGTTTCTTATAGTGCAAAGCTTGTTAGTTTCATATAGTGCAAAGCTTGTTAGTTTCGTAATGTGCAAACTTGTTGGTTTCGTATTGTGCAAAGCTTGTTGGTTTCGTATAGTGCAAAGCTTGTTGGTTTCTTATAGTGCAAAGCTGGTTGGTTTCATATAGTGCAATGCTTGTTGGTTTCATATAGTGTAAAGCTGGTTGGTTTCATATAGTGCAAAGCTTGTTGGTTTCATGTAGTGTAAAGCTTGTTGGTTTCATATAGTGTAAAGCTGGTTGGTTTCATATAGTGCAAAGCTTGTTGGTTTCATGTAGTGTAAAGCTTGTTGGTTTCATATAGTGTAAAGCTGGTTGGTTTCATATAGTGTAAAGCTTGTTGGTTTCATATAGTGTAAAGCTTGTTGGTTTCATATAGTGCAAAGCTTGTTGGTTTCGTATTGTGCAAAGCTTTGTTGGTTTCGTATTGTGCAAAGCTTGTTGGTTTTATATTGTGTAAAGCTTGTTGGTTTTGTATTGTGTAAAGCTTGTTGGTTTTGTATTGTGTAAAGCTTGTTGGTTTCGTATTGTGCAACGCTTGTTGGTTTCGTATTGTGCAAAGCTTGTTGGTTTTGTATTGTGTAAAGCTTGTTGGTTTTGTATTGTGTAAAGCTTGTTGGTTTCATATTGTGTAAAGCTGGTTGGTTTCGTATAGTGTAAAGCTTGTTGGTTTCATATAGTGCAAAGCTGATTGGTTTCATATAGTGCAAAGCTGGTTGGTTTCATATAGTGCAAAGCTTGTTGGTGTCATATAGTGCAAAGTTTGTTGGTTTCCTATAGTGCAAAGCTTGTTAGTTTCATATAGTGCAAAGCTTGTTGGTTTCGTATTGTGCAAAGCTTGTTGGTTTCGTATAGTGCAAAGCTTGTTGGTTTTGTATTGTGCAAAGCTGGCTGGTTTTGTATTGTGTAAAGCCTGTTGATTTTGTATTGTGCAAAGCTTGTTGGTTTTGTATTGTGTAAAGCTTGTTGGTTTCGTATTGTGCAAAGCTTGTTTGTTTCGTATTGTGCATAGCTTGTTGGTTTTGTATTGTGCAAAGCTTGTTGGTTTTGTATTGTGTAAAGCTTGTTGTTTCGTATTGTGCAAAGCTTGTTTGTTTCGTATTGTGCATAGCTTGTTGGTTTTGTATTATGTAAAGCTTGTTGGTTTCATATTGTGTAAAGCTGGTTGGTTTTGTATTGTGTAAAGCTTGTTGGTTTCGTATAGTGCAAAGCTTGTTGGTTTCATATAGTGCAAAGTTTGTTAGTTATGTATTGTGTAAAGCTTGTTGATGTCGTATAGTGTAAAGCTTGTTGGTTTATATAGTGCAAAGCTTGTTGGTTTCATATAGTGCAAAGCTTGTTTGTGTCATATAGTGCAAAGTTTGTTGGTTTCTTATAGTGCAAAGCTTGTTAGTTTCATATAGTGCAACGCTTGTTGGTTTGTTATTGTGCAAAGCTTGTTGGTTTCGTATTGTGCTAAGTTTGTTGGTTTCTTATAGTGCAAAGCTTGTTAGTTTCATATAGTGCAAATCTTGTTGGTTTCGTATTGTGCAAAGCTTGTTGCTTTCGTATAGTGCAAAGTTTGTTGGTTTCATATAGTGTAAAGCTTGTTGGTTTGATATAGTGTAAAGCTGGTTGGGTTTGTATAGTGCAAAGCTGGTTGGTTTCATATAGTGCAAAGCTGGTTGGTTTCATATAGTGTAAAGCTTGTTGGTTTCATATAGTGTAAAGCTTATTGGTTTCATATAGTGTAAAACTGGTTGGTTTCATATAGTGTAAAGCTGGTTGGTTTCATATAGTGTAAAGCTGGTTGGTTTCATATAGTGTAAAGCTGGTTGGTTTCATATAGTGTAAAGCTGGTTGGTTTCATATAGTGTAAAGCTGGTTGGTTTCATATAGTGTAAAGCTGGTTGGTTTCATATAGTGTAAAGCTGATTGGTTTCATATAGCGTAAAGCTGGTTGGTTTCATATAGTGTAAAGCTGGTTGGTTTCATATAGCGTAAAGCTGGTTGGTTTCATATAGTGTAAAGCTGGTTGGTTTCATATAGTGTAAAGCTGGTTGGTTTCATATAGTGTAAAGCTGGTTGGTTTCATATAGTGTAAAGCTGATTGGTTTCATATAGTGTAAAGCTGGTTGGTTTCATATAGTGTAAAGCTTATTGGTTTCATATAGTGTAAAGCTGGTTGGTTTCATATAGTGTAAAGCTGGTTGGTTTCATATAGTGTAAAGCTGGTTGGTTTCATATAGTGTAAAGCTGATTGGTTTCATATAGTGTAAAGCTGGTTGGTTTCATATAGTGTAAAGCTTATTGGTTTCATATAGTGTAAAGCTGGTTGGTTTCATATAGTGTAAAGCTGATTGGTTTCATATAGTGTAAAGCTGGTTGGTTTCATATAGTGTAAAAGCTTATTGGTTTCATATAGTGTAAAGCTGGTTGGTTTCATATAGTGTAAAGCTGGTTGGTTTCATATAGTGTAAAGCTGGTTGGTTTCATATAGTGTAAAGCTGATTGGTTTCATATAGTGTAAAGCTGGTTGGTTTCATATAGTGTAAAGCTGATTGGTTTCATATAGTGTAAAGCTGGTTGGTTTCATATAGTGTAAAGCTGATTGGTTTCATATAGTGTAAAGCTGGTTGGTTTCATATAGCGTAAAGCTGATTGGTTTCATATAGTGTAAAGCTGGTTGGTTTCATATAGTGTAAAGCTGGTTGGTTTCATATAGTGTAAAGCTGGTTGGTTTCATATAGTGTAAAGCTGGTTGGTTTCATATAGCGTAAAGCTGGTTGGTTTCATATAGCGTAAAGCTGGTTGGTTTCATATAGCGTAAAGCTGGTTGGTTTCATATAGTGTAAAGCTGGTTGGTTTCATATAACACACTTTCTTCTCTAAGCAGCCTACAGTAGTAAGAACACAACACATTAAACTTAGATAGCAGGTTGTTACCATTTCGCATATTATATTATACAATATAAAACTAATATCGTAAATTACAGGAGTTTATCCATATAACACCACAAACCATGTATAAGGTACCACAAACATGTATAAGGCAACACAAACCATGTATAAGGTACCACACACCATGTATAAGGTACCACAAACCATGTATAAGGTACCATAAACCATGTATAAGGTACCACAAACCATGTATAAGGTACCAGAAACCACGTATAAGGCACCACAAACCATGTATAAGGTACCACAAGCCATGTATAAGGTACCACAAACCAACCATGTACAAGGTACCACAAACCATGTATAAGGTACCACAAACCACGTATAAGGCAACACAAACCATGTATTACGTTCCAGAAACTACGCATAAGGCACCACAAACCATGTATAATGTACCACATGCCATGTATAAGGTACCACAAGTCATGTATAAGGTACCACAAACCATGTATAAGTCACCACAACCCATGTATAAGGTACCACAAACCAACCATGTACAAGGTACCACAAACAATGTATAAGGTACCACAAACCACGTATAAGGCAACACAAACCATGTATAAGGTACCAGAAACCACGCATAAGGCACCACAAACCATGTATAAGTTACCACAACCCATATATAGGGTACCACAAGCCATGTATACGGTACCACAAACCATGTATAAGGTACCACAAAGCTTGTTGGTGTCATATAGTGTAAAGCTGGTTGGTGTCGTATAGTGCAAAGCTTATTGGTTTCATATAGTGTGCAAAGCTTGATGGTTTCGTATTGTGCAAAGCTTGTTGGTTTCGTATTGTGCAAAGCTTGTTGGTTTCGTATTGTGCAAAGCTTGTTGGTTTCGTATTGTGCAAAGCTTGATGGTTTCGTATTGTGCAAAGCTTGTTGGTTTCGTATTGTGTAAAGATTGTTGGTTTCATATAGTGTGCAAAGCTGGTTGGTTTCATATAGTGCAAAGCTTGTTGGTGTCATATAGTGCAAACTTTGTTGGTTTCATATAGTGTGCAAAGCTTGTTAGTTTCATATAGTGCAAAGCTTGTTGGTTTCATATTGTGCAAAGCTTGTTGGTTTTATATTGTGTAAAGCTGGTAGGTTTTGTATTGTGTAAATCTTGTTGGTTTTGTATTGTGTAAAGCTTGTTGGTTTTGTATTGTGTAAAGCTTGTTGATTTGGTATTGTGCAAAGCTTGTTGGTTTCGTATTGTGCAAAGCTTGTTGGTTTTGTATAATAATAATAACAATAATAAAGACTTTATTTAACGAGAGTATTGTGTAAACATTGTTGGTTTCATATTGTGTAAAGCTTGTTCAGGTTTCGTATAGTGCACAGCTGGTTGGTTTCACATAGTGCAAAGCTTGTTGGTGTCATGTTGGTGTTATATAGTGCAAAGTTTGTTGGTTTCTTATAGTGCAAAGCTTGTTAGTTTCATATAGTGCAAAGCTTGTTAGTTTCGTAATGTGCAAACTTGTTGGTTTCGTATTGTGCAAAGCTTGTTGGTTTCGTATAGTGCAAAGCTTGTTGGTTTCTTATAGTGCAAAGCTGGTTGGTTTCATATAGTGCAATGCTTGTTGGTTTCATATAGTGTAAAGCTGGTTGGTTTCATATAGTGCAAAGCTTGTTGGTTTCATGTAGTGTAAAGCTTGTTGGTTTCATATAGTGTAAAGCTGGTTGGTTTCATATAGTGCAAAGCTTGTTGGTTTCATGTAGTGTAAAGCTTGTTGGTTTCATATAGTGTAAAGCTGGTTGGTTTCATATAGTGTAAAGCTTGTTGGTTTCATATAGTGTAAAGCTTGTTGGTTTCATATAGTGCAAAGCTTGTTGGCTTCGTATTGTGCAAAGCTTTGTTGGTTTCGTATTGTGCAAAGCTTGTTGGTTTTATATTGTGTAAAGCTTGTTGGTTTTGTATTGTGTAAAGCTTGTTGGTTTTGTATTGTGTAAAGCTTGTTGGTTTCGTATTGTGCAACGCTTGTTGGTTTCGTATTGTGCAAAGCTTGTTGGTTTTGTATTGTGTAAAGCTTGTTGGTTTTGTATTGTGTAAAGCTTGTTGGTTTCATATTGTGTAAAGCTGGTTGGTTTCGTATAGTGTAAAGCTTGTTGGTTTCATATAGTGCAAAGCTGATTGGTTTCATATAGTGCAAAGCTGGTTGGTTTCATATAGTGCAAAGCTTGTTGGTGTCATATAGTGCAAAGTTTGTTGGTTTCTTATAGTGCAAAGCTTGTTAGTTTCATATAGTGCAAAGCTTGTTGGTTTCGTATTGTGCAAAGCTTGTTGGTTTCGTATAGTGCAAAGCTTGTTGGTTTTGTATTGTGCAAAGCTGGCTGGTTTTGTATTGTGTAAAGCTTGTTGATTTTGTATTGTGCAAAGCTTGTTGGTTTTGTATTGTGTAAAGCTTGTTGGTTTCGTATTGTGCAAAGCTTGTTTGTTTCGTATTGTGCATAGCTTGTTGGTTTTGTATTGTGCAAAGCTTGTTGGTTTTGTATTGTGTAAAGCTTGTTGGTTTCGTATTGTGCAAAGCTTGTTTGTTTCGTATTGTGCATAGCTTGTTGGTTTTGTATTATGTAAAGCTTGTTGGTTTCATATTGTGTAAAGCTGGTTGGTTTTGTATTGTGTAAAGCTTGTTGGTTTCGTATAGTGCAAAGCTTGTTGGTTTCATATAGTGCAAAGTTTGTTAGTTATGTATTGTGTAAAGCTTGTTGATGTCGTATAGTGTAAAGCTTGTTGGTTTATATAGTGCAAAGCTTGTTGGTTTCATATAGTGCAAAGCTTGTTTGTGTCATATAGTGCAAAGTTTGTTGGTTTCTTATAGTGCAAAGCTTGTTAGTTTCATATAGTGCAACGCTTGTTGGTTTGTTATTGTGCAAAGCTTGTTGGTTTCGTATTGTGCTAAGTTTGTTGGTTTCTTATAGTGCAAAGCTTGTTAGTTTCATATAGTGCAAATCTTGTTGGTTTCGTATTGTGCAAAGCTTGTTGCTTTCGTATAGTGCAAAGTTTGTTGGTTTCATATAGTGTAAAGCTTGTTGGTTTGATATAGTGTAAAGCTGGTTGGGTTTGTATAGTGCAAAGCTGGTTGGTTTCATATAGTGCAAAGCTGGTTGGTTTCATATAGTGTAAAGCTTGTTGGTTTCATATAGTGTAAAGCTTATTGGTTTCATATAGTGTAAAACTGGTTGGTTTCATATAGTGTAAAGCTGGTTGGTTTCATATAGTGTAAAGCTGGTTGGTTTCATATAGTGTAAAGCTGGTTGGTTTCATATAGTGTAAAGCTGGTTGGTTTCATATAGTGTAAAGCTGGTTGGTTTCATATAGTGTAAAGCTGGTTGGTTTCATATAGTGTAAAGCTGATTGGTTTCATATAGCGTAAAGCTGGTTGGTTTCATATAGTGTAAAGCTGGTTGGTTTCATATAGCGTAAAGCTGGTTGGTTTCATATAGTGTAAAGCTGGTTGGTTTCATATAGTGTAAAGCTGGTTGGTTTCATATAGTGTAAAGCTGGTTGGTTTCATATAGTGTAAAGCTGATTGGTTTCATATAGTGTAAAGCTGGTTGGTTTCATATAGTGTAAAGCTGGTTGGTTTCATATAGTGTAAAGCTGGTTGGTTTCATATAGTGCAAAGCTTGTTGGTTTCATGTAGTGTAAAGCTTGTTGGTTTCATATAGTGTAAAGCTGGTTGTTTCATATAGTGCAAAGCTTGTTGGTTTCATGTAGTGTAAAGCTTGTTGGTTTCATATAGTGTAAAGCTGGTTGGTTTCATATAGTGTAAAGCTTGTTGGTTTCATATAGTGTAAAGCTTGTTGGTTTCATATAGTGCAAAGCTTGTTGGCTTCGTATTGTGCAAAGCTTTGTTGGTTTCGTATTGTGCAAAGCTTGTTGGTTTTATATTGTGTAAAGCTTGTTGGTTTTGTATTGTGTAAAGCTTGTTGGTTTTGTATTGTGTAAAGCTTGTTGGTTTCGTATTGTGCAACGCTTGTTGGTTTCGTATTGTGCAAAGCTTGTTGGTTTTGTATTGTGTAAAGCTTGTTGGTTTTGTATTGTGTAAAGCTTGTTGGTTTCATATTGTGTAAAGCTGGTTGGTTTCGTATAGTGTAAAGCTTGTTGGTTTCATATAGTGCAAAGCTGATTGGTTTCATATAGTGCAAAGCTGGTTGGTTTCATATAGTGCAAAGCTTGTTGGTGTCATATAGTGCAAAGTTTGTTGGTTTCCTATAGTGCAAAGCTTGTTAGTTTCATATAGTGCAAAGCTTGTTGGTTTCGTATTGTGCAAAGCTTGTTGGTTTCGTATAGTGCAAAGCTTGTTGGTTTTGTATTGTGCAAAGCTGGCTGGTTTTGTATTGTGTAAAGCCTGTTGATTTTGTATTGTGCAAAGCTTGTTGGTTTTGTATTGTGTAAAGCTTGTTGGTTTCGTATTGTGCAAAGCTTGTTTGTTTCGTATTGTGCATAGCTTGTTGGTTTTGTATTGTGCAAAGCTTGTTGGTTTTGTATTGTGTAAAGCTTGTTGGTTTCGTATTGTGCAAAGCTTGTTTGTTTCGTATTGTGCATAGCTTGTTGGTTTTGTATTATGTAAAGCTTGTTGGTTTCATATTGTGTAAAGCTGGTTGGTTTTGTATTGTGTAAAGCTTGTTGGTTTCGTATAGTGCAAAGCTTGTTGGTTTCATATAGTGCAAAGTTTGTTAGTTATGTATTGTGTAAAGCTTGTTGATGTCGTATAGTGTAAAGCTTGTTGGTTTATATAGTGCAAAGCTTGTTGGTTTCATATAGTGCAAAGCTTGTTTGTGTCATATAGTGCAAAGTTTGTTGGTTTCTTATAGTGCAAAGCTTGTTAGTTTCATATAGTGCAACGCTTGTTGGTTTGTTATTGTGCAAAGCTTGTTGGTTTCGTATTGTGCTAAGTTTGTTGGTTTCTTATAGTGCAAAGCTTGTTAGTTTCATATAGTGCAAATCTTGTTGGTTTCGTATTGTGCAAAGCTTGTTGCTTTCGTATAGTGCAAAGTTTGTTGGTTTCATATAGTGTAAAGCTTGTTGGTTTGATATAGTGTAAAGCTGGTTGGGTTTGTATAGTGCAAAGCTGGTTGGTTTCATATAGTGCAAAGCTGGTTGGTTTCATATAGTGTAAAGCTTGTTGGTTTCATATAGTGTAAAGCTTATTGGTTTCATATAGTGTAAAACTGGTTGGTTTCATATAGTGTAAAGCTGGTTGGTTTCATATAGTGTAAAGCTGGTTGGTTTCATATAGTGTAAAGCTGGTTGGTTTCATAGTGTAAAGCTGGTTGGTTTCATATAGTGTAAAGCTGGTTGTTCTATAGTGTAAAGCTGGCAAAATTCATATAGTGTAAAGCTTGTTGGTTTCATATAGTGTAAAGCTGGTTGGTTTCATATAGCGTAAAGCTTGTTGGTTTCATATAGTGTAAAGCTGGTTGGTTTCATATAGTGTAAAGCTGGTTGGTTTCATATAGTGTAAAGCTGGTTGGTTTCATATAGTGTAAAGCTGATTGGTTTCATATAGTGTAAAGCTGTTGGTTTCATATAGTGTAAAGCTTATTGGTTTCATATAGTGTAAAGCTGGTTGGTTTCATATAGTGTAAAGCTGGTTGGTTTCATATAGTGAAAGCTCAAAAACTTTGGTTTCATATAGTGTAAAGCTGGTTGGTTTCATATAGTGTAAAGCTGGTTGGTTTCATATAGTGTAAAGCTGGTTGGTTTCATATAGTGTAAAGCTGTTGGTTTCATATAGTGTAAAGCTGGTTGGTTTCATATAGTGTAAAGCTTGTTGGTTTCATATAGTGTAAAGCTGGTTGGTTTCATATAGTGTAAAGCTGGTTGGTTTCATATAGTGTAAAGCTGGTTGGTTTCATATAGTGTAAAGCTGATTGGTTTCATATAGTGTAAAGCTGGTTGGTTTCATATAGTGTAAAGCTGATTGGTTTCATATAGTGTAAAGCTGGTTGGTTTCTATAGTGAAAGCTATGGTTTCAATAGTGTAAAGCTTTGGTTTCTTAAAGCATATAGTGAAAGCTGTTGGTTTCATATAGGTTTCATATAGCGTAAAGCTGATTGGTTTCATATAGTGTAAAGCTGGTTGGTTTCATATAACACACTTTCTTCTCTAAGCAGCCTACAGTAGTAAGAACACAACACATTAAACTTAGATAGCAGGTTGTTACCATTTCGCATATTATATTATACAATATAAAACTAATATCGTAAATTACAGGAGTTTATCCATATAACACCACAAACCATGTATAAGGTACCACAAACATGTATAAGGCAACACAAACCATGTATAAGGTACCACACACCATGTATAAGGTACCACAAACCATGTATAAGGTACCATAAACCATGTATAAGGTACCACAAACCATGTATAAGGTACCAGAAACCACGTATAAGGCACCACAAACCATGTATAAGGTACCACAAGCCATGTATAAGGTACCACAAACCAACCATGTATAAGGTACCACAAACCATGTATAAGGTACCACAAACCACGTATAAGGCAACACAAACCATGTATTACGTTCCAGAAACTACGCATAAGGCACCACAAACCATGTATAATGTACCACATGCCATGTATAAGGTACCACAAGTCATGTATAAGGTACCACAAACCATGTATAAGTCACCACAACCCATGTATAAGGTACCACAAACCAACCATGTACAAGGTACCACAAACAATGTATAAGGTACCACAAACCACGTATAAGGCAACACAAACCATGTATAAGGTACCAGAAACCACGCATAAGGCACCACAAACCATGTATAAGTTACCACAACCCATATATAGGGTACCACAAGCCATGTATACGGTACCACAAACCATGTATAAGGTACCACAAAGCTTGTTGGTGTCATATAGTGTAAAGCTGGTTGGTGTCGTATAGTGCAAAGCTTATTGGTTTCATATAGTGTGCAAAGCTTGATGGTTTCGTATTGTGCAAAGCTTGTTGGTTTCGTATTGTGCAAAGCTTGTTGGTTTCGTATTGTGCAAAGCTTGTTGGTTTCGTATTGTGCAAAGCTTGATGGTTTTGTATTGTGCAAAGCTTGTTGGTTTCGTATTGTGTAAAGATTGTTGGTTTCATATAGTGTGCAAAGCTGGTTGGTTTCATATAGTGCAAAGCTTGTTGGTGTCATATAGTGCAAACTTTGTTGGTTTCATATAGTGTGCAAAGCTTGTTAGTTTCATATAGTGCAAAGCTTGTTGGTTTCATATTGTGCAAAGCTTGTTGGTTTTATATTGTGTAAAGCTGGTAGGTTTTGTATTGTGTAAATCTTGTTGGTTTTGTATTGTGTAAAGCTTGTTGGTTTTGTATTGTGTAAAGCTTGTTGATTTGGTATTGTGCAAAGCTTGTTGGTTTCGTATTGTGCAAAGCTTGTTGGTTTTGTATTGTGTAAAGCTTGTTGGTTTTGTATTGTGTAAAGCTTGTTGGTTTCATATTGTGTAAAGCTGGTTGGTTTCGTATAGTGTAAAGCTTGTTGGTTTCATATAGTGCAAAGCTGATTGGTTTCATATAGTGCAAAGCTGGTTGGTTTCATATAGTGCAAAGCTTGTTGGTGTCATATAGTGCAAAGTTTGTTGGTTTCCTATAGTGCAAAGCTTGTTAGTTTCATATAGTGCAAAGCTTGTTGGTTTCGTATTGTGCAAAGCTTGTTGGTTTCGTATAGTGCAAAGCTTGTTGGTTTTGTATTGTGCAAAGCTGGCTGGTTTTGTATTGTGTAAAGCCTGTTGATTTTGTATTGTGCAAAGCTTGTTGGTTTTGTATTGTGTAAAGCTTGTTGGTTTCGTATTGTGCAAAGCTTGTTTGTTTCGTATTGTGCATAGCTTGTTGGTTTTGTATTGTGCAAAGCTTGTTGGTTTTGTATTGTGTAAAGCTTGTTGGTTTCGTATTGTGCAAAGCTTGTTTGTTTCGTATTGTGCATAGCTTGTTGGTTTTGTATTATGTAAAGCTTGTTGATTTCATATTGTGTAAAGCTGGTTGGTTTTGTATTGTGTAAAGCTTGTTGGTTTCGTATAGTGCAAAGCTTGTTGGTTTCATATAGTGCAAAGTTTGTTAGTTATGTATTGTGTAAAGCTTGTTGATGTCGTATAGTGTAAAGCTTGTTGGTTTATATAGTGCAAAGCTTGTTGGTTTCATATAGTGCAAAGCTTGTTTGTGTCATATAGTGCAAAGTTTGTTGGTTTCTTATAGTGCAAAGCTTGTTAGTTTCATATAGTGCAACGCTTGTTGGTTTGTTATTGTGCAAAGCTTGTTGGTTTCGTATTGTGCTAAGTTTGTTGGTTTCTTATAGTGCAAAGCTTGTTAGTTTCATATAGTGCAAATCTTGTTGGTTTCGTATTGTGCAAAGCTTGTTGCTTTCGTATAGTGCAAAGTTTGTTGGTTTCATATAGTGTAAAGCTTGTTGGTTTGATATAGTGTAAAGCTGGTTGGGTTTGTATAGTGCAAAGCTGGTTGGTTTCATATAGTGCAAAGCTGGTTGGTTTCATATAGTGTAAAGCTTGTTGGTTTCATATAGTGTAAAGCTTATTGGTTTCATATAGTGTAAAACTGGTTGGTTTCATATAGTGTAAAGCTGGTTGGTTTCATATAGTGTAAAGCTGGTTGGTTTCATATAGTGTAAAGCTGGTTGGTTTCATATAGTGTAAAGCTGGTTGGTTTCATATAGTGTAAAGCTGGTTGGTTTCATATAGTGTAAAGCTGGTTGGTTTCATATAGTGCAAAGCTTGTTGGTTTCATATAGTGTAAAGCTGGTTGGTTTCATATAGCGTAAAGCTGGTTGGTTTCATATAGTGTAAAGCTGGTTGGTTTCATATAGTGTAAAGCTTGTTGGTTTCATATAGTGTAAAGCTTGTTGGTTTCATATAGTGTAAAGCTTGTTGGTTTCATATAGTGTAAAGCTGGTTGGTTTCATATAGTGTAAAGCTGATTGGTTTCATATAGTGTAAAGCTGGTTGGTTTCATATAGTGTAAAGCTGGTTGGTTTCATATAGTGTAAAGCTGGTTGGTTTCATATAGTGTAAAGCTGGTTGGTTTCATATAGTGTAAAGCTGGTTGGTTTCATATAGTGTAAAGCTGATTGGTTTCATATAGCGTAAAGCTGGTTGGTTTCATATAGTGTAAAGCTTATTGGTTTCATATAGCGTAAAGCTGGTTGGTTTCATATAGTGTAAAGCTGGTTGGTTTCATATAGTGTAAAGCTGATTGGTTTCATATAGTGTAAAGCTGATTGGTTTCATATAGTGTAAAGCTGATTGGTTTCATATAGTGTAAAGCTTATTGGTTTCATATAGTGTAAAGCTGGTTGGTTTCATATAGTGTAAAGCTGGTTGGTTTCATATAGTGTAAAGCTGGTTGGTTTCATATAGTGTAAAGCTGATTGGTTTCATATAGTGTAAAGCTGATTGGTTTCATATAGTGTAAAGCTGT
>CM026386.1:634021-673296 GCA_014843695.1 Archivesica marissinica | reverse complement strand
AAACACTGGATAATTCTCGTGCAAATCCTAGCGTAAACACTGGATAATTCTCGTACAAATCCTAGCGTAAACACTGGATAATTCCCGTACAAATCCTAGCGTAAACACTGGATAATTCTCGTGCAAATTCTAGCGTAAACACTGGATAATTCTCGTGCAAATTCTAGCGTAAACACTGGATAATTCTCGTGCAAATCCTAGCGTAAACACTGGATAATTCTCGTGCAAATTCTAGCGTAAACACTGGATAATTCTCGTGCAAACCTTCAAACAACACGTGATTTCAATTATCATTTTAATTAATGTAATTAATTAATGTAATAAATTCTATATAATTATGTAGTATTTTACACAAGTGAGACTCGACATATGATGCACGTGTTATTGTATCCATCACCTTCTTATCTCCCACACTATTCATCACATATTGTTTGGCAACATTAAACTGAGACCAATTAATCTCCGCCAAAGCCTTCGTAAGTTTTCGTGAACTACGACCAGGACATACGTTAGAGCTTTACCGTTAATATTTGAATCAAGTAAGTGAGTGTACCATACTCTAACGCTCATATTTTACTTCGGAATTATTAACGAAGTAAGTTCACGGAATATGCAAATGTCTCAGTTTAATGTTGCCAAACAATAGCAAAAGAAACAAAACACAAAAACAAAGTATGTGTTTTCAGTCGGTCGATCAAAACTTGACAATTCATAACCAGTCGTCACACCATGGGACCACCAGGGCGCGTGCGTTTTACGTTTATTTATCGTCGCTACCGGCTGCCCATATGAGCGACGCCTCCTGAAGAGATTAGTTATTTTAGATTTTGGAGGATAGTGCATGATACAGACAGAGACCCATTCCAGAGTCTCATCTGGTTCTTTTACGTGCACTGTGTAAAGCACCGACACGAGACCTTAGTTTTTTTTAGGGAGAAGTGGGGCCCCCAGAGGGCGAAGTCAGGGTCCCTAGGGCGAATATTTCGCCCACATCGCCCTCTAGAATGATCCCTGATATATGCATACAAATCACAGCCATTTAGCTATCATGCAGTGGATAAGTAGTCGCCATATCTATCCCACCTTCACAGATATTACTGGGATTACATGAGATTCTGACCTTTATTATTAACATTGCTTTGGCTACTACATTATCAATGTATGTCGTATTGTAATGGCGTCAAGAGGTGCTATGAGGGAAAGGGTTAAGCTGCAACCTGCATTAAGCAGCCAGTTTGCAAATTCCCAATATGTTGTTTTATTATATCTCTATTGAGCATCCACCTGTGCTAAGCAGCCACTTTGCGCGAGTTCCTTGACTGGCTGCCTAAGACAGGTTTGACTAATATTAATAACCTAAGACTAGAGAAGCATTAATATATGCACATGACCCCTATAGCGGATAGGTCAGTGTGTTAATCTGTGAAACAGCGATGGGATTCATGGTTGGAAATACATATTGGAGAAACAATTAGAAAGCCGACGTTAATATATACTGCGCTATGTCCAAACCCACTGTATGTCAAGAAACCACTAGCTGTTCCATGGTGGCGCATCCGGTGCCCACCGCACCCATTAAAATATGTCAAGAAACCACTAGCGGTTCCATGGTGGCGCATCCGGTGCCCACCGCACCCACTAAAATATGTCAAGAAACCACTAGCGGTTCCATGGTGGCGCATCCGGTGCCAACCGCACCCACTAAAATATGTCAAGAAACCACTAGCGGTTCCATGGTGGCACATCCGGTGCCCACCGTACCCACTAAAATATGTCAAACCACTAGCGGTTCCATGGTGGCGCATCCGGTGCCAACCGCACCCATTAAAATATGTCAAGAAACCACTAGCGGTTCCATGGTGGCGCATCCTGTGCCAACCGCACCCACTAAAATATGTCAAGAAACAACTAGCGGTTCCATGGTGGCGCATCCGGTGCCCACCGCACCCACTAAAATATGTCAGGAAATCACTAGCGGTTCCATGGTGGCTCATCCGGTGCCAACCGCACCCACTAAAATATGTCAAGAAACCACTAGCGATTCCATGGTGACGCATCCGGTGCCCACCGCACCCACTAAAATATGTCAAGAAACCACTTGCGATTCCATGGTGACGCATCCGGTGCCCATCGCACCCACTAAAATATGTCAGGAAATCACTAGCGGTTCCATGGTGGTGCATCCGGTGCCAACCGCACCCACTAAAATATGTCATGAAACCACTAGCGATTCCATGGTGACGCATCCGGTGCCCACCGAACCCACTAAAATATGTCAAGAAACCACTAGCGGTTCCATGGTGGTGCATCTAGCGGTTCCATGGTGGCGCATCCGGTGCCCACCGCACCCACTAAAATATGTCAAGAAACCACTAGCGGTTCCATGGTGATGCATCTAGCGGTTCCATGGTGGCGCATCTAACGGTTCCATGGTGATGCATCTAGCGGTTCCATGGTGACACATCTAGCGGTTCCATGGTGGCACATCTAGCGGTTCCATGGTGACACATCTAGCGGTTCCATGGTGATGTATCTAGCGGTTCCATGGTGATGCATCTAGCGGTTCCATGGTGATGCATCTAGCGGTTCCATGGTGATGCATCTAGCGATTCCATGGTGGCGCATCTAGCGGTTCCATGGTGACACATCTAGCTGTTCCATGGTGACGCATCTAACGGTTCCATGGTGGCGCATCTAGCGGTTCCATGGTGACACATCTAGCGGTTCCATGGTGGCGCATCCGGTGCCCACAACAATCACTAAAATATGTCGAGTATCTATAGGTTCAATTCACTATGAAAGCTCTCAGAGCAGATAATTATTATCTTCACACCGCTAGCTCCCTAAAAAAACACACTCAAAAAGTTTTAAAAAATATTTTTTTTAAAAACACACACATTAAAATAGTTTTTCTTTTTACAATTTTCAGACAAAATATTGTCCAGTAAGATACAATTGTACAGCATTCCAATTCATATATTGTACATAATGGTAATATTGTGGATTATCACACTATCATGTCGATATTTATTAAATAATACCATTAGAGGATGCAATCGTGTGCTTTCTCACTTCTCCCAAAATGTGGGTCTAGCTTTAGCCCTCCAGTATACGGGTATTATTAAAATATAAATCATTGAGTATCATGTTGTGCATACTACAAGGCCCTATTAATATTGTTATTAAATTTCAATGTTATTTGACCCAAAAATAGCGCCCTGAAAATGCACCACACGCAATGCCAGACCCACTAGCCAACTCAGTACCCCAATAACGTCAATTCCTGCCTGCCCCTGGAAACTACAATATTCTATAACTGTTAAAGCAGCATTACATCGTAATAAAGGATGTTTGGGTAAAATATAAATACTAATGTGTGTGTGTTTACAAAAATCGAAATAGTCGCTCAGAAACGATAAAATTCCAATAAATTTAAACCGTCGTATACGCGAATTTGTTTATCAACACACGAAATGTAAATACGCACAGCGCGCATGCGTCGAACAACATGAAATACTATATATCTATCTTCCTCTAATGTCGAACCACTCGCGGGGATGTAGAAATGTCCCTAAAAGACTTAGCTAAAAGAGGTATGAATCAACATATCAAGTAATTTAATTAAAAAATACAACGTGGGACAAATGGGGTCTATGCATTCTGAATGTAAACAAGTGCGGACGATGCGTTCCAGTTGTAAACAAATGCGTGACCGATCGACTCGGAAAGACCTACTTTCGGTTTCGAGTTTGTTTTATCGCAAAAAACCACTGTTTACCACATGAACATAACCATACAAAGTATAATGTTAGAATGTGTAGCAGCATTGCTACCCATACGTAAAAATTGAATTTTTCAAATATATTTTATTTCATACGATGTAATGCTGCTTTAAAGTGTTTCAACGATTCTATATAACACAAACAAAGAATACAATATTGTGTTCAATCAAATATAAGTAACACATCTGTGTACAGCATGAATAATAAACACTATAATATACAATATATTGATAAACTAAATACCACATCGGAATAAACGCCACCTATTACAGGGATCATTCTAGAGGGGATGCGGGCTTTTTTTGTTTTTGTTTTTTTTACAATTTTCATACCAAATTCAAATGTATTTAATGGTCATACTGTGAATTTTAACCATATTTTGTTGAAATTTATTACGTAACACCACTTAAGGACGGGGTCACGCACTCACTACTCCCAAAAAAGTCAGACCTAGAATGAACCATGCTATTGAAACCCTGTCTGTACAGACCACCCTTTACAAACCCCGTCAAGATGTTATCAATGCCTTCCAACCCTGTCTGTACAGACCACCCTTTACAAACCCCGTCAAGATGTTATCAATGCCTTCCAACCCTGTCTGTACAGATCACCCTTTACATAACCCGTCAAGATGTTATCAATGCCTTCCAACCCTGTCTGTACAGACCACCCTTTACATAACCCGTCAAGATGTTATCAATGCCTTCCAACCCTGTCTGTACAGACCACCCTTTACATACCCCGTCAAGATGTTATCAATGCCTTCCAACCCTGTCTGTACAGACAAACCTTTACATACCCCGTCAAGATGTTATCAATGCCTTCCAACCCTGTCTGTACAGAACACCCTTTACAAACCCCGTCAAGATGTTATCAATGCCTTCCAACCCTGTATGTACAGACCACCCTTGTCATACCCCGTCAAGATGTTATCAATGCCTTCCAACCCTGTCTGTACAGACCACCCTTTACAACCTGGTAAGAGAGACCAGAAGTCAACAAGGTCCCATGTTTTCACTCTCCCTTTCAACCTGTTATTTCATTTGGTGATCTATAATGGATGCAGTGGTAGCTCGTTCGCTTCATGTGCGAAAGGTCCGGAGTTAGAGCCCCGATGGAGCCGTTACGATTGTGCCCTTAGGCAAGGCATTTAAATTCCACATTGCCTGTTCTCTCTCCCACATGGCGATAGATTCCATCAGGAATGAGGTCTCAAGAGTGATTAATATAAGTTGTAAGAACTTGTTTCGTAATCGAGCTAAAATAAATTTATATAAACTAAGCTAAACTACAGACAGGTTTGAAATTGAATATTGAATATTTACATGAAAACATAAATAATTGTACTCGCGTAAAGTAAGTAAATATAACATAAAAATATGAACGTTAATTATTTTTACAACGATTGCGAAACAAGTTCTTACAACCTATACTAACTCTCCTATGAAATACAGTAATTGTCGACAGCACTTGTCGACAGCAGTGGAATAACACATTGTCGACAGCAGTGGAATAACACATTGTCGGTAGCAGTGGAATAACACATTGTCGACAGCAGTGGAATAACACATTGTCGACAGCAGTGGAATAACACATTGTCGACAGCAGTGGAATAACACATTTTATTTCTCACTTGTCGACAGCAGTGGAATAACACATTTTATTTCTCACTTGTCGACAGCATTGGAATAACACATTTTATATCTCACTTTTCGACAGCAGTGGAATAACACATTCTATTTATCACTTGTCGACAGCAGTGGAATAACACATTCTATTTATCACTTGTCGACAGCAGTGGAATAACACATTTTATTTCTCACTTGTCGACAGCAGTGGAATAACACATTGTCGACAGCAGTGGAATAACACATTTTATTTATCACTTGTCGACAGCAGTGGAATAACACATTTTATTTATCACTTGTCGACAGCAGTGGAATAACACATTCTATTTATCACTTGTCGACAGCAGTGGAATAACACATTCTATTTATCACTTGTCGACAGCAGTGGAATAACACATTCTATTTCTCACTTGTCGACAGCAGTGGAATAACACATTCTATTTATCACTTGTCGACAGCAGTGGAATAACACATTTTATGTATCACTTGTCGACAGCAGTGGAATAACACATTTTATTTCTCACTTGTCGACAGCAGTGGAATAACACATTTTATTTCTCACTTGTCGACAGCAGTGGAATAACACATTTTATTTCTCACTTGTCGACAGCAGTGGAATAACACATTTTATTTCTCATTTGTCGACAGCAGTGGAATAACACATTTTATTTCTCACTTGACGACAGCAGTGGAATAACACATTTTATTTCTCACTTGTCGACAGCAGTGGAATAACACATTCTATGTATCACTTGTCGACAGCAGTGGAATAACACATTCTATTTATCACTTGTCGACAGCAGTGGAATAACACATTCTATTTATCACTTGTCGACAGCAGTGGAATAACACATTCTATTTCTCACTTGTCGACAGCAGTGGAATAACACATTTTATTTCTCACTTGTCGACAGCAGTGGAATAACACATTTTATTTCTCACTTGTCGACAGCAGGGGAATAACACATTCTATTTATCACTTGTCGACAGCAGTGGAATAACACATTGTCGACAGCAGTGGAATAACACATTTTATATCTCACTTGTCGACAGCAGTGGAATAACACATTGTCGACAGCAGTGGAATAACACATTGTCGACAGCAGTGGAATAACACATTTTATTTCTCACTTGTCGACAGCAGTGGAATAACACATTTTATTTCTCACTTGTCGACAGCAGTGGAATAACATATTGTCGACAGCAGTGGAATAACACATTGTCGACAGCAGTGGAATAACACATTGTCGACAGCAGTGGAATAACACATTTTATTTCTCACTTGTCGACAGCAGTGGAATAACACATTTTATTTCTCACTTGTCGACAGCAGTGGAATAACATATTGTCGACAGCAGTGGAATAACACATTGTAGTATAACACATTGTCGACAGCAGTGGAATAACACATTTTATTTCTCACTTGTCGACAGCAGTGGAATAACACATTTTAGTATAACACATTGTCGACAGCAGTGGAATAACACATTGTCGACAGCAGTGGAATAACACATTTTATTTCTCACTTGTCGACAGCAGTGGAATAACACATTGTTATATAACACTTGTCGACAGCAGTGGAATAACACATTGTCCACAGTGAATAACACATTGTCGCAGCAGTGGAATAACACATTGTCGACAGCAGTGGAATAACACATTGTCGACAGCAGTGGAATAACACATTTTATTTCTCACTTGTCGACAGCAGTGGAATAACACATTGTCGACAGCAGTGGAATAACACATTGTCGACAGCAGTGGAATAACACATTTTATTTCTCACTTGTCGACAGCAGTGGAATAACACATTGTCACACATATAATAACACATTGTCGACAGCAGTGGAATAACACATTGTCGACAGCAGTGGAATAACACATTTTATTTCTAACTTGTCGACAGCAGTGGAATAACACATTTTATTTCTCACTTGTCGACAGCAGTGGAATAACACAGGTTCGATCCCTGGAGTGTGTGTTTTACGTTTATTTATCGTCGCTACCGGTTGCCCATAATTATGAGCGACGCCTCCTGAAGAGATTAGTAATTTTACAGACAGAGACCCATTACAGAGTCTCCTCTGGTTCTTTTACGTGCACGGTGTAAAGCACCGACACGAGACCTCTTTTTAACATCCCATCTGAAAGATCCCTGTGTATTTTGTTTTACGTTTATTTATCGTCGCTACCGGTTGCCCATATGAGCGACGCCTCCTGAAGAGATTAGTCATTTTAGATTTTTGGAGGATAGTGCAATGATACAGAGAGAGACCCATTCCAGAGTCTCCTCTGGTTCTTTTACGTGCACGTTGTAAAGCACCGACACGAGACCTCGGTTTAACGTCCCATCTGAAAGATTGTTAATTTTATTAGGGAGGGGATCGAACCTGCGATCCCTGGATTACCAGTCCAGCGTGTTACCACTGGACTATATATCCGTCTGTGAAAAGATCCCTGGATTACCAGTAATAATTATATAAACCAAAATAAATGATAAGAAACACTTTAATATTTAACACCGAAATTAGCAGTTACAGAAATACCATACTATATGATATATAATAACTACAATAGAACTATAGAATGATTAACAATCTGATCTAAGGACAAAATGAAATGATATCCTAAATTAAATTATTACCTCCCTTTATGAATACAGTATATATGTATTACATACTAAACATGCATGCAACATCTTATTATTTCGTTTTTATTTTCATTTACCTCCCTTTATGAAAAACTCTTGAATACAATAAATGTCTAATGCTCGTACATGTATAATACTCGTACATATACATATCTAATGCTAGTATATATACATGTTTAATGCTCGTACATATATATATCTAATGCTCGTACATGTATAATGCTCGTACATATACATGTCTAATGCTCGTACATATATATGTCTAATGCTCGTACATGTATAATGCTCGTACATATACATGTCTAATGCTGGTACATATACATGTCTACTGTTCGTACATATACATGTCTAATGCTCGTACATGTTTAATGCTCGTACATATACATGTCTAATGTTCGTACATATACAGGCTGTGATTATACATGCATATTTCGATGTGACTGTAAATTAACGATTCATCTCGATCTGAATATTTTGATCTTATCACAATCACTTTGTGTAACCATAATTCTGGGTGGATTTGGTAGGTAGGTTACCGTTAAAGGGTGTGTTATCCCGTCAGTTTGTGTCAGTAGTTCCTGTGAGACGTTGCCCCGGCTGTCAGTCTGGATAACATTGTGGGACTTCCAGCCACATACAAACAGTTGATCTCGGTCATCTACAGTAACATCATGCGCCCCCTTTAACCGGGGATCCGTGATAACTGTCTGTTTGTTACCTTGTTTGTCTATAACTATAACCCCTGTATTCAAGGCAGCAATGTACAGTAGTGAGTTGTTCCTGCTAACAGTTATACTCTGTAGGAAAATACTGTACTGCTTCTGCTCCATGAATACACGCAGCCTGGAACCGGACATATCATAAACTCTAACCTCACCCTCATCATACCCACCACAACAAACGTATAACTCGCCCTGACTGTGACAGATACCCATACACCCCCCATCTACACTGAATGACCGTGTCAGTGACAATGACCTGCCCACAGATATAAACTGAACATTCCCAGCATCATGAAGAGTAACAGCTAGCTCAGTGGGACCAGTTTTACATATTCCCCACGGATTACCCGGTATGTCAACCCAGTCAGTAACCTTGAATGTACTATCCAGTCGTTTCAGTCTGTCATTGATGTAGTCTGTAATGATAGTCTGATTGTTGTCTAGCACACATACACCTTCAATGGAGGGCATCTTTTTATCAGGTTTTACCTTGATGCTGTACTCACCGAGAGGGGAAGCAATGTAAGGACGGTCGGTATCATCAATGAGAGTAATCAAGGATTTCATACCATGCAAACAAGACTCAATGCCTGTATCTAATTCATACACAATGGTTGAAGCTTGCTTACTCTCAACTTGATTGATAAAGTCGTTACTTTTTGATGCTTGAGCATTACCCTGCTTAATATGCACAAAGAGTTGGGCCTCGTTGACAGTCTTGAACTGTTTTATATTGTCAAGTGTAACCTGTAGGGTCTTCAGCATGTCCTCAAAGGAGGTAATGTCACTGTTTATGCCATCTGCTATCTCTTTATGCTTAAGCAATACTTCTTTATTAGACGTCTTTTCCAGTTCTTCAACCCTAGTTATGATGCTTTTCTTCAACGCCTGGACGTCGTTCAACATATCGTCACGTTGCTTATCCACCAGACGCAGGTCATTCTCTCGTCCAGCCTTCAACTGAAGCAGCTCTTTCTTCACCTTCTCCACGGCCGTCTGGGTTTGTTGCTTTTCCAGTCCTTTCAGTATTCCTTTGGCCACGGTTGGGATATATTCTACTCCTTCACACGCCCTGAAATAACCTACAGTATTATATATACTAGTATTGTATATACATAGGGGTAGGACGTGATAGTATTATATATACTAGTATTGTATATACACAGGGGTAGGACGTGATAGTATTATATATACTAGTATTGTATATACACAGTGGTAGGACGTGATATTATTATATATACTAGTATTGTACATGTATATACACAGGGGTAGGACGTGATAGTATATTGTAAGTAAACTCCATAATCCTCCACCCCTCGGACTATCATGATGTACAATATATTGTAAGTAAATTTCATAATCCTCCACCCCTCGGACTATCATGGTGTGCAGTATATTGTAAGTAAACTCCATAATCCTCCACCCCTCGGACTATCATGGTGTGCAGTATATTGTAAGTAAACTCCATAATCCTCCACCCCTCGGACTATCATGGTGTGCAGTATATTGTAAGTAAACTCCATAATCCTCCACCCCCGGACTATCATGGTGTGCAGTATATTGTAAGTAAACTCCATAATCCTCCACCCCTCGGACTATCATGGTGTACAGTATATTGTAAGTAAACTCCATAATCCTCCACCCCTCGGACTATCATGGTGTGCAGTATATTGTAAGTAAACTCCATAATCCTCCACCCCTCGGACTATCATGGTGTACAGTATATTGTAAGTAAACTCCATAATCCTCTATCCCTCGGACTATCATGGTGTACAGTATATTGTAAGTAAACTCCATAATCCTCCATCCCTCGGACTATCATGGTGTACAATATATTGTAAGTAAACTGTATAATCCTCTACCCCTCGGACTATCATGGTGCATAGTATATTGTAAGTAAACTCCATAATCATCCACCCCTCGGACTATCGTGGTGTACAGTATATTGTAAGTAAACTCCATAATCCTCCACCCCTCGGACTATCATGGTGTACAGTATATTGTAAGTAAACTCCATAATCCTCCACCCCTCGGACTATCATGGTGTACAGTATATTGTAAGTAAACTCCATAATCCTCCACCCCTCGGACTATCATGGTGTACAGTATATTGTAAGTAAACTGTATAATCCTCCACCCCTCGGACTATCATGGTGTACAGTATATTGTAAGTAAACTCCATAATCCTCCACCCCTCGGACTATCATGATGTACAGTATATTGTAAGTAAACTCCATAATCCTCCACACCTCGGACTATCATGATGTACAGTATATTGTAAGTAAACTCCATAATCCTCCACCCCTCGGACTATCATGGTGTACAGTATATTGTTTGTAAGTAAATTGCATAATCCTTCATCCCTCGGACAATCATGGTGTGCAGTATATTGTAAGTAAACTCCATAATCCTCCACCCCTCAGACTATCAAGGTGTACAGTATATTGTAAGTAAACTACATAATCCTCCATCCCTCGGACTATCATGGTGTGCAGTATATTGTAAGTAAACTGTATAATCCTCCACCCCTCGGAATGTGGGTGAAGTTAGCAGTGAGCAGTGTACTGATGGCAAGGAACTGTGTACTGCTGTATTGCGAGCAGTGAGTAGTGTAATCCAGCAGTGAGCGGTGTACTGCTAGCAGTGAGTAGTGTAATCCAGCAGTGAGCGGTGTACTGCTGTACTGCTAGCAGTGAGTAGTTTAATCCAGCAGTGAGCGGTGTACTGCTAGCAGTGATAGTGTAATCCAGCAGTGACGTGTACTCTGTAGCTAGCAGTGAGTAGTTTAATCCAGCAGTGAGCTGTGTACTGCTGTACTGCTAGCAGTGAGTAGTGTAATCCAGCAGTGAGCGGTGTACTGCTGTACTGCTAGCAGTGAGTAGTGTAATCCAGCAGTGAGCGGTGTACTGCTGTACTGCTAGCAGTGAGTAGTGTAATCAAGCAGTGAGCGGTGTACTGCTAGCAGTGAGTAGTGTAATCCAGCAGTGAGCGATGTACTGCTAGCACTGAGTAGTGTAATCCAGCAGTGAGCGGTGTACTGCTGTACTGCTAGCAGTGAATAGTGTAATCCAGCAGTGAGCGGTTTACTGCTGTACTGCTAGCAGTGAGTAGTGTAATCCAGCAGTGAGCGGTGTACTGCTGTACAGCTAGCAGTGAGTAGTGTAATCCAGCAGTGAGCGGTGTACTGCTGTACAGCTAGCAGTGAGTAGTGTAATCCAGCAGTGAGCGGTGTACTGCTGTACTGCTAGCAGTGAGTAGTGTAATCCAGCAGTGAGCGGTGTACTGCTGTACTGCTAGCAGTGAGTAGTGTAATCCAGCAGTGAGCGGTGTACTGCTGTACTGCTAGCAGTGAGTAGTGTAATCCAGCAGTGAGCGGTGTACTGCTGTACTGCTAGCAGTGAGTAGTGTAATCCAGCAGTGAGCGGTGTACTGCTGTACTGCTAGCAGTGAGTAGTGTAATCCAGCAGTAAGCGCTGTACTGCTAGCAGTGAGTAGTGTAATCCAGCAGTGAGCGGTGTACTGCTGTACAGCTAGCAGTGAGTAGTGTAATCCAGCAGTGAGCGGTGTACTGCTGTACAGCTAGCAGTGAGTAGTGTAATCCAGCAGTGAGCGGTGTACTGCTGTACTGCTAGCAGTGAGTAGTGTAATCCAGCAGTGAGTTGTGTACTGCTGTACTGCTAGCAGTGAGTAGTGTAATCCAGCAGTGAGCGATGTACTGCTGTACTGCTAGCAGTGAGTAGTGTAATCCAGCAGTGAGCGGTGTACTGCTGTACTGCTAGCAGTGAGTAGTGCAATCTAGCAGTGAGTAGTGTAATCCAGCAGTGAGCGGTGTACTGCTGTACTGCTAGCAGTGAGTAGTGCAATCCAGCAGTGAGCGGTATACTGCTGTACTGCTAGCGGTGAGTAGTGTAATCCAGCAGTGAGCGGTGTACTGATGTACTGCTAGCAGTGAGTAGTGTTATCCAGCAGTGAGCGGTGTACTGCTAGCAGTGAGTAGTGTAATCCAGCAGTGAGCGATGTACTGCTAGCACTGAGTAGTGTAATCCAGCAGTGAGCGGTGTACTGCTAGCAGTGAGTAGTGTAATCCAGCAGTGAGCGGTGTACTGCTAGCAGTGAGTAGTGTAATCCAGCAGTGAGCGATGTACTGCTAGCACTGAGTAGTGTAATCCAGCAGTGAGCGGTGTAATCCAGCAGTGAGCGGTGTACTGCTGTACTGCTAGCAGTGAGTAGTGTAATCCAGCAGTGAGCGGTGTACTGCTGTACTGCTAGCAGTGAGTAGTGTAATCCAGCAGTGAGCGGTGTACTGCTGTACTGCTAGCAGTGAGTAGTGTAATCCAGCAGTGAGCGATGTACTGCTGTACTGCTAGCAGTGAGTAGTGCAATCCAGCAGTGAGCGGTGTACTGCTGTACTGCTAGCAGTTAGTAGTGTAATCCAGCAGTGAGCGGTGTACTGCTGTACTGCTAGCGGTGAGTAGTGTAATCCAGCAGTGAACGGTGTACTGATGTACTGCTAGCAGTGAGTAGTGTAATCCAGCAGTGAGCGGTGTACTGCTAGCAGTGAGTAGTGTAATCCAGCAGTGAGCGATGTACTGCTGTACTGCTAGCAGTGAGTAGTGTAATCCAGCAGTGAGCGATGTACTGCTGTACTGCTAGCAGTGAGTAGTGTAATCCAGCAGTGAGCGGTGTACTGCTGTACTGCTAGCAGTGAGTAGTGTAATCCAGCAGTGAGCGATGTACTGCTAGCACTGAGTAGTGTAATCCAGCAGTGAGCGATGTACTGCTAGCAGTGAGTAGTATAATCCAGCAGTGAGCGATGTACTGCTAGCAGTGAGTAGTATAATCCAGCAGTGAGCGATGTACTGCTAGCAGTGAGTAGTATAATCCAGCAGTGAGCGATGTACTGCTGTACTGCTAGTAGTGAGTAATGTAATCCAGCAGTGAGCGATGTACTGCTGTACTGCTAGCAGTGAGTAATGTAATCCAGCAGTGAGCGATGTACTGCTGTACTGCTAGCGGTGAGTAGTGTAATCCAGCAGCGAGCGGTGTACTGCTGTACTGCTAGCAGTGAGTAGTGTAATCCAGCAGTGAGCGATGTACTGCTGGCAGTGAGTAGTGTAATCCAGCAGTGAGCGATGTACTGCTAGCAGTGAGTAGTGTAATCCAGCAGTGAGCGGTGTACTGCTGTACTGCTAGCAGTGAGTAGTGTATTCCAGCAGTGAGCGGTGTACTGCTGTACTGCTAGCAGTGAGTAGTGTAATCCAGCAGTGAGCGGTGTACTGCTGTACAGCTAGCAGTGAGTAGTGTAATCCAGCAGTGAGCGGTGTACTGCTGTACAGCTAGCAGTGAGTAGTGTAATCCAGCAGTGAGCGGTGTACTGCTGTACTGCTAGCAGTGAGTAGTGTAATCCAGCAGTGAGTTGTGTACTGCTGTACTGCTAGCAGTGAGTAGTGTAATCCAGCAGTGAGCGATGTACTGCTGTACTGCTAGCAGTGAGTAGTGTAATCCAGCAGTGAGCGGTGTACTGCTGTACTGCTAGCAGTGAGTAGTGCAATCTAGCAGTGATTAGTGTAATCCAGCAGTGAGCGGTGTACTGCTAGCAGTGAGTAGTGTAATCCAGCAGTGAGCGATGTACTGCTGTACTGCTAGCAGTGAGTAGTGTAATCCAGCAGTGAGCGATGTACTGCTGTACTGCTAGCAGTGAGTAGTGTAATCCAGCAGTGAGCGGTGTACTGCTGTACTGCTAGCAGTGAGTAGTGTAATCCAGCAGTGAGCGATGTACTGCTAGCACTGAGTAGTGTAATCCAGCAGTGAGCGATGTACTGCTAGCAGTGAGTAGTATAATCCAGCAGTGAGCGATGTACTGCTAGCAGTGAGTAGTATAATCCAGCAGTGAGCGATGTACTGCTAGCAGTGAGTAGTATAATCCAGCAGTGAGCGATGTACTGCTGTACTGCTAGTAGTGAGTAATGTAATCCAGCAGTGAGCGATGTACTGCTGTACTGCTAGCAGTGAGTAATGTAATCCAGCAGTGAGCGATGTACTGCTGTACTGCTAGCGGTGAGTAGTGTAATCCAGCAGCGAGCGGTGTACTGCTGTACTGCTAGCAGTGAGTAGTGTAATCCAGCAGTGAGCGATGTACTGCTGGCAGTGAGTAGTGTAATCCAGCAGTGAGCGATGTACTGCTAGCAGTGAGTAGTGTAATCCAGCAGTGAGCGGTGTACTGCTGTACTGCTAGCAGTGAGTAGTGTAATCCAGCAGTGAGCGGTGTACTGCTGTACTGCTAGCAGTGAGTAGTGTAATCCAGCAGTGAGCGGTGTACTGCTGTACTGCTAGCAGTGAGTAGTGTAATCCAGCAGTGAGCGGTGTACTGCTGTACTGCTAGCAGTGAGTAGTGTAATCCAGCAGTGAGCGGTGTACTGCTGTACTGCTAGCAGTGAGTAGTGTAATCCAGCAGTGAGCGGTGTACTGCTGTACTGCTAGCAGTGAGTAGTGTAATCCAGCAGTGAGCGGTGTACTGCTGTACTGCTAGCAGTGAGTAGTGTAATCCAGCAGTGAGCGGTGTACTGCTGTACTGCTAGCAGTGAGTAGTGTAATCCAGCAGTGAGCGGTGTACTGCTGTACTGATCTAGCAGTGAGTAGTGTAATCCAGCAGTGAGCGGTGTACTGCTAGCAGTGAGTAGTGTAATCCAGCAGTGAGCGATGTACTGCTAGCGGTGAGTAGTGTAATCCAGCAGTGAGCGGTGTACTGCTAGCAGTGAGTAGTGTAATCCAGCAGTGAGCGGTGTACTGCTAGCAGTGAGTAGTGTAATCCAGCAGTGAGCGATGTACTGCTAGCACTGAGTAGTGTAATCCAGCAGTGAGCGGTGTACTGCTAGCAGTGAGTAGTGTAATCCAGCAGTGAGCGGTGTACTGCTAGCAGTGAGTAGTGTAATCCAGCAGTGAGCGATGTACTGCTAGCACTGAGTAGTGTAATCCAGCAGTGAGCGGTGTAATCCAGCAGTGAGCGGTGTACTGCTGTACTGCTAGCAGTGAGTAGTGTAATCCAGCAGTGAGCGGTGTACTGCTGTACTGCTAGCAGTGAGTAGTGTAATCCAGCAGTGAGCGGTGTACTGCTGTACTGCTAGCAGTGAGTAGTGTAATCCAGCAGTGAGCGATGTACTGCTGTACTGCTAGCAGTGAGTAGTGTAATCCAGCAGTGAGCGGTGTACTGCTGTACTGCTAGCAGTGAGTAGTGCAATCCAGCAGTGAGCGGTGTACTGCTGTACTGCTAGCAGTTAGTAGTGTAATCCAGCAGTGAGCGGTGTACTGCTGTACTGCTAGCGGTGAGTAGTGTAATCCAGCAGTGAACGGTGTACTGATGTACTGCTAGCAGTGAGTAGTGTAATCCAGCAGTGAGTTGTGTACTGCTGTACTGCTAGCAGTGAGTAGTGTAATCCAGCAGTGAGCGATGTACTGCTGTACTGCTAGCAGTGAGTAGTGTAATCCAGCAGTGAGCGGTGTACTGCTGTACTGCTAGCAGTGAGTAGTGCAATCTAGCAGTGAGTAGTGTAATCCAGCAGTGAGCGGTGTACTGCTGTACTGCTAGCAGTGAGTAGTGCAATCCAGCAGTGAGCGGTGTACTGCTGTACTGCTAGCGGTGAGTAGTGTAATCCAGCAGTGAGCGGTGTACTGATGTACTGCTAGCAGTGAGTAGTGTTATCCAGCAGTGAGCGGTGTACTGCTAGCAGTGAGTAGTGTAATCCAGCAGTGAGCGATGTACTGCTAGCACTGAGTAGTGTAATCCAGCAGTGAGCGATGTACTGCTAGCAGTGAGTAGTGTAATCCAGCAGTGAGCGGTGTACTGCTAGCAGTGAGTAGTGTAATCCAGCAGTGAGCGATGTACTGCTAGCACTGAGTAGTGTAATCCAGCAGTGAGCGGTGTAATCCAGCAGTGAGCGGTGTACTGCTGTACTGCTAGCAGTGAGTAGTGTAATCCAGCAGTGAGCGGTGTACTGCTGTACTGCTAGCAGTGAGTAGTGTAATCCAGCAGTGAGCGGTGTACTGCTGTACTGCTAGCAGTGAGTAGTGTAATCCAGCAGTGAGCGATGTACTGCTGTACTGCTAGCAGTGAGTAGTGTAATCCAGCAGTGAGCGGTGTACTGCTGTACTGCTAGCAGTGAGTAGTGTAATCCAGCAGTGAGCGGTGTACTGCTGTACTGCTAGCAGTGAGTAGTGTAATCCAGCAGTGAGCGGTGTACTGCTGTACTGCTAGCAGTGAGTAGTGTAATCCAGCAGTGAGCGGTGTACTGATGTACTGCTAGCAGTGAGTAGTGTAATCCAGCAGTGAGCGGTGTACTGCTGTACTGCTAGCAGTGAGTAGTGTAATCCAGCAGTGAGCGATGTACTGCTGTACTGCTAGCAGTGAGTAGTGTAATCCAGCAGTGAGCGGTGTACTGCTGTACTGCTAGCAGTGAGTAGTGTAATCCAGCAGTGAGCGGTGTACTGCTGTACTGCTAGCAGTGAGTAGTGTAATCCAGCAGTGAGCGATGTACTGCTAGCACTGAGTAGTGTAATCCAGCAGTGAGCGATGTACTGCTAGCAGTGAGTAGTGTAATCCAGCAGTGAGCGATGTACTGCTAGCAGTGAGTAGTATAATCCAGCAGTGAGCGATGTACTGCTAGCAGTGAGTAGTATAATCCAGCAGTGAGCGATGTACTGCTGTACTGCTAGTGAGTAATGTAATCCAGCAGTGAGCGATGTACTGCTGTACTGCTAGCAGTGAGTAATGTAATCCAGCAGTGAGCGATGTACTGCTGTACTGCTAGCGGTGAGTAGTGTAATCCAGCAGCGAGCGGTGTACTGCTGTACTGCTAGCAGTGAGTAGTGTAATCCAGCAGTGAGCGATGTACTGCTGGCAGTGAGTAGTGTAATCCAGCAGTGAGCGGTGTACTGCTGTACTGCTAGCAGTGAGTAGTGTAATCCAGCAGTGAGCGGTGTACTGCTGTACTGCTAGCAGTGAGTAGTGTAATCCAGCAGTGAGCGGTGTACTGCTGTACTGCTAGCAGTGAGTAGTGTAATCCAGCAGTGAGCGGTGTACTGCTGTACAGCTAGCAGTGAGTAGTGTAATCCAGCAGTGAGCGGTGTACTGCTGTACAGCTAGCAGTGAGTAGTGTAATCCAGCAGTGAGCGGTGTACTGCTGTACTGCTAGCAGTGAGTAGTGTAATCCAGCAGTGAGCGGTGTACTGCTAGCAGTGAGTAGTGTAATCCAGCAGTGAGCGATGTACTGCTAGCAGTGAGTAGTGTAATCCAGCAGTGAGCGGTGTACTGCTGTACTGCTAGCAGTGAGCGGTGTACTGCTAGCAGTGAGTAGTGTAATCCAGCAGTGAGCGGTGTACTGCTAGCAGTGAGTAGTGTAATCCAGCAGTGAGCGATGTACTGCTAGCACTGAGTAGTGTAATCCAGCAGTGAGCGGTGTACTGCTAGCAGTGAGTAGTGTAATCCAGCAGTGAGCGGTGTACTGCTAGCAGTGAGTAGTGTAATCCAGCAGTGAGCGATGTACTGCTAGCACTGAGTAGTGTAATCCAGCAGTGAGCGGTGTACTGCTAGCAGTGAGTAGTGTAATCCAGCAGTGAGCGGTGTACTGCTAGCAGTGAGTAGTGTAATCCAGCAGTGAGCGATGTACTGCTAGCACTGAGTAGTGTAATCCAGCAGTGAGCGGTGTAATCCAGCAGTGAGCGGTGTACTGCTGTACTGCTAGCAGTGAGTAGTGTAATCCAGCAGTGAGCGGTGTACTGCTGTACTGCTAGCAGTGAGTAGTGTAATCCAGCAGTGAGCGGTGTACTGCTGTACTGCTAGCAGTGAGTAGTGTAATCCAGCAGTGAGCGATGTACTGCTGTACTGCTAGCAGTGAGTAGTGTAATCCAGCAGTGAGCGGTGTACTGCTGTACTGCTAGCAGTGAGTAGTGCAATCCAGCAGTGAGCGGTGTACTGCTGTACTGCTAGCAGTTAGTAGTGTAATCCAGCAGTGAGCGGTGTACTGCTGTACTGCTAGCGGTGAGTAGTGTAATCCAGCAGTGAACGGTGTACTGATGTACTGCTAGCAGTGAGTAGTGTAATCCAGCAGTGAGCGGTGTACTGCTAGCAGTGAGTAGTGTAATCCAGCAGTGAGCGATGTACTGCTGTACTGCTAGCAGTGAGTAGTGTAATCCAGCAGTGAGCGATGTACTGCTGTACTGCTAGCAGTGAGTAGTGTAATCCAGCAGTGAGCGGTGTACTGCTGTACTGCTAGCAGTGAGTAGTGTAATCCAGCAGTGAGCGATGTACTGCTAGCACTGAGTAGTGTAATCCAGCAGTGAGCGATGTACTGCTAGCAGTGAGTAGTATAATCCAGCAGTGAGCGATGTACTGCTAGCAGTGAGTAGTATAATCCAGCAGTGAGCGATGTACTGCTAGCAGTGAGTAGTATAATCCAGCAGTGAGCGATGTACTGCTGTACTGCTAGTAGTGAGTAATGTAATCCAGCAGTGAGCGATGTACTGCTGTACTGCTAGCAGTGAGTAATGTAATCCAGCAGTGAGCGATGTACTGCTGTACTGCTAGCGGTGAGTAGTGTAATCCAGCAGCGAGCGGTGTACTGCTGTACTGCTAGCAGTGAGTAGTGTAATCCAGCAGTGAGCGATGTACTGCTGGCAGTGAGTAGTGTAATCCAGCAGTGAGCGATGTACTGCTAGCAGTGAGTAGTGTAATCCAGCAGTGAGCGGTGTACTGCTGTACTGCTAGCAGTGAGTAGTGTATTCCAGCAGTGAGCGGTGTACTGCTGTACTGCTAGCAGTGAGTAGTGTAATCCAGCAGTGAGCGGTGTACTGATGTACTGCTAGCAGTGAGCGGTGTACTGATGTACTGCTAGCAGTGAGTAGTGTAATCCAGCAGTGAGTGGTGTACTGCTGTACTGCTAGCAGTGTGTAGTGTAATCCAGCAGTGAGCGGTGTACTGCTGTACTGCTAGCAGTGAGTAGTGTATTCCAGCAGTGAGCGGTGTACTGCTGTACTGCTAGCAGTGAGTAGTATAATCCAGCAGAGAGCGGTGTACTGCTGTACTGCTAGCAGTGAGTAGTGTATTCCCGCAGTGAGCGGTGTACTGCTGTACTGCTAGCAGTGAGTAGTGTAATCCAGCAGTGAGCGGTGTACTGATGTACTGCTAGCAGTGAGTAGTGTAATCCAGCAGTGAGTGGTGTACTGCTAGCAGTGAGTGGTGTATTCCAGCAGTGAGCGGTGTACTTCTGTACTGCTAGCAGTGAGTAGTGTAATCCAGCAGTGAGCGGTGTACTGATGTACTGCTAGCAGTGAGTAGTGTAATCCAGCAGTGAGTGGTGTACTGCTAGCAGTGAGTAATGTAATCCAGCAGTGTGCGGCGTATTCTAGTAGTGAATGATGTGCTGCCCAAATCATACATTTTTTATTTATTTTTTATAAAATACAATTTTACGATTGTTTTTACGAAAATTGTTAAACGGGTCGGTTGCATAACCGGACACAAGCCAATTAGAGTTATTCCAGCAATGAGCAGTGTGATTTAGCGGTGAGCGACTCATTTTAGTTATATACTGTTATAACCCTAATCTATTATATAACCCTAATCTATTATATAACCCTAATCTATTATATAACCCTAATCTATTATATAACCCTAATCTATTATATAACCCTAATCTATTATATAACCGTAATCTATTATATAACAACCGTAATCTATTATATAACCGTAATCTATTATATAACTGTAACCTATTATATAACCGTAATCTATTATATAACCCTAATCTATTATATAACCCTAATCTATTATATAACCATAATCTATTATATAACCGTAATCTATTATATAACCGTAATCTATTATATAACCGTAATCTATTATATAACCCTAATCTATTATATAACCCTAATCTATTATATAACCATAATCTATTATATAACCCTAACCTATTATATAACCCTAACCTATTATATAACCCTAATCTATTATATAACCATAATCTATTATATAACCCTAACCTATTATATAACCCTAATCTATTATATAACCCTAATCTATTATATAACAACCGTAATCTATTATATAACCGTAATCTATTATATAACCGTAACCTATTATATAACCGTAACCTATTATATAACCGTAATCTATTATATAACCCTAATCTATTATATAACCCTAATCTATTATATAACCGTAATCTATTATATAACCCTAACCTATTATATAACCCTAACCTATTATATAACCCTAATCTATTATATAACCGTAATCTATTATATAACCCTAACCTATGATATAACCCTAATCTATTATATAACCCTAATCTATTATATAACAACCGTAATCTATTATATAACCGTAATCTATTATATAACCGTAATCTATTATATAACCATAACCTATTATATAACCATAACCTATTATATAACCCTAATATATTATATAACCCTAATCTATTATATAACCCTAGCCTATTATATAACCCTAATCTATTATATAACCCTAACCTATTATATAACCCTAATCTATTATATAACCGTAATCTATTATATAACCGTAATCTATTATATAACCGTAATATATTATATAACCCTAATCTATTATATAACCGTAATCTATTATATAACCGTAATCTATTATATAACCGTAATCTATTATATAACCGTAATCTATTATATAACCCTAATCTATTATATAACCCTAATCTATTATATAACCCTAATCTAGTATATAACCGTAATCTATTATATAACCGTAATCTATTATATAACCGTAACCTATATATAACCCTAATCTATTATATAACCCTAATCTATTATATAACCCTACTCTATTTTATAACCCTAACCTATTATATAACCGTAATCTATTATATAACTGTAATCTATTATATAACCCTAATCTATTACATAACCCTAATCTATTACATAACCCTAATCTATTATATAACCCTAATCTATTATATAACCATAATCTATTATATAACCATAATCTATTATATAACCGTAATCTATTATATAACCTTAACCTATATATAACCCTAATCTATTATATAACCCTAATCTATTATATAACCCTACTCTATTATATAACCCTAACCTATTATATAACCGTAATCTATTATATAACTGTAATCTATTATATAACCCTAATCTATTACATAACCCTAATCTATTACATAACCCTAATCTATTTTATAACCGTAATCTATTATATAACCCTAATCTATTATATAACCCTAATCTATTATATAACCATAATCTATTATATAACTGCAATCTATTATATAACCGCAATCTATTATATAACCACAATCTATTATATATAACCGCAATCTATTATATAACCGCAATCTATTATATAACCTTAATCTATTATATAACCACAATCTATTATATAACCACAATCTATTATATTTAACCGTATTCTATTATATTTAACCGTAATTTATTATATATAACCATTATTTATTATATAACCATAATCTATTATATATAACCGCAATCTATTATATAACCGCAATCTATAATATAACCACAATCTATTATATAACCGCAATCTATTATATAACCACACTCTTATTATATAACCTTAAGCTATTATATAACCACAATCTATTATATAACCACAATCTATTATATAACCACAATCTATTATATAACCACAATCTATTATATAACCTCAACCTATTATATAACCTTACGCTATTATATAACCACAATCTATTATATAACCACAATCTCTTATATAACCTCAACCTATTATATAACCTTAAGCTATTATATAACCACAATCTATTATATAACCACAATCTATTATATAACCACAATCTATTATATAACCACAACCTATTATATAACCACACTATATTATATAACCTCAACCTATTATATAACCTTAAGCTATTATATAACTTTAAGCTATTATATAACCACAATCTATTATATAACCACAATCTATTATATAACCACAACCTATTGTATAACCTCAACCTATTATATAACCTTAAGCTATTATATAACCACAATCTATTATATAACCACAATCTATTATATAACCACAACCTATTATATAACCACAATCTATTATATAACCACAATCTATTATATAACCACAATCTATTATATAACCTCAAGCTATTATATAACCTTAAGCTACGTGTCATCTAGTCATCTAGCTACTATTAGGCACCGAAAGCCCGGCCTGCAGATTGTCCCAGAAAAATAAAATAGCTAAACCCAAAAAAAATGCCATAAAAACTGTAGGGGGTGGGGAATAGAACGAAGAGTTGGGTTGTCAACTTGGAACCCACATACATTCTGCACAACATATTAATTCAAATTTGAATTTCGAAGATGTAAATTTAAATGCGTCGTAGCGCACCATTGACATTCTAGGATCAGTAATATCCTGGTGTACATGTCCACAAACACCTCTAGCAAAACGCTGTTCTTTCGTGTTAAATTCAGTAGTCGGGGGCTACACAACAACAACAACAACAACAATATTGTATTACGGCATTTTTGCATAAAACATCTACAAGATGCTTAGAGCAAATACAATAATAGTACAAACGCAGATACAATACCAGCAATTACAAGTACAATACCAGCAATTACCAATACAATGCCAGCAATTACGAATACAATACCAGCAATTACAAATACAATACCAGCAATTACAAGTACAACACCAGCAATTACCAATACAATGCCAGCAATTAGGAATACAATACCAGCAATTAAGATACAAGTAATTACAAATACAATACCAGCAATTACAAATACAATGCAAGCAATTACAAATACAATACCAGCAATTACAAATACATTACCAGCAATTACAAAGCCAACACAAGCAATTACAAATACAATACCAGCAGTTACAAATACAATATGAGCAGTTACAAATACAATATGAGCAATTACAAATCCAAAACGAGAAATTACAAATACAATACCAGCAATTACAAATACAATACCAGCAATTACAAATACAATACAAGCAATTACAAATGCAATATGAGCAATTACAAATACAATACCAGCAATTATAAATACAATATGAGCAATTACAAATGCAATACCAGCAATTACAAATACAATACCAGCAATTACAAATACAATACCAGCAATTACAAATACAATACCAGCAATTACTGTGCTTTCGAAGTAAAGTAATAATACCGTTGGAATATTACACTACTGTATAGGTAAGGCAACATACGATAGCTTACAGGTACTGTGATTTATTGATTAATAGGTTATACCTGACTTACCTATAATACAATAGTGTATCGAATGTTTGTTTACCACCGTTATTACTTTACTTTGAAAGCACAGTACAATACCAGCAATTACAAGACCAGCAATTACGATACCAGCAATTACAAATACAATACCAGCAATTACAAACACAAGACCAGCAATTACAAATACAAGACCAGCAATTACAAATACAAGACCAGCCATTACAAATACAAGACCAGCAATTACAAATACAAGACCAGCCATTACAAACACAAGACCAGCAATTACAAATACAAGACCAGCAATTACAAATACAAGACCAGCAATTACAAACACAATACTAGTGATAACAGTGTAGTGGATACACACACACGCAGTCTCTTTTAATTGTTTCTTGTATAAACATTCAAAATCACTAGCTACTTTTTATACTTGTGATATGCACGTACCGAGTATATGTTGCTACTTTCAATACTTGTGATATGCACGTACCGAGTATATGTTGCTACTTTCAATACTTGTGATATGCACGTACCGAGTATATGTTGCTCTTTCTATACTTGTGATATGCACGTACCGAGTATATGTTGCTACTTTCTATACTTGTGATATGCACGTACCGAGTATATGTTGCTACTTTCTATACTTGTGATATGCACGTACCGAGTATATGTTGCTACTTTCTATACTTGTGATATGCACGTACCGAGTATATGTTGCTACTTTCTATACTTGTGATATGCACGTACCGAGTATATGTTGCTACTTTCTATACTTGTGATATGCACGTACCGAGTATATGTTGCTACTTTCTATACTTGTGATATGCACGTACCGAGTATATGTTGCTACTTTCTATACTTGTGATATGCACGTACCGAGTATATGTTGCTACTTTCTATACTTGTGATATGCACGTACCGAGTATATGTTGCTACTTTCTATACTTGTGATATGCACGTACCGAGTATATGTTGCTACTTTCTATACTTGTGATATGCACGTACCGAGTATATGTTGCTACTTTCTATACGTGTGATATGCACGTACCGAGTATATGTTGCTACTTTCTATACGTGTGATATGCACGTACCGAGTATATGTTGCTACTTTCTATACTTGTGATATGCAAGTACCGAGTATATGTTGCTAATTTCTATACTTGTGATAGGCACGTACCGAGTATATGTTGCTACTTTCTATACGTGTGATATGCACGTACCGAGTATATGTTGCTACTTTCTATACTTGTGATATGCACGTACCGAGTACATGTTGCTACTTTCTATACTTGTGATATGCAAGTACCGAGTATATGTTGATACTTTCTATACTTGTGATATGCAAGTACCGAGTATATGTTGCTACCTTCTATACGTGTGAGCCATTTCCAAGCCTTTTTCCATCCTCAGCGGAGTCAAGCAAGGCTGCGTCCTCGCACCGACGCTCTTCGGCATCCTCTTCTCACTCCTCCTGACATATACCTTCCAGTCCTCCTCTGACGGTGTCTACATCCACAGCCGACACGATGGCAAGCTATACAACTTGGCCCGCTTGCGTGCCAAAACCAAAACAACTCGTGTCCTACTCAGGGAGATGCTGTTCGCTGACGATGCAGCCCTCGCCAGCCACACACACGATGGCCTCCAGCGCCTCCTGGATCAATTCTCCAATGCATGCCGTGAGTTTGCCCTAACCATCAGCATAAAGAAAACAGAGGTCATGACCCAGGACGTTGCAGATCCAGCTCCCATAGCCATTAACGGCTCTACACTCGCCATGGTCGACAACTTCAGATATCTAGGATCACTGATATCCAACAACCTGTCCCTCGAAGCTGAGATCAATGCACGCATTGGGAAAGCAGCCACCGTCATGTCAAAACTCACCCAAGAGAGTCTGGGAGAACAGAAACCTAATGCTGAACACCAAGTTGAAGGTCTACCAGGCCTGCATACACAGCACGCTCCTCTACGGCAGTGAGTCATGAACGACATATGCCAGACAAGAGACAAAGCTGAACTCATACCATATGAGGTGCCTTCGCAGGATCTTGGGACTCACTTGGGAAGATAGGGTCACCAATACAGAGGTCATCAGCAGAGCGAGTTCAACAACCATCTATGCAATGCTCAGTGAACGCCGCCTGCGCTGGCTAGGTCATGTCCGACGCATGGATAAAGGACACATCCCCAAAGATCTACTATACGGTCAACTTGAACAAGGATCACGTCCAACTGGTCGCCCCCACCTAAGATACAGGGACGCTTGTAAGAGGGACCTGCGTTCAGCGCAAATCAACATAGAGTCTTGGGAGGACCAAGGATCATGGATCACCCTCTGGAACCACCACTGATACACTTTAAAAACGTCCCCTTCATTGTCACTAGTAAACCAATAGTTTATATCAGTTTATATCAGTTTATATCACTATTTACAATAATGGTTTGGATCAATATTGCACACACAAATGACAGTTAACTGATTAAAGCTTATTAAAATTACCCGTGATCCACAGATATACAAATAGTGCAGCAAACTACGTCATGTTGTCCACAGAACATGTTTATCACATTCCCAGGATGATCGTGGCACGTATCTGCTGGTAACAATCCGGGTGTTGTCTGCCCTTTACCAGCATGCATGGCTGCCTTGTCCAGTATCGTGTGTGTTCTGATGACTGTATTATGAATGTCCACACATCTCTGACAGAAATACGCCGGACAATCAACGCATTGATGCTCCGCCTTAGTGTTCTTACCATCTGCGGAACACGGCGTACAGCAGAAGTCGTATATAACGTCAGAAGCTCCAACCTGCGATCTTGTCAAATCATGACCTTCCGCCATTTTGTCCCCAATTGAAGTTCGTTAATCCTTACTATGAAAACGAAACAAGCCAATTTCCCGGGAGTGAGATACCAGGAAAACGTAAGTCACTGAGTGAGATACCAGGAAAACGTAAAACGAAACTAGAAATAAATATTAAACTTTAAATACTTGACAGCTACTTGTCGGGAAGTTGTCCGAGTGTAATTCCACGTGTATATATCAACAGTGAATAGTATTGGTACAAACTGAACCATATTTAAATCATAGCAAGATATAACAAGTTATATTGTATAAAGAATACGGAAGTAAACAGGAGGACATTATCGAATTAGGGACATAACGGACCACGGACATAACGTACCAGACAGAACGGACCACTTCATGGGACAGAACGGACCACTTCATGGGACAGAACGGACCATGTGTTTGGACAGAACGGACCATGTCTCAGAGCATTCCTAGTTGTATTATGAACGCCTTACCAATCTATTAATCCAAATTATAATTGCAAGATCTTTGTAGAAAAATAAAAAAGGCAAAATTAGACCTTTTCTCTTTAAATTAAAATACACACTGTCAGAGATTATGTACTATCATGTTTTTCACATCCAATTAATGTGCATGATTGCCAATATTAAAGAGTGTCATTGACCGTATTTACTCAATCACACGTGTGACAGTTAATTTGTCATTAGGATTATGTGATCGAAATTGATTAACTATTGTCTTAAAGATGCGTATTGAGTTTTCTCACTGAATTAGCAGCTACTCCTCAGTTTAACCTTGTAAATATAATGTCTATATTGTATGGTCATATATAAATCAATGATGCACATTATATCATATTCTTACTCTTGTATTTTCGTTTCGACAAGAGTACGAAATATGGTTATTGTGTTTTCGTCCAGTCAACAGGTTAAATCATTCGACTCGTACTCTTGTATTTTCGTTTCGACAAGAGTACTAACAATTTATGGTGCGTTGATCACGTGTATATGTGGCTTTTGTTTTGATGCGTTAAGAAACATGTGCACCTTATCTTTGTAAAATTAATGTTCATTCACTGATTGACAATTCTATTTCTATGTCATAATTAGTGTTTTACCTGTTTATATATCTTGTGTTTCTCTTCTCAACCAGGTGACAATTCGACACGTCTGAGCACCAGATACAATTATGTTGTATGTCACCGATATATATGTATATAATTAGATACTATACATATATGTATGTATGTATATGACTGTGTGTATGCAAGTAAATTTAAATAATAAATATGGTGAGATATATGTAAGTGTGTAGCATTGTACATTTTCATGTAAGTATTATTTGCATTATTCCGTAACATTTCATTGACGAATTTCACTAGCTCCTTAAAATCTTACAATATATTTGTAAAATGAACGTGGTACGTAATGGCTTGTTTTATTTCTGGTTACAAGAGGGAAATAACGGACCATGTATTAAATTTCAAATGACATAAGAAATGATGCCGTTTTACATATTTTCGAATATCTTCATTATTAGTTTTGTTAATTATGACATGCATCTATTAATGTAATGTATCGTTAATAAATGAAATCACATGCTATTATTACAAGCATATGGCGTAGGTTTTAGCCCTCAAATGATCTTTAAACAGGTTTCAATTATTTACGTTATAATTGCTACATGGTACATAGTTAACAAAAGTAATGATGATAATATTTATAAATAATATGTAAAACAACATGCTTTCTTCGGTAAATAGACATTTAAATACATGGTCCGTTCTGTCCCATGAAATGGTCCGTTCTGTCTGGTCCGTTATGTCCATGGTCCGTTATGTCCGTACTCCACATTATCTCCCCTTCCTATGTGACGTAGAGTGATCTACTCCTTATCACGATGTTCTAGATATTGACCAACTAACACATTCACATAATACTCTAAACCCTTTGAACACTACAAACCTCTAAATAGGCTTGCACAAATTGTAGCTCCTGACGAGCCGTGTCATCAGGATCTGCACGATTTGTCAGTAATATTACTATTTTTAGAAAAAATTATTTTTATAAATGAACTGGTCCAAATGTACTTTCCTTATTAAGTTATTGGTCTAAAAATATCACGGACTAGTCCATGTCAGTTACTTGGTGTTGAATGGGTTAATTGGCATGTGTGTCCCCCTCCTTTGAATTTAACCTGTCACGTTATGCTGCATAACATACCGGGGGAGGGGCATTATGCACCCTAAACTCCAGTCACACAGACCATGATGCAACAGGCTTTGCAAGTTGTCAGTGGATAATCGGATTTGGTACATCTCAGATAGGCTTGTAGCTTGTAACAGGTCCGTAGGCAGCGGGGTGCGTACCCCCAGTGGCGTAGCCAGGATGTTATGTTGGGGGGGGCATACTGACCGAATGTCCGTCGTAGCCGGACGACCGAGTGCGGCGTAGCCGCGCGAGGTATAGATGGGGGATTCTCCCCCCTGAACATTTTGGAAACTAGATTACCGGAGAAGCGATCTGGAGGTGTTTCCGAATCAGAATCATACTCGAAAAATGTCATGACATTTCACAACAAAAATGGAAAATCAAATAATCAGGACACAATACAAGCTCACAAATAGCAATATCCCCTTATCCTTGAACGTTCATGAGCAATTGAGAACAAGTCCTATATATATACTTATACTAAGTCGCTCTTTATATTCCTGATCAACTTTAAATTTTCGTGAAAAAATGCATAATTATTTTACTATGACTACAGTCCAAATGCATAGTACCTGACTTGAGAGTATCATGAGTATGCTTGGTTAATTTCACAATTCGTATAAAGTGATTCACCTGAGAAAGATCACAATGTTTTAACCGCGTTAAAAATCACTTGAAAACTAATCGACGGTTGGGTCGGCCGAATTCATCAATAACGTCACTATGAATTAGTGAAATGTCCTTGTTGATATAAAGATGGGCTAGGCCATTCAGTCTCTCTTCGTGCATGGTGGACCGCAGATATGATTTTATCAATTTCCGAGCACTGAATGAGCGTTCACCTGTTGCGGTGGTCACCGGTAGAGTTGCGAAAAATCGCAGCAGAGTCTCGATGATGGGATAAGTCCCGAGAGTCGCCGCAACCGCCACGGCATCCACGACTCTTTTCGGAATCTCGATGGAATCACGGGTGGTCACATGTCGGGCCCAGTACGCCTTCCAACGCATTACTTCCGCGTTCAGAAACTCTATTGCTCCTGGAAGGAATAGGTGGTATAACTGGGCGGCTTCGAGGAGGTCGCCTGCGGCGTAATCATAGCAGTATGCTGGAAGTAGTAAACTGAGCACATTAGCTTTGGCACCGTGCAATCTGAATCGCTCATCGAGCTGGCTTATGCAGAGGTCGAGATACGGGATGAAAATCGAACGTCTGTAATAAACTTCTGGCGTGTCGGCCGGATGATTGGACCTCTGCGTCTGCCTGCCGGTCATTCTGGGCACGGTTATCTCTTCACCAAACAATCCTTGTGCACGTCCGAAAATGTCCCCGAAGACTTGGTCGTCCGATCTCATCTGTTGCAGGACTTTGGCACAGTCCTGGACACTGTCCACCACTGCATGGTGAATGTCTTGAGCCTCGGCCTGAAGCTTCACCGATAGTGGCTTCGTAATATCCAGCACCGAGAGGAGTACCTCTAGGGCAACCAAGAAGGTGCCATTGTCTATTGCTGAAGAGAATATTAGTGCCTTACCGACGCAATCAGCACGGGGGCCATAGGCTTATGTTCTGTAGGGACACTTTGATAGCCGGTAACAGCTCTTTGAAGATCCGCACGGCTTCCTGGCGCTCCACCCATCTGGTGGTACAGTGGAGCTTCAGACGTGCATGGGCGGTCTCACTACACTCCTCCTGGATAGCTGCTTCAAGATTCAATAATCTCTTATTAGAGTCACAGAAAAACACAGCAATTTCATGCATAAGCGTCACTGCCTTACGAATTTCTGGTACCTCCCCTGCCTTCATTAGACATAGATTTAGCGAATGCGATACGCAGGGAGGGGTCAGCAAATTTGGGAAATTTGTGAAAGTTTCAATTGCCCGAGATGCAATCTGCGGCTATTTTAGACGCCGTAAGAAGTAGTTGTATTATGTAGTCTTGGTCTTGCCTGGCCCTGAGGGGGGGGGGGTATGGTCCAATGCCCCCCCTAAATACGCTACAGCGTACCCCCTTATCCACCGAGGTCGGCCAGAACGTATGTTTTATTTATGTAAACAGATTATTACCGTACTGTCACGCAATGTAAATACGTGTTTTGCTGTGACGGCGGCGCGGACACCGTATCCGTATCGTACGTGACTACGCCTATCACGTTGATATCACGTTCAAGTTTTAGAGAGAAGGTGTCATGGTAAGCACAAAGGTATTCTTCATGTCGTGGTAACGCCCAGGAATTTTGATGTCATGGTAATGCCCATGTATGTTGGTGTCATGGCAACACCCATGTATGTTGGTGTCATGGCAACACCCAGGTATGTTGGTGTCATGGCAACACCCATGTATGTTGGTGTCATAGCAACACCCATGTATGTTGGTGTCATGGTGGAATGTTGATGTCATGGTAATGCCCATGTATGTTGGTGTCATGGTAACGTCCAGGAATGTTGATGTCATGGTAATGCCAATGTATGTTGGTGTCATGGCAACACCCATGTATGTTGGTGTTATATTGGGTCATGGCAACACCCATGTATGTTGGTGTCATGGTGATTTGGGTCATGGCAACACCCATGTATGTTGGTGTCATGGTGTATGTTGGTGTCATGGCAACACCCATGTATGTTGGTGTCATGGCAACGCCCATGTATGTTGGTCGTGCATGGCAACACCCATGTATGTTGGTGTCATGGTGTATGTTGGGGTCATGGCAACACCCATGTATGTTGGTGTCATGGTGTATATTGGGTCATGGCAACACCCATGTATGTTGGTGTCATGGCAACACCCATGTATGTTGGTGTCATGGCAACACCAATGTATGTTGGTGTTATGTTGGGTCATGGCAACACCCATGTATGTTGGTGTCATGGCAACACCAATGTATGTTGTTAGTTGGGTCATGGCAACACCCATATATGTTGGTGTCATGGTATCATGGCAACACCCATGTATGTTGGTGTCATGGCAACACCCATGTATGTTGGTGTCATGGCAACACCCATGTATGTTGGTGTCATGGCAACGCCCATGTATGTTGGTGTCATGGCAACACCCATGTATGTTGGTGTCATGGTGTTATGTTGGGGTCATGGCAACACCCATGTATGTTGGTGTCATGGCAACACCCATGTATGTTGGTGTCATGGCAACACCAATGTATGTTGGTGTTATTTGGGTCATGGCAACACCCATGTATGTTGGTGTCATGGTGTTATGTTGGTGTCATGGCAACACCCATGTATGTTGGTGTCATGGTGTTATGTTGGGGTCATGGCAACACCCATGTATGTTGGTGTCATGGCAACACCCATGTATGTTGGTGCCATGGCAACACCCATGTATGTTGGTGTCATGGTGTTATGTTGGGGTCATGGCAACACCCATGTATGTTGGTGTCATGGTGTTATATTGGGGTCATGGCAACACCCATGTATGTTGGTGTCATGGCAACACCCATGTATGTTGGTGTCATGGCAACACCAATGTATGTTGGTGTTATGTTGGGGTCATGGCAACACCCATGTATGTTGGTGTCATGGCAACACCAATGTATGTTGGTGTTATGTTGGGGTCATGGCAACACCCATATATGTTGGTGTCATGGTGTTATATTGGGATCATGGCAACACCCATGTATGTTGGTGTCATGGCAACACCCAGGTATGTTGGTGTCATGGCAATACCCATGTATGTTGGTGTCATGGCAACACCCATGTATGTTGGTGTCATGGCAACACCCATGTATGTTGGTGTCAGGGGAGCATCCATGTATGTTGGTGTCAGGGCAACACCCATGTATGTTGGTGTCATGGCAACACCCAGGTATGTTGGTGTCATGGCAACACCCATGTATGTTGGTGTCATGGCAACACCCATGTATGTTGGTGTCATGGCAACACTCATGTACCGCCGGTGGAAGTCGTGATAGCGCAGTGGATGAGCGTTCGCTTCAGGTGCGAAAGGTCCGGAGTTCAAGCCCCACTGGAGCCGTTACGATTGTGCCCTTAGGCAAGGCATTTAAATTCCACGTTGCCTCTTCTCTCTCCCTCGTGGCGATGGATTCCATCAGGAATGAGGTCTCGAGAGTGATTTATATAAGTTGAAATAACTTGTTTCGCAATCGAGCTAAAATAAATTTGTATAAACTATAACACCCATGTATGTTGGTGTCATGGCAACACCCATGTACCGCCGGTGGAAGTCGTGATAGCGCAGTGGATGAGCGTTCGCTTCAGGTGCGAAAGGTCCGGAGTTCAAGCCCCACTGGAGCCGTTACGATTGTGCCCTTAGGCAAGGCATTTAAATTCCACGTTGCCTCTTCTCTCTCCCTCGTGGCGATGGATTCCATCAGGAATGAGGTCTCGAGAGTGATTTATATAAGTTGAAATAACTTGTTTCGCAATCGAGCTAAAATAAATTTGTATAAACTATAACACCCATGTATGTTGGTGTCATGGCAACACCCATGTATGTTGGTGTCATGGCAACACCCATGTATGTTGGTGTCATGGCAACACCCATGTATGTTGGTGTCATCGTGTCATGGCAACACCCATGTATGTTGGTGTAATGGTAACGCCCATGTATGTTGTTGGTGTCATGGCAACACCCATGTATGTTGGTTTCATGGCAACACCCATGTATGTTGGGGTCATGGCAACACCCATGTATGTTGGTGTCATGGCAACACCCATGTATGTTGGTGCCATGGCAACACCCATGTATGTTGGTGTCATGGCAACACCCATGTATGTTGGTCTCATGGCAACGCCTAGATATTTTTTTCCATCTGTTTTATTTGTTTAGCTATGTATGGTGTATGGCAACACCCATGTATGTTGTAAGGTGACTTTGTTGTGTTGTGGAGTTTACTGTTTATTTGTTTAGCTATGTATGGTGTAGGGTGACTTTGTTGTGTTGTGGATTTTACTGTTGTTTTATTTGTTTAGCTATGTACGGTGTAGGGTGACTGTTGTGTTGTGGATTTTACTGTTGTTTATTTGTTTAGCTATGTACGGTGTAAGGTGACTTTGTTGTGTTGTGGATTTTACTGTTTATTTGTTTAGCTATGTACGGTGTAGGGTGACTTTGTTGTGTTGTGGATTTTACTGTTTATTTGTTTAGCTATGTACGGTGTACGGTGACTTTGTTGTGTTGTGGATTTTACTGTTTATTTGTTTAGCTATGTACGGTGTAGGGTGACTTTGTTGTGTTGTGGATTTTACTGTTTATTTGTTTAGCTATGTACGGTGTGTGGTGACTATGTGTTGTGGATTTTACTGTTGTTTATTTGTTTAGCTATGTACGGTGTACGGTGACTTTGTTGTGTTGTGGATTTTACTGTTGTTTATTTGTTTAGCTATGTACGGTGTAGAGCGACTTTGTTGTGTTGTGGATTTTACTGTTTATTTGTTTAGCTATGTACGGTGATGGGGTGACTTTGTTGTGTTGTGGATTTTACTTGACTGGGATGAAACTCGTCTCCAATCCTGTTCCCACGGTTGTACATTTCCATTTCAAGTCCTGTTGGAGCTGCTGTGCATCCTTCCGGCCCCTAATGGTCCTGTACATCAGACAATCGTAAGTCAATAGACTGGGCTAATCCCATACCAAATCCATAATCCTACCCAAAATAGGATAAATTTGTGGAAGTCGTGATAGCGCAGTGGATGCGCGATCGCTTCAGGTGCGAACGGTCTGGAGTTCGAGCCCCAGTGGAGCCGTTACGATTGTGCCCTTAGACAATGCATTTAAAGTACACGTTGCCTCTTCTCTCTCCCTCTTGGCGATGTATTCCATCAGGAATAAGGTCTCGAGAGTGATCAATATAAGTTATAAGAACTTGTTTCGCAATCGAGCTAAAATAAATTTGTATAAATTAAATGGGATACATTTAGTACAGTAAAATCTGTGCTAGTGGTCACGAGAGGCGTATATACCTTATCTGGTACAAGCGTACAATGCCACTAGAAGTGTATATACCTTCTCTGGTACAAGCGTACAATGCCAAGAGATGCGTATATACCTTATCTGGTACAAGCGTACAACGCCACTAGAAGCGTATATACCTTATCTGGTACAAGCGTACAATGCCACGAGAAGCATATATACATTCTCTGGTACAAGTGTACAATGCCAAGAGATGCGTATATCCGTTCTCTGGTACAAGCGTACAATGCCACGAGAAGCATATATACCTTCTCTGGTACAATTGTACAATGCCAAGAGATGCGTATATCCGTTCTCTGGTACAAGCGTACACTGCCACGAGAAGCATATATCCCTTCTCTGGTACAAGCGTACAATGCCACGAGAAGTGTATATCCCTTCTCTGGTACAAGCGTACACTGCCACGAGAAGCGTATATACCTTATCTGGTACAAGCTTACAATGCCACGAGAAGCGTATATCCCTTCTCTGGTACAAGCGTACAATGCCAAGAGAAGTGTATATCCCTTCTCTGGTACAAGCGTACAATGCCAAGAGAAGCATATATACCTTCTCTGGTACAAGCGTACAATGCCAAGAGAAGTGTATATACCTTATCTGGTACAAGCGTACAATGCCACTAGAAGCATATATACCTTCTCTGGTACAAGTGTACAATGCCACGAGAAGCGTATATACCTTCTCTGGTACAAGCATACAATGCCACTAGAAGCGTATATACCTTATCTGGTACAAGCGTACAATGCCACTAGAAGTGTATATACCTTCTCTGGTACAAGCGTACAATGCCATGAGAAGTGTATATACCTTCTCTGGTACAAGCGTACAATGCCATGAGAAGTGTATATACCTTATCTGGTACAAGCGTACAATGCCACGAGAAGTGTATACCTTATCTGGTACAAGCGTACAATGCTACGAGCAGCGTATATACCTTATCTGGTACAAGCGTACAATGCCACGAGAAGTGTATACCTTATCTGGTACAAGCGTACAATGCCACGAGAAGCGTATACCTTATCTGGTACAAGTGTACAATGCCACAAGAAGCGTATATACCTTATCTGGTACAAGCGTACAATGCCACGAGAAGCGCATATCCCTTCTCTGGTACAAGCATACAATGCCACGAAAAGCGTATATACCTTATCTGGTACAAGCGTACAATGCCACGAGAAGCGTATATACCTTATCTGGTATAAGCGTACAATGCCACGAGTAGCGTGTATCCCTTCTCTGGTACAAGCGTACAATGCCACGAGTAGCGTATATACCTTCTCTGGTACAAGCGTACAATGCCACTAGAAGCGTATGTCTGAGGATATTTAGAAGTAATGGCATGGATGACAGTCGATGTATCCATTTAAATGTATACCTGTATTTACAGGTTCAGATGGGACATAACCGCGATATCAAATTGGTTTTGATATATATTTTATATGTTGATTATTTCCCTTAGATTGGTACATATTAATTGCACTGTTCTCTACAATAATTATCATTATTAACTTTAACAAATTGTCAGGTGTCAATTTCAAGAAAGATGGGTAGAGCGTAACGTAGTGGAATTTGGGTGTATCAGATGCATAACAGTGATATTAATCGAGTGAGTGATTGTTAGCATTAGTTACGAGAGAGTTGTATGCTCGAAAAAGTTGTATAACCGGTTTGAGTGGTATGTTTGACAGCCATTGCATTATGGTATACACTGGTCATTATAGTGACCAATCAAGAGAGCGTGCAAAATATCTCCTTACCCAGGGCATGGTTTAGCATTCAGTATAGGTCCAGATTATGACCGAAGCAAGTCGCTTTACGACTGAAAGATATATGTAGGGTTACTCCAACTACTTAGCTGGTAAGTTAGGCAATTTGATTATATTATATCTAATGGTAAATATATTACATTTATAATATACGTCCGCCTCTGTGGTCGGGTGGTTAAGGTCGCTGACTTGTATACCACTGTAACCTATCATCACTGATGGTCACGGGTTCGAGCCCCGCTAAGACCGTGTCTCATTTATATGTAAAAGTTGGCAGTTTCTTACGGACGTTGGTGCACCCAAGTACTGGTTAACCGCTGGAGCCTGCCCAGGAAAGGTGTTAGGTAAACTGCCCGCCGGCGATATAGCCCAGAATGGTGCTGATGCAGGCGTAAAACCCGAAATATAAAAATATAATACATTTATAATATAATCGTAGTATAATAATTATAGCTTATTAAGAATAAGTTTATGTTGGTATGTAAGACAGGTATAAGACTTATTTGTACATTTATAGGTTTTAGTTTAGCATACGTCTAATAAAAGGTGAGAACCAAGGCCCATTGTTTTCTCTACACGTATGGGTACATTTTTAAAGCTTATTTATCTTCGCTACCGGTTGCCAATATGAGCGACGCCTCCTGAAGAGATTAGTCATTTTAGATTGTTGGAGGATAGTGCAATGATACAGATAGACCCATTACATAGTCTCCTCTGGTTCTTTTACGTGCACGGTGTAAAGTACCGACACGAGACCTCGGTTTAACGTCCCATCTGAAAGACTGTTAATTTTATTATGTTCAGACGGGGGATCGAACCTGCGATCCCTGGATTACGTATGGGTACAACCCTACCCCGAATGACCAGTTACACATGTATAAACGTCCACGTGTGACGTCACTGTTTATTAAATTTATATCCCATAGTAGTACGAATTCATTTGGGGCTTTGTACAGTAAATCAAAATATTACGCATGTGTTTGTTTTAATTTAATATCCATTATTAAAATGTTAAGTTATACAAAATTGGGTTTAATTGTTATGGAAGCAAACTGAGCTTGGCTGGTTTTATAACATACCGTTTCTAAGGCCTAGTGGTTAAGGCGTCCGCCTTCCGAGGTCGAAGGTTCGAATCTCGTCAGGGGTTCATTCCGATATGGCCGGTTGGTGAGCCGCCAGCTAGTTAAATAATGATTACTGATTACCTACCAGCCTTGCACCTTGTCTACAAGCATAGGATTCGGGAAATACTAATGTTCATAAAAAGCGGTGTCTCGTAAGTCAGTAATGGCTGGCTCTTTCAATAGGGTTGATACTATAACAAACAAACACTTTACTTTTACTTTTACATATCTAGTGTTACTATTTTACAAAATAAGACATTGTACTATTCAAATTAATCCCTCAACCATCAACAATTACAGCAACTACAGACTACTACAAGTTTTCTTTTTTTCCAAGAACAATCTACCGTTGAAACCACCTCCCTCCTGACATTGTCCATCTCCCTACCATAGAGCAATTCAATACGGCAGTTTGCCATATTGATCGTGCCAGTCCCTAGTTGTTCTGCGCCGCTGCTTTTAAACTTTTACCACAACTTATTTTCATTACCTTCTTAAATTATACTTTTAGCTACTCATACTTTTAACTTCCTTGCGGTTTTTGACGCGCAACATGTCTACGTCCCCGCGAGGGGTTTGACATTAGCGGAAGATAGATAGATAGCTAGATAGATATGGATGGATGGACGGACGGACGGACGTATATATAGGACGGATGGATGGACGGTCGGATATATAGGACGGATGGATGGACGGATGGATGGATGGATGGATATATAGGACGGACGGATGGATGGATATATAGGACGGACGGATGGACGGATATATAGGACGGACGGATGGATATATAGGACGGAGGGATGGACGGATGGATGGATATATAGGATGGACGGATGGATGGATATATAGGACGGACGGATGGATGGATATATAGGACGGACGGATGGACGGATATATAGGACGGACGGATGGATATATAGGACGGAGGGATGGACGGATGGATGGATATATAGGATGGACGGATGGATGGATATATAGGACGGACGGATGGATGGATATATAGGACGGACGGATGGATGGATGGATATATAGGACGGACGGATGGTGGATGGATGGATATATAGGATGGATGGATGGATGGATATATAGGACGGATGGATGGATGGATGTATGGATATAGGACGGACGGACGGATGGATGGATATATAGGACGGACGGATGGATGGATGGATGGATGGATATATAGGACGGACGGATGGATGGATGGATATATAGGACGGACGGATGGATGGATGGATGGATATATAGGACGGACGGATGGATGGATATATAGGACGGACGGATGGATGGATGGACGGATGGATGGATATATAGGACGGACGGATGGATGGATATATAGGACGGACGGACATGGATGGA
>CM026386.1:601521-629021 GCA_014843695.1 Archivesica marissinica | reverse complement strand
TAGATAGGATAGATGGATAGATAGGATAGATTGGATAGATTGGATAGATTGGATAGATTGGATAGATGGATAGATAGGATAGATTGGATAGATTGGATAGATTGGATGGATAGGATAGATAGGATAGATAGGATAGATGGATAAATTGGATAGATTGGATAGATATATAGGATATATAGGATAGATAGGATAGATTGGATTGGATGGATAGATAGGATAGATTGGATGGATAGATAGGATAGGATAGGATAGATAGGACAGAGAGGATAGATAGATAGATAGATGCCATGTTGTTTGCTACACTACATATGGAACACTGAGAGTGTAACCACAGATGTAGCAATATAAGATAGAGTACCACACTCTACTGACATAGAGAATAAGTTGTCACCTGCTACCGACATGCCTCATATGTACACTGATACGTTTATTGCCACACCCTATATCGAAAATACCTATGTTCGCAATCTTAACAAGGACGTAGATATGTCCCGCAACAATGTATTAATCCCTACCATTGTTTCAAAAAGGGATGATAATAGATCAGCAAATGACATATCATTTTCGCAAATACGCGCCCATGTTGGACCCTATGCAAAAAGGCCCGACCGGAGACCCTCGTATAGCAATGTCGTAGCTCACAGTAAAAGAACCCCTATCCCCCAATCGAACAACAACACCAATCCCCCGTCGAAAAATACGCCCCCGGCGACTAGTGGGTCACACAATGATACTCATAACCACACGCACAATACGCGCCCTGCACCCAATTCCCAGGTAGGTGATGATGATGATGACGATTTCTCCCAATATGTTAGGAGACGTACCAAACGGTTCTATGTGGGAGGTTTCAAGCATAACATTACTGAGACTAAATTAACCAAAGGTATTGAGAGGAAAGGACCATCGGTCACAATGGTCACTATATTTAGAAACCGTAAGCTTAGAACGGTTGTAATTCGCATCAATGTAGAAGATGACGGCAATGCCAACCTTCTCGTTGATGACCCACATTTCTGGCCAAGAGGAGTAACCTGTAGGCCGTGGTTATCCATGAATGCTTATAAAAGCCGTTATAACACCCAGACAGATGATGATTACTCCGAGCAAAGATCATCTCGTCGTGGCCGAGATACATACCGTAACAGTTATAACAATGGCCAACATAATGGGTTAAACAGGTGGAAACACTACAATAACCAGAATTATAATCCCTATTCGCCCCTGCGCGACGAATGTGACGAAGATCATGAATACTAAACCTAATAAATATGCAATAAATATTGCAACTTGGAATTCAACCGGTATCATTTCCAGTGCTAGCTACCTGTGTGACATGTTAACTAAGTCCGACGTTGATATATGTGGGGTATCAGAACACTGGTTGTTCAAACAAAATCTGCACTTTCTCGATTGTATTAACTCTGATTATGTGAGCTACGCTGTCTCGGACCCCGATCTTGATACGTGTAGTCATAGGCGGGTCGGTAAAGGTGGCATAGCCCTGTTATGGCATAAGCGTATGACGCAATTTGTAACAATATTAGAAACTAATGTAAAACAATTTATTGGTATACAAATTGTACTGAATCGTGGGGAGTATATTTTCGTTTTTCAGGTTTACTTACCATGTAAGAATCATAGTATGAATATATACAGAAACTGTTTGGAAGAACTGGAGAACATGATATGTATGTATGAAGATAAAGGCTCATTGATTATAATGGGGGATTATAATACCGAACTAGGCACTGAACGTTTATCTACAGATTGTAATATAGATTCTAGAGGTACACTATTATTAGAATTATTGAACAAGTACTCCCTTATACCAATAAATACTCTGAACATATGCCGTGGGGCTAAATACAGTAACGTTCCATATAACACAAACAGAGAAACGTTGATAGATCATGTTGTGATATCAGATAGAATCTTAAGCACCATAGTGGACTGTCAAATCCTAGTAGATAGCGCACTAAATGTTTCAACCCATCGTCCAATCATTTGTTCTTTGTCTATACAGACGAGTCATGGTCCTAAGACTCGTGTCATTTCCCCAAATATTATCAATTGGCACAATGTTAAACAAGAACATGTTGACCAATATATGCACTTTTTAGAATGCAGCGATGTTTTGTCTTGCGCACTCGATTTCCCTGTCAGACACACCTCGGATATAGACGATTTATACTCAGGAATCGTTGTCATTGTAAACCTTGCAACTCAATTGTTCATACCAAAGGTTAAATTTAAATCATACATCAAACCCTATTGGAATGATCTTCTCACACGTTTACATAAAGAAATGGTCATAAAACGCACTGAATGGATAAAACACCACAGGCCAACGAATGACGATTCCGTGTATTTTAAACAATATAAGATTTATAAGAGAAAATTCCGCTCTGCTCATCGATTGGCAGTGTTGACATACTTAAATGAGCAAGACGCACAAGTTGACACGGCCGCTGAATGTGACAACAACGAATTTTGGCGGTTAATAAATAAATGTAGAAACAAAACAATAGACAACAAGGGATTTGAAATGTGCTTTGGTGGCACCACCTATAATAACCCCCAGGATATAAATTATGAATGGGGAAAGTACTTCTGTGACTTGTATTCTCCTTCGGCCGACCCAAGTTTTAGCGAAGAACATTCTGTGGAAACCGAATTATTAACTATTAAGTCCATAGTTTCTCCACAAACCAGTAGTAAACATGTTGTTAGTGTTGAAATGGTACAGACAGCACTTCGATCTTGTAAAAAAGGAAAGGCCAGTGGAAATGACGATATATGCTACGAAAATGTCATATATGGTGGTTCACTATTAATAAAAGTCATAACCCAACTGTTTAATTACATGATTACATATTCATATACACCGTCTGAAATGAAAAACGGTATTATAGTAACATTATATAAGGGCGGTAACAAAAAGAAAACTGATCCAAAAGCTACAGAGCGATTTCATTGTGCTCAGTCATTCTCAAACTATATGAGAAGGTCCTATTAAGTTTTATTGAACAGGACAACCGCCCCAGCGGCTGGGGGCAAAAGAAATTCACTGCTGCCTGGCTGGTGTGCAGATTGGGTAAAAACCCCACGAAACCAGCCGACCGCGTTCCACCAAAAACATATTCTAAAATTTAAATTCAAATACATATCCTAAAACTAAATAAAGTCTTGAAAAATAAATATACCACAGAACTGAAATGTAAAACGCGTTAGAAAATATAAAAATATAACCATTAAAACTGAGAAATTAAATACAAAACAAAACTTTCTAAGTTATTAAACTTATGTTTAAAATATCGTAATACTATACTGATTTCAATCACACGAACAATAAAACTAAACAAAAACAAATGAACAAAACAAACGAACAAAACAAACTAGGTTTAACAAAAATATAAATAAATGATTTTAAATAAATTAAATCTCTTTAGGTAAATATTTTTCCCTTCCCAAACCCTGCATGTATGTCTTTTCTCTCTATCTTTACTATATCATATATTAACATGCTCATTTGTTTACCATTTGTGCCTGTGGGTAGCGCACGGGACGAAGATTGTAACATTCATCTGTATTTATCACCATTTGTGTTGTGTACGTTTTCACATTTTCTATTCTCGTATCACTATGCACAATTTATACAAAATTGGGAACAAATTTTATCCCACTGTTTGATTATTTGAAATATTTTTCACATGGAATATCCACGTAACATCTTCCAAATAGTTCAGTACTCCAATGTATCATCTAACCGTACTCCAATGTATCATCAAACTAGTAGTATGTTTAGGCCTTCACCTAGCTTACGAAACATTTTGAAACAAATCGATTAACCCCTTGTCTGTAGGGATACAATATATAGATCATTTTACGTCTGTGATGGTTGGGGTGAAATCCCCTGATAAAACAGACGCCACCAGTTTGCCGTAGGTGGTGACCCGTAAACCGGAAATAGGGATTCTGGTAGTTGAGGGGGCTCAGGGATCTCCAGCTCCTAACACACTACTTCGACCCTGGCTTCGGATAGACGTGGCGTCTGGGTTGGGCCCGGACCTAGACAATCGGCTAGTCGTGCCTTGCTCTGGAATCGAAAAACTTATCTGCCTATCTTTCTTACTATATATGTATCGTCAGATACAAACCGTGTGTTGACTACCTTTTTTCCTTTCTTAAAGTAGATTCTTATGAGCGGCGGCTTAACGGGTTAATCGATGGATAAATAGGGGATCTGTGTGACTGTCCAGTTACTGGCAGGATCACAGTTTCCTCTACTATCAGTAGAGTATGACAGAAGAGTAGCATTAACGCTAGAGGTAGGAATACCACCTCTAAACTGCGTTCCCTGGTAGGACTCCGAGGCGGGTGGTGCCCTCTTCTGTTGAACATCAAAACAATAACCATGGCTTCCCAAAATTCCCTAAAACGACCACGACCATCAGACGATTCAGAAATACCACTTAAAGCGTATCCAAAATTCTTCATTATTGAATCAGAAATGCATGAAAAAAAAATTGGCTCACTATCTCCATTTGTTATCGAAAAATCATTGGAAAGTTTAATTGGATCACCAAAATCTGTAAAAAAAACTAAGAAACCAAACGTTACTTGTTGAAACTAAATCCAGATCACAAACTGAAAATATTTTAAAAATAAAACAAATATACGACATTGATGTTACTATAACGGAACACAGATCTCTAAACAGTTCCAAAGGTATAATCAAAGATCACATTTTAAAAGGAGTCTCGAACGAAGATATTGTTAAAAATTTAACTCCACAAGGCGTCACTCAAGCTAAAAGATTCATGTACAAAAAAGACGGCCAATTTTTTGAAACTAATACAATTTTATTAACCTTCAACAACACAGTTATTCCACCAACTCTGAAAATCTTTTATAGAAATATAAATGTCGAATTATATATACCAAATCCACTTCGATGTTTCAACTGCCAAAAATTTGGCCACCATGAAGACAACTGTAAAATTACAAAATACTCCATTTGTGAAAATTGTGGTATGGGTGAAAACGATCACCTTACCGCAAATTGCCCCAATCAATCAAAATGCGTAAACTGTAAAAAAGATCACATCTCAAAATCAAACAAATGCGAAACTTGGATAAAAGAAAAAGAAATCATGAAAATAAAGTGCTCACAAAATATCTCTTACTTCGAAGCAAGGAAAATACAGGAAAATAAACCAGATATATCATACTCTAAAATAGTTCAATCAGCAATAAATAAGCCAATAATGAAAAATGCATACACTCAAACTGATATTATTACCGAAAAATCCGAAGCCAAAAACAGTTCCAATGACAAAACAAAAACTCACTTATCTTCTCAATCCTCATCCCAATCAACATCTCGTAAATCCCGATCAACATCTGTTATTAAATCAAACTCGTCACAGAGTAAAACGAACCAACAAAAAAAACAAAATAAACCAAATGGACCTAGCAACCTGAAACAAAACTCAGATAGACCACCGAAGGGATCAGTGGATCCCATAAAACAATCGAATAAATTCTCTTCATTAGAACATGAAGACATGGAGCTGGTACCAGATCCACCTCCAAACACTAAATTGTAATCTTTTTATGTACCATTTTTTAATCTTCTCTCCGTAAATAATGGATAAGAATAATACAATAATACAATGGAACTGTCGGGGACTAAAAGCAAACTATAATGAGATTTTAATACTTATATCTCTGCTTTCACCAAATATCCTTTGTTTGCAAGAAACTTTCCTAAAACCGACTGACAATATATATTTTAAAGATTTTATCATGTTTAATTTTATAAATAATGATTGTCAAAAGGCATCTGGTGGATCATCCATTCTCATAAACAAGACTGTTCCACATAGTAAAATAGACTTGACTACAAATTTACAGGCCATTGCTGCCAAGGTTACACTTTCAAAAACATTTACAATTTGTTCCATTTATATACCTCCAAACTCGCCATTAAAACAAAATGATTTAGAGAATCTTGTTGAACAATTACCTCACCCTTTTATGTTAGTTGGAGATTTCAATGGACATAGTAAACTATGGGGATGTACAAATATCAATAATAAAGGAAAAATAATAGAAGACTTTATAACTGAAAATGATCTTTGTCTATTAAATGATAACAAATCGACATACCTTCATCCTGCCACAGGACATTTTTCTGCTTTAGATTTATGTATATGTCATCCAAACATTTTCTTAGATTTTGAATGGTCCGTACATGATGACCTACATGGAAGTGACCACTTCCCAATCGTAATCACAGAAATAAACAAATCAAAAGATGAATTTTACCCACAATGGAATCTACAAAAAGCTAATTGGGAAAAATTCCAAATTTTATGCAGAGAACATTTGATATTGGAAAAGATTGGGAACGAGGATCCAGTCACCTCGTTTTCGAATTCACTTTTAAAAATTTCAACGGAATGCATTCCGAAATCCTCTACATCTTCTAAAAGAATTAGACCATGGTTTAATGACGATTGTAAAAATGTTATAAATAAACGAAAGAATGCATTGCGTAAATTTAATAAAACTCCCACAAAAGCAAATCTCTTAAACACACAAATTACACGAGCAAAAGCTCGAAGAACTATAAAAAATGCAAAACGCACTTCATGGCAAAAATATGTATCTACTATAAACTCTAATACATCAATGAAAAGGGTTTGGAATATGGTAGCAAAAATAAATGGCAAGAGGAAAAGCTCAAAAATTGTTCATCTAAATACATCTAATAATAGAACCCATTTAACAAAAAAAGACATATCCAATGTTTTAGGTGAAAACTTTCAAAACAACTTTTCAACATCAAACTATAACGAGAAGTTTCAGAAATTTAAAACTGAGAAAGAGAAAGAAAAAATTGATTTTCATTCTAGAAATGAAGAAAAATATAATCTACCATTCAATATGTCGGAACTCGAAACTGCTCTACAAAGAACAAAAGAAACGGCCACAGGTCCAGATCAAATCCATTATCAAATTATAAAACATTTACCAAATAATGCAATGAAAACTCTTTTAGATATTTTTAATATGACGTGGGAAAGTGAGAACTTTCCCAAAGAATGGAGTGAAGCCATAATCATTCCTATTCCCAAACCAGGAAAAGATCATACAAATCCCACAAATTATCGTCCCATCGCACTAACTAGTTGTCTATGTAAAACCATGGAGAGAATGATTAACGATAGACTTGTTTGGTTCTTGGAATCGAACAGTTTGATTACGAGTTACCAAACGGGTTTTCGGAAAAATAAATGTACAACTGATCATCTAGTAAGACTAGAAACTTATATTCGTAATGCCTTCATCAAAAAAGAACATTTGGTAGCAGTTTTTTTCGATTTAGAAAAGGCATATGATACCACATGGAAATATGGTATTCTCAAAGATTTACACGATTTTGGTCTGAAAGGCCACTTGCCAAATTTTATTGCCAATTTTTTATCAAATAGAAATTTTAAAGTAAGAATTGGCTCAACGCTCTCCAATTTTTTATCAAATAGAAATTTTAAAGTAAGAATTGGCTCAACGCTCTCCGATACATACAAACAAGAGCAAGGGGTGCCTCAAGGTAGTATTTTATCCCCAACACTTTTTAATATTAAAATAAATAGCATTGTGAAATGTTTAAACGAAACAGATTGCTCCTTATATGTAGATGATTTTGTAATGTTCTACAAATCTAAAAATATGGAAACCATTGAACAAAAACTCCAACAATGTCTAAATAAACTTGAAGATTGGGCAAACAAAAATGGTTTCAAATTCTCTAAAATTAAAACTCAATGCGTACATTTCTGTCAATTGAGAGGATTACATCCAGATCCAAATTTAACAATTTACGGTTCACAAATTCCTGTAGTAGAAGAAGTAAAATTCCTAGGACTTATATTTGACAAAAAATTAACATTCATACCTCATATAAATTATCTACGGACTAAATGTCTAAAAGCTCTAAATATTTTGAAGGTGCTCTCCAATACAAATTGGGGAAGCGATTGTCCAGTTCTTATAAATCTATACAGATCACTTATCCGTTCCAAACTGGATTACGGATCCATTGTGTATGGATCGGCGAGAAAATCCTACTTGAAAAAGTTAGATACAATACATCATCAAGGTCTACGACTGGCTCTAGGAGCTTTTCGCACATCTCCCGTAGAAAGCTTATATGCTGAAACAAATGAACCCTCTTTATACCTACGGAGAGAGAAACTCTCGTTACAATATACAACCAAACTAGCTGCAAATCCCAAAAATCCTGCATTCAATTGCGTTTTCGAGCCTAAAAACAAAATAGTTTACGGAAACTCTCCATCCGCCATAAAACCACTAGGTCTCCGTATTAAACCATTATTAGTATAAGCAAAAATAGATACAACAATTATACAAGAAAACAAGTTGTTAAATAAAGAACCGTGGACTTTGACTACCCCAAACATTATTTTAGATCTTCATTTGTATGAGAATAAGAAAAGTGAAACTAGTCCAGATATTTTTAAAACAAAATTTTTAGAAATAAAATCTAAATATAAAGATTATATATCCATCTACACAGATGGCTCAAAAGACTTGAAAAGGTTGCATGTGCAGCAGTTACCCATACTAAATCAAGTACTGTAAGATTACCTGATGACAGTTCAATTTTCTCTGCAGAAACACAAGCTATCGACCTAGCTCTTTCCCTTATAACTGTTAACGAAAACGACACATTTATTATATTTTCCGACTCTTTGTCGGTTTTAACATCTCTCAAACAACCAAACCATTCCAACCCCCTAATTCAACAAATCTTTAAAAGATACATATCTATTAGCTCCTCAAAAACTGTTGTTTTTTGTTGGATTCCCAGTCATATAAACATACGAGGAAATGATGAAGCTGATTTTCTAGCAAAGTCTGCTTTAGACTTGCCAATAACAAACTCTAAATACCGCATACGGATTTCAAAATCCAATATTATGAAATATTTCGATATTAAATGTTCAATAAATTGGGACAAACAAGTTGGAAATAAGTTACATGAAATTAAACCCATATTTTCAAGTACATATCGTACAAAACTAAACCGAAAAGACCAAGTTCGTTTGACTCGGTGTCGTATTGGACACACTTGGATTACACATTCTTATATTTTAAATGCAGAAGAACAACCCATATGTATTCCTTGTGATGAGATATTCACAGTGAAGCACTTTTTGCTCCACTGTGCAGACCTCATCTTTACAAGGAATGCATACTTTAATACAAATAGTATACAAGAATTATTCGATTCAGTACTGCCAAGTACAATATTAGTTTTTTTAAAAGAAACTCACCTTATAAATAGATTATAATGCAACTTATTGTGATTATCAAGTATATATATTATTTAAAATGTAACCTTTTAACATAGATCACGTTTTTTAAACAATTTTTATTTTTACAAATGTTTTCGACGCCACATGACCTTATTAGGTTGAGGCGTCGGTAAATAAGATATCGTCAAGATATCCATTAAATAAATAAATAAATAAAATATAAATCTATACAGATCACTTATCCGTTCCAAACTGGATTACGGATCCATTGTGTATGGATCGGCGAGAAAATCCTACTTGAAAAAGTTAGATACAATACATCATCAAGGTCTACGACTGGCTCTAGGAGCTTTTCGCACATCTCCCGTAGAAAGCTTATATGCTGAAACAAATGAACCCTCTTTATACATACGGAGAGAGAAACTCTCGTTACAATATACAACCAAACTAGCTGCAAATCCCAAAAATCCTGCATTCAATTGCGTTTTCGAGCCTAAAAACAAAATAGTTTACGGAAACTCTCCATCCGCCATAAAACCACTAGGTCTCCGTATTAAACCATTATTAGTAGAAGCAAAAATAGATACAACAATTATACAAGAAAACAAGTTGTTAAATAAAGACCCGTGGACTTTGACTACCCCAAACATTATTTTAGATCTTCATTTGTATGAGAATAAGAAAAGTGAAACTAGTCCAGATATTTTTAAAACAAAATTTTTAGAAATAAAATCTAAATATAAAGATTATATATCCATCTACACAGATGGCTCAAAAAGACTTGAAAAGGTTGCATGTGCAGCAGTTACCCATACTAAATCAAGTACTGTAAGATTACCTGATGACAGTTCAATTTTCTCTGCAGAAACACAAGCTATCGACCTAGCTCTTTCCCTTATAACTGTTAACGAAAACGACAAATTTATTATATTTTCCGACTCTTTGTCGGTTTTAACATCTCTCAAACAACCAAACCATTCCAACCCCCTAATTCAACAATTTTTTAGAAGATACATATATATTAGCTCCTCAAAAACTGTTGTTTTTTGTTGGATTCCCAGTCATATAAACATACGAGGAAATGATGAAGCTGATTTTCTAGCAAAGTCTGCTTTAGACTTGCCAATAACAAACTCTAAAATACCGCATACGGATTTAAAATCCAATATTAGGAAATATGTCGATAGTAAATGTCAAATAAATTGGGACAAACAAGTTGGAAATAAATTACATGAAATTAAACCCATATTTTCAAGTACATATCGTACAAAACTAATCCGAAAAGAACAAGTTCGTTTGACTCGGTGTCGTATTGGACACACTTGGATTACACATTCTTATATTTTAAATGCAGAAGAACAACCCATATGTATTCCTTGTGATGAGATATTCACAGTGAAGCACTTTTTGCTCCACTGTGCCGACCTCATCTTTACAAGGAATGCATACTTTAATACAAATAGTATACAAGAATTATTCGATTCAGTACTGCCAAGTACAATATTAGGTTTTTTAAAAGAAACTCATCTTATAAATAGATTATAATGCAACTTATTGTGCTTATCGAGTATATATATTATTTAAAATGTAACCTTTTAACATAGATCACGTTTTTAAACAATTTTTATTTTTACAAATGTTTTCGACGCCACATGACCTTATTAGGTTGAGGCGTCGGTAAATAAGATATCGTCAAGATATCCATTAAATAAATAAATAAATAAATAAATAAATTGAACAGGACAAAAAAGTAACATTCAATGCATCTCAGGGTGGTTTTCAGAAGAAAGTAAACTGCCTAATGACGTCATTCATGTTAAGAGAATGTGTAAATTATGGTATGGAACACCATTCTCCCATTTATGCTTGCTTCCTGGACGCTAGACAAGCCTTCGACAGGACTTGGATTGCATCGTTGCTTGTCAAACTATACAAAACTGGTATCCATGTTATGCTTTTCAAAGCTATCATGTCATTTTTTGATAACTGCTTAAGTTGCGTTAAGTCCAATGGTTACATGTCGGAGTGGTTCCCTATCCTACAGGGAACCCGCCAAGGTCAATGTATGAGTCCGTTCCTCTACCTCGTCTTCATAAACGAACTAATGAATGAAGTAGAAAGAAGCCCATATTGCTTCAGGATTGGAGACTTGAGTTGTGGATGCCCTACCTCCGCCGATGACATGGTTGTATTATCGAACACTAAGCATGGTCTAGATACGTTAATCAACTTGTGTTATATGAACTCTAAACGTGAACGGTATCTCTACAACGCTACCAAATGCAATACTATTGTATTCAATGACACCATGAGTACAGAGAGATACTGGAAACTGGGTGATGAAACCTTTCATGAAACCAGCAGTTACCTCCATCTAGGCGTCCAATGTAATAAAGACCTAGATTTAAGTGAAAATATAGCTACAAGTTGTGATCGGTTGCGTAAATCCTTCTTCAGCATTGTAGACTGTGGTATTTATAGAAACGGCCTGCATCCTGCAACTTGTAAAAAAATATACGAATCCATTGTACTACCAAATGCATTATATGGGAGCGAATTGTGGAACGGTATCACCGATACCCAGTTACTCCCCTTGCGAAAACTGCATAGACAATGTATCAAACGTATTCAATCTATCCTTACATCTACTAGAACGGATATAGCATTAAGCTGTCTCGGTATATATCCTATAGTCCAGCTGATAGATAAACGGAAACTTCTACTATTTGGTCAACTCTGTCGATTAGATACCAAGTTTAAAATCAAAGACGTGTTTGTGCATAGAACCACATCATTCATGACATCTCGCAAAATTGCAAAAGGTTTTATCCCCGATATATATAGAATTCTAGGAAAATATAATCTGACAGTTTTTCTTAGATTACTTACACGATGGTATATTCCCGAGCGTAGGTGTATGGAAATATAACGTTAAACTGGCAGTAAAAAACCAGGTAGTATTCGACTGGAATAGTAGGTTACTTTGCGATGCAAGTTTAAATACTTTCTCCCTAGTCCAGTCAGAATATGAAACTTGTAACCTATGGAATTTCTGTAGAGAATACACATACCTACAGCCACATTGTACATCCGTCTTTATCCTAATCTGTAGGTTTTTCTCTCATAAATACGATATACAGTGTATGAAATGTCACTTGGTCACAGACGAGATTAGCAGACATATACTGTTGTTTTGCCCATTTAATGACAAATGGAGAACCACACTCTGGATGAAACTCTCTAAGTCTCTAGGTACCAGTACCTTTAAAAGTCTCTAGGTACCAGTACCTTTAAAAGTCTCTAGGTACCAGTACCTTTAAAAGTCTCTAGGTACCAGTACCTTTAAAAGTCTCTAGGTACCAGTACCTTTAAAAGTCTCTAGGTACCAGTACCTTTAAAAGTCTCTGCTCACTCTCACCAGAGCTGCAACTCATTGAAATGTTCCGTGGCTTTACAGCATTTCAATTGACAGACGATCAGAGAGTAGCAAGCTTTAAAGTGTTTTTACAATCTGCCTATTACATGAATTTGTTATGAGACAGTACTAAAGCAAGTATATGTACCAGCATCCCTATCTACGCTACTCTGCACATACCTATCTTATAGTTTCGTTTCGGTAAGGGGGTAACACTTGCAGTAATGTAAGAGATACTGTAACAATTGAATTTATTTTCGGTATGCTTTATACATGTAGTATAAGCGAGTAATACAATATTACAGTGATATGTATATGTTTGTATTGGTATAATATATGTATACGCATGTGTGTATGTATACGTATGTATGTATATGTATGTATATATATACATGTGTGTGTATGCGTGTATTATGTATATATACATATGCTTGGTGTGTGTATATATATGTATACGTGTGTGTTATTATATGGTACTACACATCGCCTGTTGCGATTATATATAGAATATGTATATAAGCGTTTATTTCTGTTACTTAATTTCCTTATAACATTGTAATATATTTCACTGTTGTAATTGTTCTTGTAATATGTGAATTGTATGCTCTTCAATACTGGAGGATAAATAAAGAATATATACATATGGAACATACAGACAGGATAGATAGATAGATAGATGCCATGTTGTTTGCTACACTACATATGGAACATACAGACACAAATGTGTATCATGAATAGTGAATACCATTGATTTATCACTGCAGATATTCTGTTCTGTGACCCAAGGCTGTCACGGGCCATATTTCTGTTCAACAGTTAACCGTGACATGGCATTTTATTCTGTGACCCAAGGCTGTCACGGGCCATATTTCTGTTCAAGTGTTAACCGTGACATGGCATTTTATTCTGATGCGTGATTGACTCTTGACCTATTGATATTTAATTTTGACCTTTGAAAATTAGGGAAAGGGTTATTTGACAATTGGGTTTCAAATCCTAGCGTAAACACTGGATAATTCTCGTGCAAATCCTAGCGTAAACACTGGATAATTCTCATACAAATCCTAGCGTAAACACTGGATAATTCTCGTACAAATCCTAGCGTAAACACTGGATAATTCTCGTGCAAATCCTAGCGTAAACACTGGATAATTCTCGTACAAATCCTAGCGTAAACACTGGATAATTCTCGTGCAAATCCTAGCGTAAACACTGGATAATTCTCGTGCAAATCCTAGCGTAAACACTGGATAATTCTCGTGCAAATCCTAGCGTAAACACTGGATAATTCTCGTGCAAACCTTCAAACAATATTTATACAACACGTGATCTCAATTATCATTTTAATTAATGTAATAAATTCTATATAATTATGTAGTATTTTACACAAGTGAGACTCGACATATGATGCACGTGTTATTGTATCCATCACCTTCTTATCTCCCACAATATTCATCACATATTGTTTGGCAACATTAAACTGAGACCAATTAATCTCCGCCAAAGCCTTCGTAAGTTTTCGTGAACTACGACCAGGACATACGTTAGAGTTTTACCGTTAATATTTGAATCAAGTAAGTGAGTGTACCATACTCTAACGCTCATATTTTACTTCGGAATTATTAACGAAGTAAGTTCACGGAATATGCAAATGTCTCAGTTTAATGTTGCCAAACAATAGCAAAAGAAACAAAACACAAAAACAAAGTATGTGTTTTCAGTCGGTCGATCAAAACTTGACAATTCATAACCAGTCGTCACACCATGGGACCACCAGGGCGCGTGCGTTTTACGTTTATTTATCGTCGCTACCGGTTGCCCATATGAGCGACACCTCCTGAAGAGATTAGTCATTTTAGATTTTGGAGGATAGTGCATGATACAGACAGAGACCCATTCCAGAGTATCATCTGGTTCTTTTACGTGCACGGTGTAAAGCACCGACACGAGACCTTGGTTTTTTTGTTTTTTTTTTAGGGAGAAGTGGGGCCCTCAGAGGGCGAAGTCAGGGTCCCTAGGGCGAATATTTCGCCCACATCGCCCTCTAGAATGATCCCTGATATATCCATCCAAATGACAGCCATTTAGCTATCATGCAGTGGATAAGTAGTCGCCATATCTATCCCACCTCCATCCGGTGCCCACCGCACCCACTAAAATATGTCAAGAAACCACTAGCGGTTCCATGGTGGCACATCCGGTGCCCACCGCACCCACTAAAATATGTCAAGAAACCACTAGCGGGTCCATGGTGGCGCATCCGGTGCCCACCGCACCCACTAAAATATGTCAGGAAACCACTAGCGGTTCCATGGTGGTGCATCCGGTGCTCACCGCACCCACTAAAATATGTCAAGAAACCACTAGCGATTCCATGGTGACGCATCCGGTGCCCACCGCACCCACTAAAATATGTCAAGAAACCACTAGCGGTTCCATGGTGGCGCATCCGGAGCCCACCGCACCCACTAAAACATGTCAAGAAACCACTAGCGGTTCCATGGTGGCGCATCTAGCGGTTCCATGGTGATGCATCTAGCGATTCCATGGTGGCGCATCTAGCGGTTCCATGGTGACACATCTAGCGGTTCCATGGTGGCGCATCCGGTGCCCACCACAATCACTAAAATATGTCGAGTATTTATAGGTTTAATTCACTATGAAAGCTCTCAGAGCAGATACTATCTTCACACCGCTAGCTCCCTAAAAAAACACACCCTTTAACAAATGTTTTAAACAATGTTTTTTTTTAAAACACACAAGTTTTTCTTTTTAAAATTTTCAGACAAAATATTGTCCAGTAAGATACAATTGTAAAGCATTCCTATTCATATATTGTACATAATGGTAATATTGTGGATTATCACACTATCATGTCGATATTTATTAAATAATACCATTAGATGACGCAATCGTGCGCTTTCTCACTTCTCCCAAAATGTGGGTCTAGCTTTAGCCCTCCAGTATACGGGTATTATTAAAATATAAATCATTGAGTATCATGTTGTGCATACTACAAGGACCTACAAGGACCTATTAATATTGTTATATATTTCAATGTTATTTGGCCCAAAAATAGCGCCCTGAAAATGCACCACACGCAATGCCAGACCCACTAGCAAACTCACGACCCCAATAACGTCAATTCCTGTCTGCCCCTCGAAACTACAATATTCTATAACTGTTAAAGCAGCATAACATCGTAATAAAGGATGTTTGGGTAAAATATAAATACTAATGTGTGTGTGTTTACAAAAATCGAAATAGTCGCTCAGAAACGATAAAATTCCAATAAATTTAAACCGTCGTATACGCGAATTTGTTTATCAACACGAAATGTAAATACGCACAGCGCGCATGCGTCAAACAACATGAAATACTATATATATATCTTCCTCTAATGTCAAACCACTCGCGGGGATGTAGAAATGTCCCTAAAAGACTTAGTTAACAGAGGTATGAATCAACATATCAAGTAATTTAATTAAAAAATACAACGTGGGACAAATGGGGTCGATGCATTCTGAATGTAAACAAGTGCGGACGATGCGTTCCAGTTGTAAACAAGTGCGTGACCGATCGACTCGGAAAGACCTACTTTCGGTTTCGAGTTTGTTTTATCGCAAAAAAACACTGTTTACCACATGAACATAACCATACAAAGTATAATGTTAGAACCCTAACCCTAACCCTAACCCATACGTAAAAATTGAATTTTTCAAATATATTTTATTTCATACGATATAATGCTGCTTTAAAGTGGTTCAACGATTCTATATAATACAAACTAAGAATACAATATTGTGTTCAATCAAATATAAGTAACACATCTGTGTACAGCATGAATAATAAACACTATAATATACAATATATTGATAAACTAAATACCACATCGGAATAAACGCCACCTATTACAGGGATCATTCTAGAGGGGATGCGGGCGAAATAGTCGCCGTAGGTACCCGACTACTCCCTAAATCCATTTTTATTTTTTTATTTTTTTTACAATTTTCATACAAAATTCAAATGTATTTAATGGTCATACTGTGAATTTTAACCATATTTTGTTGAAATTTATTACATAACACCACTTAAGGACGGGGTCACGCACTCACTTCTCCCAAAAAAGTCAGACCTAGAATGAACCCTGCTATTGAAACCCTGTCTGTACATACCACCCTTTACATACCCCGTCAAGATGTTATCAATCCCTTCCAACCCTGTCTGTACAGACCACCCTTTACAAACCCCGTCAAGATGTTATCAATGCCTTCCAACCCTGTCTGTACAGACCACCCTTTACATGACCCGTCAAGATGTTATCAATCCCTTCCAACCCTCTCTGTACAGACCACCCTTTACATACCCCGTCAAGATGTTATCAATCCCTTCCAACCCTGTCTGTACAGACCACCCTTTACATACCCCGTCAAGATGTTATCAATGCCTTCCAACCCTGTCTGTACAGACCACCCGTTACAAACCCTGTCAAGATGTTATCAATGCCTTCCAACCCTGTCTGTACAGACCACCCTTTACATACCCCGTCAAGATATTATCCATGCCTTCCAACCCTGTCTGTACAGACCACCCTTTACAAACCCCGTCAAGATGTTAGCAATCCCTTCCAACCCTGTCTGTACAGACCACCCTTTACAAACCCTGTCAATATGTTATCAATGCCTTCCAACCCTGTCTGTACAGACCACCCTTTACATACCCCGTCAAGATGTTATCAATCCCTTCCAACCCTATCTGTACAGACCACCCTTTACATACCCCGTCAAAATGTTATCAATCCCTTCCAACCCTGTCTGTACAGACCACCCTTTACATACCCCGTCAAGATGTTATCAATGCCTTCCAACCTTGTCTGTACAGACCACCCTTTACAACCTGGTAAGAGAGACCAGAAGTCAACAAGGTCCCATGTTTTCACTCTCCCTTTCAACCTGTTATTTCATTTGGTGATCTATAATGGATGCAGTGGTAGCTCGTTCGCTTCAGGTGCGAAAGGTCCGGAGTTAGAGCCCCGATGGAGCCGTTACGATTGTTTCCTTAGGCAAGGCATTTAAATTCCACATTGCCTGTTCTCTCTCCCACATGGCGATAGATTCCATAGTTTCGCAATCGAACTAAAATAAATTTATATAAACTAAGCCAAACTAGACAGGTTTGAAATTGAATATTGAATATTTACATGAAAACATAAATAATTGTACTCGCGTAAAGTAAGTAAATATAACATAAAAATATGAACGTTAATTATTTTACAACGATTGCGAAACAAGTTCTTACAACCTATAATAACTCTCCTATGAAATACAGTAATTGTCGACAGCATTTGTCGACAGCAGTGGAATAACACATTGTCGACAGCAGTGGAATAACACATTTTATTTCTCACTTGTCGACAGCAGTGGAATAACACATTTTATTTTGCACTTGTCGACAGCAGTGGAATAACACATTTTATTTCTCACTTGTCGACAGCAGTGGAATAACACATTTTATTTCTCACTTGTCGACAGCAGTGGAATAACACATTTTATTTCTCACTTGTCGACAGCAGTGGAATAACACATTTTATTTCTCACTTGTCGACAGCAGTGGAATAACACATTTTATTTCTCATTTGTCGACAGCAGTGGAATAACACATTTTATTTCTCATTTGTCGACAGCAGTGGAATAACACATTTTATATCTCACTTGTCGAAAGCAGTGGAATAACACATTTTATTTCTCACTTGTCGAAAGCAGTGGAATAACACATTGTCGATAGCAGTAGAATAACACATTGTCGACAGCAGTGGAATAACACATTGTCGACAGCAGTGGAATAACACATTGTCGACAGCAGTGGAATAACACATTTTATTTCTCACTTGTTGACAGCAGTGGAATAACACATTTTATTTCTCACTTGTCGACAGCAATGGAATAACATATTTTATTTTTCACTTGTCGACAGCAGTGGAATAACACATTTTATTTTTCACTTGTCGACAGTAGTGGAATAACACATTTTATTTCTCACTTGTCGACAGCAGTGGAATAACACATTGTCGACAGCAGTGGAATAACACATTTTATTTCTCACTTGTCGACAGCAGTGGAATAACACATTTTAATTCTCATTTGTCAACAGCAGTGGAATAACACATTTTATTTTTTCACTTGTCGACAGCAGTGGAATAACACATTGTCGACAGCAGTAGAATAACACATTGTCGACAGCAGTGGAATAACACATTGTCGACATCAGTGGAATAACACATTGTCAACAGCAGTGGAATAACACATTTTATTTCTCACTTGTCGACAGCAGTGGAATAACACATTTTATTTCTCACTTGTCGACAGCAGTGGAATAACACATTTTATTTCTCATTTGTCGACAGCAGTGGAATAACACATTTTATATCTCACTTGTCGAAAGCAGTGGAATAACACATTGTCGACAGCAGTGGAATAACACATTTTATTTCTCACTTGTCGAAAGCAGTATAATAACACATTGTCGACAGCAGTAGAATAACACATTGTCGACAGCAGTGGAATAACACATTGTCGACAGCAGTGGAATAACACATTGTCGACAGCAGTGGAATAACACACTTTATTTCTAACTTGTCGACAGCAGTGGAATAACACATTTTATTTCTCACTTGTCGACAGCAGTGGAATAACACATTTTATTTCTCACTTGTCGACAGCAGTGGAATAACACATTTTATTTCTCACTTGTCGACAGCAGTGGAATAACACATTTTATTTCTCACTTGTCGACAGCAGTGGAATAACACATTTTATTTCTCACTTGTCGACAGCAGTGGAATAACACATTTTATTTCTCATTTGTCGACAGCAGTGGAATAACACATTTTATATCTCACTTGTCGAAAGCAGTGGAATAACACATTTTATTTCTCACTTGTCGAAAGCAGTGAAATAACACATTGTCGACAGCAGTGGAATAACACATTGTCGACAGCAGTGGAATAACACATTGTCGACAGCAGTGGAATAACACATTTTATTTCTCACTTGTCGACAGCAGTGGAATAACACATTTTATTTCTCACTTCTCGACAGCAGTGGAATAACACATTTTATTTCTCACTTGTCGACAGCAGTGGAATAACACATTTTATTTCTCACTTGTCGACGGCAGTGGAATAACACATTTTATTTCTCACTTGTCGACAGCAGTGGAATAACACATTTTATTTCGCACTTGTCGACAGCAGTGGAATAACACATTTTATTTCACACTTGTCGACAGCAGTGGAATAACACATTTTATTTCTCACTTGTCGACAGCAGTGGAATAACACAGGTTCGATCCCTGGAGTGTGTGTTTTACGTTTATATATCGTCGCTACCGGTTGCCCATATGAGCGACGCCTCCTGAAGAGATTAGTAATTTTACATACATAGACCCATTACAGAGTCTCCTCTGGTTCTTTTACGTGCACGGTGTAAAGCACCGACACGATACCTCTTTTTAACATCCTATCTGAAAGATCCCTGTGTATTTTTTTTTACGTTTATTTATCGTCGCTACCGGTTGTCCATATGAGCGACGCCTCTTGAAGAGATTAGTCATTTTAGATTTTTGGAGGATAGTGCAATGATACAGAGAGACCCATTCCAGGGTCTCCTCTGGTTCTTTTACGTGCACAGTGTAAAGCACCGACACGAGACCTCAGTTTAACGTCCCATCTGAAAGATTGTTAATGTTATTAGGGTCAGACGGGGGATCGAACCTGCGATCCCTGGATTACCAGTCCAGCGTGTTACCACTGGACTATATATCCTTCTGTGAAAAGATCCCTGGATTACCAGTCCAGCGTGTTACCACTGGACTATATATCCTTCTGTGTGAAAAGATCCCTGGATTACCAGTCCAGCGTGTTACCACTGGACTATATATCCTTCTGTGTGAAAAGATCCCTGGATTACCAGTCCAGCGTGTTACCACTGGACTATATATCCATCTGAGAAGAGATCCCTGGATTACCAGTAATAATTATATAAACCAAAATAAATGATAAGAAACACTTTAATATTTAACACCAAAATTAGCAGTTACAGAAATACCATACTATATGATATATAATAACTACAATAGAACTATAGAATGATTAACAATCTGATCTAAGGACAAAATGAAATGATATCCTAAATTAAATTATTACCTCCCTTTATGAATACAGTATATATGTATTACATACTAAACATGCATGCAACATCTTATTATTTCGTTTTTATTTTCATTTACCTCCCTTTATGAAAAACTCTTGAATACAATAAATGTCTAATGCTCGTACATGTATAATACTCGTACATATATATGTCTAATGCTAGTATATATACATGTTTAATGCTCGTACATATACATGTCTAATGCTCGTACATGTTTAATGCTCGTACATGTATAATGCTCGTACATATACATGTCTAATGTTCGTACATATACATGCTGTGATTATACATGCATATTTCGATGTGACTGTAAATTAACGCTTCATCTCAATCTGAATATTTTGATCTTATCACAATCAAGTTGTGTAACCATAATCCTGGGTGGATTTGGTAGGTAGGTTACCGTTGTAGGGTGTGTTATCCTGTCAGTTTGTGTCAGTAGTTCCTGTAAGACGTTGCCAGTCTGGATAACATTGTGGGAGTAATAGCCACATACAAACAGTTGATCTCGGTCATCTACAGTAACATCGCACGCCCCCTGTAACCTGGGATCCGTGATAACTGTCTGTTTGTTACCTTGTTTGTCTATAACTATAACCCGTGTATCCCTGGCAGCAATGTACAGTGAGTTGTTCCTGCTAACAATTATATTATGTGGGTAAATACTGCACTGCTCATCCTTCATGATTACACGCAGCCTGGAACCGGACATATCATAAACTCTAACCTCACCATGCTCATCATCCACACCACAACAAACGTATAGCTCACCCTGACTGTGACAGATACTCCAACACCCCTCACCTACACTGAATGACCGTGTCAGTGACAATGACCTGCCCACAGATATAAACTGAACATTCCCAGCATCAAGAAGAGTAACAGCTAGCTCAGTGGGACCAGTTTTACATATTCCACACGGATTACCCGGTGTGTCAACCCAGTCAGTAACCTTGAATGTACTATCCAGTCGTTTCAGTCTGTCATTGTTGTAGTCTGTAATGATAGTCTGATTGTTGTCTAGCACACATACACCATGAATGTCAGGCACCTGTTTATCAGGTTTTACCTTGATGTTGTACTCACCGAGAGGGGAAGCAATGTAAGGATGGTCGGTATCATCAATGAGAGTAATCAAGGATGTCATACCATGCAAACAAGACTCAATGCCTGTATCTAATTCATACACAATGGTTGAAGCTTTCTTACTCTTAACTTGATTGATAACGTCGTTACTCTTTGATGCTTGAGCATTACCGTGCTTAATATGCACAAAGAGTTGGGCCTCGTTGCCAGTCTTGAACTGTTTTATATTGTCAAGTGTAACCTGTAGGGTCTTTAGCATGTCCTCAAAGGAGGTAATGTCCCTGTTTATGCCATCTGCTATCTCTTTATGTTTAAGCAATACTTGTTTATTAGACGTCTTTGCCAGTTCTTCAACCATAGTTATGATGCTTTTCTTCAACGTCTGGACATCGTTCAGCATATCGTCATGTTGCTTATCCACCAGACGCAGGTCATTCTCTCGTCTAGCCTTCAACTGAAGCAGCTCTTTCTTCACCTTCTCCATAGCCGTCTGGGTTTGTTGCTTTTCCTGTCCTTTCAGTATTCCTTTGGCCACGGTTGGGATATATTCTACTCCTTCACACGCCCTGAAATAACATATACCGTATTGTATATACACAGGGGTAGGATGTGATAGTATTATATATACTAGTATTGTATATACACAGGGGTAGGACGTGATAGTATTATATATACTAGTATTGTATATACACAGTGGTAGGACGTGTTAGTATTATATATACTAGTATTGTTCATGTATATACACAGGGGTAGGATATGATAGTATTATATATACTAGTATTGTACATGTATATACACAGTGGAAGGATGTGATAGTATTATATATACTAGTATTGTACATGTATATACACAGGGGTAGAACGTGATAGTGTTATATATACTAGTATTGTACATGTATATACACAGGGGTAGGATGTGATAGTATTATATATACTAGTATTGTACATGTATATACACAGGGGTAGGATGTGATAGTATTATATATACCAGTATTGTATATGTATATACACAGGGGTAGGATGTGTTAGTATTATATATACTAGTATTGTACATGTATATACACAGGGGTAGGATGTGATAGTATTATATATACTAGTATTGTATATACACAGGGGTAGGACGTGATAGTATTATATATACTAGTATTGTATATACACAGGGGTAGGACGTGTTAGTATTATATATACTAGTATTGTATATACACAGGGGTAGGACGTGATAGTATTATATATACTAGTATTGTACATGTATATACACAGGGGTAGGACGTGATAGTATTATATATACTAGTATTGTACATGTATATACACAGGGGTAGGATATGATAGTATTATATATACTAGTATTGTACATGTATATACACAGGGGTAGGATGTGATAGTATTATATATACTAGTATTGTATATGTATATACACAGGGGTAGGATATGATAGTATTATATATACTAGTATTGTACATGTATATACACAGGGGTAGGATATGATAGTATTATATATACTAGTATTGCACATGTATATACACAGGGGTAGGACGTGTTAGTATTATATATACTAGTATTGCACATGTATATACACAGGGGTAGAACGTGATAGTGTTAGTATTATATATACTAGTATTGTATATACACAGTGGTAGGACGTGATAGTATTATATATACTAGTATTGTACATGTATATACACAGGGGTAGGATGTGGTAGTATTATATATACTAGTATTGTACATGTATATACACAGGGATAGGACGTGATAGTATTATATATACTAGTATTGTACATGTATATACACAGGGGTAGGATGTGATAGTATTATATATACTAGTATTGTACATGTATATACACAGGGGTAGGACGTGATAGTATTATATATACTAGTATTGTACATGTATATACACAGGGGTAGGATGTGATAGTATTATATATACTAGTATTGTATATACACAGGGGTAGGATGTGTTAGTATTATATATACTAGTATTGTACATGTATATACACAGGGGTAGGACGTGATAGTATTATATATACTAGTATTGTATATACACAGGGGTAGGACATGATAGTATTATATATACTAGTATTGTACATGTATATACACAGGGGTAGGACATGATAGTATTATATATACTAGTATTGTATATACACAGGGGTAGGAGGTGTTAGTATTATATATACTAGTATTGTATATACACAGGGGTAAGATGTGTTAGTATTATATATACTAGTATTGTATATACACAGGGGAAGGACGTGATAGTATTATATATACTAGTATTGTATATACACAGGGGTAGGACGTTTAGTATTATATATACTAGTATTGTATATACACAGGGGTAGGACGTGATAGTATTATATATACTAGTATTGTACATGTATATACACAGGGGTAGGATGTGTTAGTATTATATATACTAGTATTGTATATACACAGGGGTAGGACGTGTTAGTATTATATATACTAGTATTGTATATACACAGGGGTAAGATGTGTTAGTATTATATATACTAGTATTGTATATACACAGGGGTAGGACGTGATAGTATTATATATACTAGTATTTTATATACACAGGGGAAGGACGTGATAGTATTATATATACTAGTATTGTATATACACAGGGGTAGGACGTTTAGTATTATATATACTAGTATTGTATATACACAGGGGTAGGACGTGATAGTATTATATATACTAGTATTGTACATGTATATACACAGGGGTAGGATGTGTTAGTATTATATATACTAGTATTGTATATACACAGGGGTAGGACGTGTTAGTATTATATATACTAGTATTGTATATACACAGGGGTAGGACGTGTTAGTATTATATATACTAGTATTGTATATACACAGGGGTAGGACGTTTAGTATTATATATACTAGTATTGTATATACACAGGGGTAGGACGTGATAGTATTATATATACTAGTATTGTATATACACAGGGGTAGGACGTGTTAGTATTATATATACTAGTATTGTATATACACAGGGGTAGGACGTGATAGTATTATATATACTAGTATTGTATATACACAGGGGTAGGACGTGATAGTATTATATATACTAGTATTGTATATACACAGGGGTAGGACGTGATAGTATTATATATACTAGTATTGTACATGTATATACACAGGGGTAGGACGTGATAGTATTATATATACTAGTATTGTACATGTATATACACAGGGGTAGGACGTGATAGTATTATATATACTAGTATTGTACATGTATATACACAGGGGTAGGACGTGATAGTATTATATATACTAGTATTTTATATACACAGGGGAAGGACGTGATAGTATTATATATACTAGTATTGTATATACACAGGGGTAGGACGTGATAGTATTATATATACTAGTATTGTACATGTATATACACAGGGGTAGGACGTGATAGTATTATATATACTAGTATTGTACATGTATATACACAGGGGTAGGATGTGTTAGTATTATATATACTAGTATTGTATATACACAGGGGTAGGAGGTGTTAGTATTATATATACTAGTATTGTATATACACAGGGGTAGGACGTTTTAGTATTATATATACTAGTATTGTATATACACAGGGGTAGGATGTGTTAGTATTATATATACTAGTATTGTATATACACAGGGGTAGGACATGATAGTATTATATATACTAGTATTGTATATACACAGGGGTAGGACGTGTTAGTATTATATATACTAGTATTGTACATGTATATACACAGGGGTAGGACGTGATAGTATTATATATACTAGTATTGTACGTGTATATACACAGGGGTAGGACGTGATAGTATTATATATACTAGTATTGTACATGTATATACACAGGGGTAGGACGTGTTAGTATTATATATACTAGTATTGTATATACACAGGGGTAGGACGTGTTAGTATTATATATACTAGTATTGTATATACACAGGGGTAGGACGTGATAGTATTATATATACTAGTATTGTATATACACAGGGGTAGGACGTGTTAGTATTATATATACTAGTATTGTATATACACAGGGGTAGGACGTGATAGTATTATATATACTAGTATTGTATATACACAGGGGTAGGACGTGTTAGTATTATATATACTAGTATTGTATATACACAGGGGTAGGACGTGATAGTATTATATATACTAGTATTGTATATACACAGGGGTAGGACGTGTTAGTATTATATATACTAGTATTGTACATGTATATACACAGGGGTAGGACGTGTTAGTATTATATATACTAGTATTGTACATGTATATACACAGGGGTAGGACGTGATAGTATTATATATACTAGTATTGTACATGTATATACACAGGGGTAGGACGTGATAGTATTATATATACTAGTATTGTATATACACAGGGGTAGGACGTGATAGTATTATATATACTAGTATTGTATATACACAGGGGTAGGACGTGATAGTATTATATATACTAGTATTGTACATGTATATACACAGGGGTAGGACGTGATAGTATTATATATACTAGTATTGTACATGTATATACACAGGGGTAGGACGTGATAGTATTATATATACTAGTATTGTACATGTATATACACAGGGGTAGGACGTGATAGTATTATATATACTAGTATTGTACATGTATATACACAGGGGTAGGACGTGTTAGTATTATATATACTAGTATTGTACATGTATATACACAGGGGTAGGACGTGATAGTATTATATATACTAGTATTGTACATGTATATACACAGGGGTAGGACGTGATAGTATTATATATACTAGTATTGTATATACACAGGGGTAGGACGTGTTAGTATTATATATACTAGTATTGTACATGTATATACACAGGGGTAGGACGTGATAGTATTATATATACTAGTATTGTACATGTATATACACAGGGGTAGGACGTGATAGTATTATATATACTAGTATTGTATATACACAGGGGTAGGACGTGTTAGTATTATATATACTAGTATTGTACATGTATATACACAGGGGTAGGACGTGTTAGTATTATATATACTAGTATTGTACATGTATATACACAGGGGTAGGACGTGATAGTATTATATATACTAGTATTGTACATGTATATACACAGGGGTAGGACGTGATAGTATTATATATACTAGTATTGTACATGTATATACACAGGGGTAGGACGTGATAGTATTATATATACTAGTATTGTACATGTATATACACAGGGGTAGGATGTGTTAGTATTATATATACTAGTATTGTACATGTATATACACAGGGGTAGGACGTGATAGTATTATATATACTAGTATTGTACATGTATATACACAGGGGTATTATATATACTAGACTTTCCAGCCAATTAAACTATCATGGTGAAATAAATATTGTAAGTAAACTCCAATATTGTAAGTAAATTCCATAATCCTCCACCCCTCGGACTATCATGGTGTAC